>CM061533.1:124069555-124310042 GCA_030545055.2 Neoaliturus tenellus | reverse complement strand
TATTGTTTCACACTTATAAAACAATCCAAAAATGTCATGTTTCAATTACTGTACTTGTAACTACTAAAGTTGCTCATCATTTCACAGTATATTTATTTAATTTGTAAAAGAATAATGAAACGTAGGAGCTGTCACTGCTGTCAGTTCTGAAATCGTGCACTGAGATGCCTTTTTCTCTCCGGCCGAACCCGATTTGTCGGTGTCGGTGTAGGTATTGGTATTGTGGTCTTTCCTGAGATGCTGCGATGCCCATCACGTAGCGGTACAGTCACTTCCAATCACTGCCGCTCTGCACCTGTACAGTCTGTTATATCATTGAATAGTACATCTAAAGACAGATTTTAGAAGATTTCAAAACCTAATCTGCAAATTTAGCAGTAGTGTAAAAGTGGGGCTGCTGGGACGTGACGTCATCACGATGACGTCAGCAGTGATGACGTCATCAATGACGTCACGAATGACGTCACTAATGACGTCATATGATGTCACATGACGTCACACCTATGACGTCATGGTGACGTCATTACCGCTGACGTCATCATGATGACGTCACTGACGTTAATTAGGTCAAGGTCACGCAAGAATACAAAAAAAATTTTTTGCACTTTTGCGATTCCTCAAATTTTGCTGAGAAATTGAAATTTCTCGAGGAATCACAAAAGTGCAAAAAAATATTTTTTTTTATTCCCTAGCGATCAGATTCTCGACCTAATATATCCGTCAGGGGTCATTGACCCGTCCCAGCAGCCCCACTTGAAAAAAAAAATAATTTTTTATATTTTACTTACCCACCGAGAGACTGAGAGCCGAAGAATAATTTCTTCAAACACCCGACCGGGCGACAAACCACACGCGATCCGAACAGCACCGCGTCTGAAGGCATACTGACTTGGGCGCAGGCGGTTCCCCAGGTACCCTGCTCAGTGGTGGGGATAAGGAGGTGGTGGGGGTAAAGTGGTCAGAAGGAAGAAAAAATTAAAATTTTTGCAACAACTCATCCGAGCCTGTCCGTTACCGTAACTCGGATTGGAAATATTTCCTGAGAAATATTTATTTTTATTCTTTCTCAGGTGATCTTGGAACTTGGTCGGGAATTGGAGTCACCAACGTAACCTTACTGGCAAAAGTTAGCTCGTCTAAAAGTTTTTGAAACATTTTATCATTCATAGTAATATTTGTGTCCCTTGAGTAAAATTTTGGATTATTTTTGAAGCAACGTTTCATTTTTGTTAAAGTGGAAGTCTTGGACACCTTAACAGAATTATTTTGCTTGGCCAGCAAAAATTTTACTCTTAATAACTTTTCTCGCAAAGTTTCAGCCATAGATGTGTTTCACAGTAAGGTTTGGATATAACTGAAACACTTAGTCAAGTGTTGGACCTTAGCTGGAAGTAGTGGGGGAACAGGATTATAGTGGGGGAATGAGTAGTGGAGGGGGTAATGCGGACTGTTGTTGCTAAGTGTAGAAACAGTTTGCTGGGAACTATCCAAGGAGTAACACGTACTGTGCAGAAAAATTAACCGAGAGACTTGTGTAAAATTTAACTCCAAGAAATATTGAATGTAAGACTAAAAGAGGTAGAGCCAAATGAAAAATAATTTTGTAGGAGACGGGCATGGATCAGTTTTGTAGTAAAGTTCAAAATCCACTTGTGTGGAATAAAATTAAAATTGTGAGCGAAAAATATTTAGCCACACCTGCAAAATACAAGTGTAGGAAAATATTAGGAGACCTGTATAGCTAAATAAAAATTAATTTTGTATGAAACAGTCTTCCAGCATTTCAGTTTCTAAGTCTTAACAAGTAAGGAATAAAATATTAAATAAGGAGTGGCAAATAATTTGTTAAGTAAACGTAAGTGTAGCAGTGTAACAAAAATTAATTTTGTGCAAAACAGGCTAGGTTCTGTTTTGCTAAGTTTATTAAGAAGGAAAAATAAAAATTTACTCACAGAAAAGTCCCGCGGCGGCGAGGTGTGGCGTGTTTGTTGGCTTGTAATAAACTGACTTACCTTCTGTTGAGCTACATTTGACCAGTTGGCCAAGAAACCAGTCTGTTATATAAGCATTATGTAACCGTCTCTGCCGGCTGTGCTGAATCCGGCAAGCTAAAATATTATTCTATAGTACACCTGACTTGGACTGAAAATATTCTAAGTCCCAAGACCCCTCCCCCCCCCCCTCGGCTCCGGACGAGAAGTGAGCCCCCCCCCCCGGGGGAGGAGGAGGTGGCATAGCCCGAGGCGTTGCCATACCTTGACACGTGTTGTATAATGAGATCCTGTTGGTAATGTATTCAGGTGTGGCTCTTGGAGATTGTCCAATGCCGCAAACAAGTACGTGTCGAGGTCTGGCTGTTTACGTAACCAGATCCGGTTCCCCCACTCCTGACCGGCTCAGCTTCGGTTCTCTGAGGCTTTGCTTCCTCGCAGTTGGTTTCAAACACTTCAGCTGAGTGGTTGAAGCTCTGCCCTACAGGATTCGCAATGTAATGTTGGCGCCGCATTATATTGGGAATTCTTTTAGTCTAAGGCATGGCATGTGTAGTGTTAAGAAATATTTTATTTTGTGCTTGCTGCTTCTGCTAGGTCTTGGTGTTGGATTTATTTAGTCTAAGTGTTGTGTGTTGTAAAATATTTCTTTGTACTAATCTTCACAGGTTGTCCCCAAGTAGAAATTTTTCTAAATTCGCATCTTGGAGGTACTCCTCCGTAAATTGGCAGCTTAAGTGTTAGGCTTTTGAGACTTAACAGTCTCTGTAAAATAAAAATTTTTCGAGGTTCAGAACCTCAAGAATTATTTGTTACCAACAATAGCATGGCACCTAACGAGCCTGGGGGTAGGCCCCTGGGGATCCACCGTTAGGCCATCGGCCAGCGGCGCTGCTGGACCTCATCACTCGTCACTGGCAACATACGGGTGGTTGGCATCCTTCAGCACGAGGTGCCGGAGCTATTTGTGGCCGGTCGGTTAGGCGCAATTAAACCAGCAGGCTTGGTCATGATAGCTCCTCAGTCATGGTTAGCATGGCTTCTTCCAAATTATTGTAGCATGTTTCCCTTAAGGAAACTCAAAATTAAATAAATAATTTTTTATTAAATCACCTCCCCCTAAATGTTGAAATCCCCCTGATGCCTCTGACCGCCGGCGGTCTTAGGCATCGGGGGGATTTCTTTTTTAACTTTTGGATGACCTTGACCCATATTAGTGTGTGAATAAAATAATATTTTGTTCCACACGATATGTAGGTCAGCCATGACTTAGGCGGATTTTTGCCTGAGTTCTGGGGACTCCTCAGGACTTAGAGCGAGATGCGACTAAGTGTTGGCTGTCCACACTGTGGCGGAATAAAATATTATGTGATGTTGACACATGAGTTAGGGTAGCAGGTATCCAAGAGTTAAAGTCCTAGGGGTAGGTGACCCCCCCCGGGCCCCGGACGGCAAGTGAGCCCCCCCCCCGAATTTTTTTTTTGGATTTTGACCTTGACCAAAAATTTTTTGCTCCGGACGAAAACTGCGCCCCCCCCCCGAATTTTTTTTTTGGATTTTGACCTTGACCAAAAATTTTTTGCTCCGGACGAAAACTGCGCCCCCCCCCCCGAATTTTTTTTTCTTTTGGATTTTGACCTTGACCAAAAATATTTTGCTCCGCTCCGGACGAAAACTGCGCCCCCCCCCCGAAATTTTTTTTTTTGGGATTTTGACCTTGACCAAAAATTTTTTGCTCCGGACGAAAACTGCCCCCCCCCCCCCCCCCCCCCCCCGAGGGGGGAGGTGGAGGTGGAGGCCTCTGGTACTTTTCCATTGGCACGTTTGGTCACTTGGTTACATAAGTAGATCCGGGTATTACGTAACAGACTTGTTTGTCCCCACCACATAGCGCGCTGGAATATTCCTTTGGGCCGCGAGCAGTTTCATTCTGCTTCCAACTTGTAAGCCGAATACTTCGACGTACCGCTCCGCACCATGCCTCGCTTCAAGAATTATCCTCCAGCCACCGCCGCCTCGCCTGCCACGACCTCCACCGCCTCGCCTGCTACGACCTCCGCCACATCACCTGCCACTACTTCTGCATCCATGCCAAGCTTGTCACCACTGCCAGCGCCGCCAGTCACTACCGGTCAGAAAATTATTGTGGATATGCGTCCTGGATCGACCATCACTGGTGAAACAACTGTGCGAGATATTTTGACCGCCATGACTGTGTTGATGACTGCTACTACGAATACCGTGACTACCGTTTCGAGTGCAACTAAGCCGGCCGTTATATCATTGGACTCAAGCTCTGAGGAAGAAATTTTTCTTAGTCCGAAGAAGCCTCAGAAGCCATCAACTCCTCCAAGACCAACATCGCCTACCCAAGAAATCCTGACCTATTTTAAATCCCTTATTGATCCAACCACTCTTGTCACTCCTGTAACTCCTTCCACTAGTCCTGCTAAACCGCTACAAAATATTTCCTATCCTTCTACCTCGAAAGATCCTCAACCTGAAGTGGAAAAACCCAAAATATTAGTAAGTATTCCAATTAATAAAATTAAACCGGGGTTACGGAAAACAATAAGGTCTAAGAAGGCGGCGGCACCGAAACGCCAGTGTGAATTTGTTTGGGAAACTGTAGCGAAATTCGGTCAAAAATGTGCCAGGTGGGCTGTTAGCGGTCAAATGTTATGCCGCTATCATCTTGACCGCAAGTCAGCCTGCACCCGGAATACAGCACGACCATTTTCGCTAAATGTTGCTCCTGTCAAACAAAACAAACGTTCTTTTGTGCGCTATGAAAGACTCTATGAAGGTCATAAATATTTTTTCCGAAAACATCTTAGTGTAAAGCCTAACGTGTTTTTGATGAGGCACAATGACAAAAATGTTGAGGTAAGGGTTTCTCCAGAATTTGTACAACCACATTTTATGACCTTCAGGGGGTATTTGATACGCAAGCGTGTCTTAGGACAGTTGAGAACTGTGTGGCGTATGAAGGAGTAACTTGAGATGTAAAAAAAAAATGTTTTTTCTAAATTATTCTTTTTCCAAATTAAGTTTTCCAAATTATTTCTTCACCCTCTTGAAATAAGGGAGGGGGGTATTATATAAATGAGCTATTAAAAAAAAAATAGTTCATTTATATAATACCTTAACCTGGGGATAATTTTTTTTCTTTTTATAAAAAAAAAAAACATTATTCAGACACGTCCCAAACCAGTGTCCTGGACGGTGAAGAAAATTTATAACAAATTAATTTTATTAACCAAACAGATGTTTAGCAATGTGGTAAAGCAGTACATGATTATGTGACAACCGGTTTCCCCCACTACTGAAAGGTCACGTGACAACCAGTTTCCCCCACTACTACTGAATCTCACTGAGTTCCCAGCGCTACTCACTTGGTTCATTCTGCTTTGTACTTTCATCCGAGCTCCACATCATGAGTGAAAACACTGCTGAAGTCTCATTTGAAGCGCCCAGCAGAAAATTTCAGCCTGACCACGAGCGGGTGGTAAAAATTTTATTTATTTGACAATCGGGTGAATGCCAAAATGGCTATATTTTTCAAAAAATAAATTTAATTTCAGAATGACTTGGACATGGTTTGTGAGTTTTAGTTTACGGACAAATGGTGGTGGGGGTAAATAATTTACATATTTATATAAAACTCTAGTTTGTTTGCAAAGGTGAAACATTCCACTAAGATGCCTCTACTGGACAACACTAATGTGCCTCGCAGACAAATTTTTGAAATTTCACAAGACATACCAATTGAAATAACAAATGGGGAAGAGGAAGAAGAAAATGTTACAGAAGATGAAAGTGCAATGGAAGAATTGGATGAAGAAGAAAATAATTTAACAGATATTGACTTACATGCTTATGAAACATTGGACTCGTCATCAGAAGAAGAAGAAATGGAAGATCAGAACACCCCTAAAGTTGGAGCTATATTGGACAGAATGTCGTTGTGTAAAAGACTTGTATTTTGTAGTAGAAGATTATTTTTGGAGAGTAGTGATGACGAGGATAGCAGTGATGAAGTTTCACCTTTGTAAATAACTTTTTTGTAAATAATTTTTTGTTTTGCATTTTACAAAAATCCAAAAAATTATAAAACTGTAAAAAAGAAGAAAAAGAATATGAGCGGGGGATAGAGCAGCAGATGCTCTATCCTCCGCTCAAAATAATAATTTCCGATGGCCTTGACCCACTTTTGAGAATTGATTGTGGTGGGGGAAACGTCATATATACGGGTAGTCAAGCCTCAGTCTCATTTGGTAAGAAAGAGGGAACGCTGGATCGGAGGTGATGGTAAGATTGACTCAATAGCAAATACTTTAACACTGCAATATGTTAACAGGTTGTCAATGGTTACGAAATATTTTTTATTTTTATACTCGCTAGTTTGTTGAAGCTTAAAATTTTAAATATATTTTGTTTTGGTCAAATACTTTTGCCAGACTTCCTACACGCTAAGACTCATATAAAGTACAGGATTAAGCTGATCTCTCGGGGAAATACTATGTAGCCACCTCACATTGGTTGTCTGACTCGCATAGTATTGGTGATTTATACCATCAATCACCAAAAAAGCTAAAGGTGTGAAGAATGGCTATCTAAAGAAAAATGTTAATTTTGAACACTGCAAAAACTGTTTATTGGAAAACACCACCTTGACAGCAAAATTTAACACAATTAGAAGTGAAAGACATCAAGTATACAGTGTGACAGAAGTAAAGAAAGCATTGTCAAACAAAGATTACAATGTTTTTTTTTTTTTACTTCTGTCACACTGTATACTTGATGTCTTTCACTTCTAATTGTGTTAAATTTTGCTGTCAAGGTGGTGTTTTCCAATAAACAGTTTTTGTAGTGTTCAAAATTAACATTTTTCTTTAGATAGCCATTCTTCACACCTTTAGCTTTTTTGGTGGTTGATGGTATAAATCACCAATACTATGCGATTCAGACAACCAATGTGAGGTACCACATTAGTATTTCCCCGCGAGATCAGTCTTAATTCTGTACATTTTTTGAGTTTTGGCGTGTGGTAAGTGTGCCAAAAGCATTTGCTCAAACAAATATATTTAAAAGTTTTAATTTTGAACAAGTTGGGCAGTAAATAATAAAAAATATTTAACTTTTGAACCAGTTGACATATTATTGAAAGTATTTGTTAGAAAGTCAATCTTACTACCATCTCTTATCCAGTGTTCCCTCTTTTTTACCACATTTAAGGTGGCCTTGACCTATATATTTGTCCTAAATAGTAAATTCTAAATAAATATATTACATTTTGTTCTGCGCATGTGTAGATTTGTTCTGCGCATGCGCAGAACGGATTTTCCCAAGATCACCCCCCACCACTCGCTATAAAAGGAGGTCGGCCAAGAGCGTCTATCATTCTTTGGTGAACTTTTGTAGAGGTAACATCTAAAGACGCTAGTGGTAAAAAGTGTTAAAATGCTTCTTTGCCATATTTGTGGGGAATTTTTCCCAGATGAAGACATTTTAGCTATACATCAAGAATTACATATGGAAGACCCGGCGAGTGAAACGGCTAACGAAATGGACATGGACTGGATTGATGACATTTTGGCTGAATTTAACCGCAACCTGGACAATTGGCAAAGTGAACTTCAACAGATTCAACGCAGAAGACCCAGTGTTATCCAATATGGAGGTGCTGGACCGTCAGGACTTAGAAGAGGAACTGTTGCGGAACCAGAAGAAGAAGAAGAAGAAACGGACACTGATACAGATTTAGACACGGACATGGATTTGGATATAGAAACAGAACAAGGAGGAACCAGACACTTATGCACAACTGCTTTTCCCGGACGCACGGTAATACATAACAAAATAAATAATGTGCAACTAGATTTAGAAAATTTTGTAACCGAGGCAAAATCATTGATTAGTGAAACTTTAACTGAAGAATTGGCAAGATTAAATTTTATTAAATTTGGTTTAGTGTTGGACGCAAAATTTAGTAAATCTGAAGGTGAAACCACCCTTCGAGGTTTCATAACAAAAAACCGTACTTTGATGTTTGCCTCGGATGTAAATAAAATTGTAGACGAATGTATTGAAGAATTGTTGACAAAAATGCAGGAGCATGAAGGGAGAGGGTCAGGTTGGATGTTTACATCCGTAGAGGGTTTAGATTTAAGAGTACATAAGCACGGTTACGGTATGAGGGGTAGTAGCTATATCCCTCTACCAAAAGCCATTGAGAAAACAAAAGCATGTATAAATGTACAGAATGAAGATAATGAGTGTTTTAAGTATGCTATGTTATGTAAATATATTTTGCCAGAGCAGCGCCCTTCTAGAGTAAGTAGACACTATGTAAATATAAATAATAGATATAACTTCCAAGGACTGTCTTACCCTGTAAGTGTTAAAGACATTTGTGAATTTGAAAAGAAGAATCCCGGTGTTAGTGTAAATATTTTTGGTTTGGATGATGCAAATAATGTGTACCCCTTAAGGGTAACTAAAACTGAACTTAGGAACCATACTGATTTGTTATTAATAACAAAAGGTGAAATTTCACACTATGTGTACATAAAAGATTTTGAAGATTTAGTAGGTAAACAGTTATCCAAAAGGAAATGTAAAAAAACAATTTGTAAAAGGTGCTTTTGCTTTGTAAATAAGGAGTTAAGAAGAGGAGGTGCTCAGTGGCTACAAGAACACCAAAGACTCTGTAATGAAAATTTTGAATGCAAAATTAGTTTGCCTGCACCTACTCGCTCTATTGTAAAATTTGAAAAGATTAGCCATCGATATAGGGTACCATTTGTAATTTATGCAGACTTTGAGTCTACACTGGTACCCGAAGAACATCCAGAAGGGGAAATTACCAGTAGGACGAAATACCAGCTGCATAAACCTAACAGTTTTTGTTTGCTTGTTAAATCCACACTGTCAGAAGAACATTTGAAAAATTTTAGTTTAAGTTCAACACCAATTTTGTACAGAGGTGAGGATGCTGCTAAACATTTTGTAGATAACTTGTATTATATAGCTGATAAGGTTGAAGAAGTGTACAGTAATATTGTTCCTATGATTCCTCTAGATGAAGAGGAGGAAATTCAATATATCAATGCCACTAGTTGTTACTTGTGTAAAAAAGAATTTACTGTTGAGAACCATAAAGTTCATGACCATGATCATCTTACTGGTTATTACAGAGGGGCTGCTTGCAATTCATGTAATATTAATTATAAACTTCCGAAATTCATTCCAGTCGTTTTGCATAACCTTAGTGGTTATGATTCACATTTTATTATTCCGGAATTGGGCAGGGATGATGGGAAAATTGATGTTTTGGCCAACACTTTCGAGAATTATATTAGTTTTTCCAAGACTGTTGGCAAAATTAAGCTTCGATTCGTGGACTCTTTTCGATTCATGTCATCTAGCCTTGCCAACCTAACTAAAAATTTAAGACGACAGGATTTAAAAGAAACAAGAAAAATTGTGCCAGAAGATAAAATGGACTTGGTGCTAAGGAAAGGAGTGTTTCCTTATGATTATATTACAGGAATGGAAAAATTTGAAGAAACAAGACTACCACCTATCGAAGCCTTTAAAAGTAAATTAACTGAAACCGAAATTTCAATTGAAGATTATAATCATGCTCAGAAAGTCTGGAATGAATTAGGAATGAATACCTTGGGTGATTATTCTGACTTTTATGTAAAACTAGATGTAACATTATTGTGTGACATAATGGAACAATTTAGGAACACCTGTTTCACCGCTTACGGACTGGACCCCCTTCATTCGTTTACATCTCCCGGCTTAGCATGGCAGGCCATGTTAAAATCCACCGAGTGCAAGTTGGAGCTGTTAACCGACATCGATATGGTTTTGATGATTGAATCAGGTGTACGCGGTGGATTAACTCAGGCCGTTACAAGACATGTGAAAGCTAACAATAAATTTCTACCAAATTATGATAAGACTAAAGATTCGATTTTTCTTGGATATTTTGATGCCAATAATTTATACGGTTGGGCGATGTCCAAACCCCTTCCATATGGCGACTTCCAGTGGGTAGACCCGGACAGCATCGGGGACATCATGCAGATCCCACAAGATGGACCGACCGGCTACATTTTCGACTGCGACTTCGAATATCCAGAACACCTACACGATCATCATTATGACTTGCCACTGTTGGCTAAAACTGAAGTATCACCGACAGGAAAATGGCCCAAATTAATGATGACATTAAACAACAAAAATCGTTATGTGGCACACTATTGGGTTGTACAGCAAGCGTTGGAGTTAGGACTAAAAATAACAAAAATTCACCGAGCACTACAATTTTCTCAGTCGTGTTACTTGAAACCTTACATAGATTCCAACACTGCGAGGAGAGCAGCAGCAACATCAGCCTTTGAAAAAGATTTTTACAAGCTCATGAACAATGCAATATTTGGAAAAACTTTAGAAAACAAAAGGAAACACAAAATTGTAAAATTAGTAACAAACCCCAGACAGATGCAGAAACTTGTACAGAAACCGAATTTTGGAACAAGTATGATAATCAATGAAAACTTGGTAGCAGTCAGCATGAAGAAAACCAAGATAGTAATGGATCGACCGTTGTACATAGGAATGTCAATATTGGATATAAGTAAAACGCACATGTATGACTTTCATTACAACAAAATGGTTCAACATTATGGAAGAGAAAATATTGGAGTAGCCTACATGGACACGGACGCACTAATTTATTGGATTAAGACACAAGACATGTATGAAGATCTTCGGACGTTCATACACAAAAATGATTTTGATTTTTCCGACTACCCAAGAAATCACCCGAACTTCAATGAAAATAATAAGAAAGTTTTAGGCAAATTCAAAGATGAATGCAATGGAGCAAGCATGGAAGAAATCGTTGCACTAATGTCCAAATTATATTCTTTTAAAGTATATAAAGGACATCAAGAAGAAACATCTACAACCAAAAAAGCAAAAGGTGTGAAGACAAGTTATTTGAAGAAAAATGTAAACTTTGAACAATACAAGAACTGTTTATTTAACGACACCACCTTGACTGCTAAATTCAACACCATAAGGAGTGAAAAACACAAAGTGTACAGTGTTACAGAAGTGAAAAAAGCATTGTCAAACAAAGATGACAAACGTCACATTATGGAAAACCAAATTGATACTCTTCCTTTTGGCCACTACTCTCTTAACCCTATCGACAACTAACCTATTCTTCGTCCCTCTTCGTCCTTCTTCGACCTAAATTCCTTTTCCTTCCGTAAAAAATGGGGAACACGGCAAGTCCAACGCCTTGTTCCCCATTTTTTTACATTAATTTGAATGACCTTGACACATTTAAAATCAGTTTTTAATTAAAAAACAAATTTTTATTTCCACTTTATTGGTAATATAACAACCTAAACATAATTAATAAATTGTTTATAAAATTATTTTCTTAACCCTCTTAAAATAAGGGAGGGGGGTATCATATAAATGAACTATATTTTTTTAAATATCATTCATTTATATAATACCTTAACCTGGGGGTAATGTAATAAAAAACCATTACTCGGACATTTCCCAAACCATGTCCTTGAGGGTTAAGGAAATATATTTAAATAGTATTTTTTACCAATTTAGAATACCTTAACAGACTTAAATAGGGTTTAATACATACATAAAGTTCATTTCTATTTCAACCGTAATAACGGAAGGATTAAAAAATGGATTTAAAACAAAAAATTGTTAATGAACTTCATAAACCTGCTAGAAGAAAATTTCCCCGTAGAAATACCGTTATAAAAGGAATGAACGACTTATCTCAAGCGGACTTAATAGAAATGATTCCTTATAGTAAACAAAATAAAGGATTTAAATATATATTGACAATTATCAATTGTTTTACAAAAATGGCAGATGCTTTACCGCTAAAAGATAAAACCGGCAAGAGTGTAACAAAAGCCATGGAAACTGCGATACATAGAGACAAAAATACCATAAAACATTTACAAACCGATGATGGTAAAGAATATTTCAATAAAGAATTTTCAAATTTAATGAAAAAACACGACATAAACCATTATTCGACTAATTCAGAGGTAAAAGCATCAATCATAGAAAGATTCAATCGAACTTTAAAAAGTGCAATGTACAAGATGTTTTCAAACAGAGGATCGCACGTATGGATTGATATGTTACCAAAACTAATAAAAGATTACAATAACAAGTTCCATAGAACAATTGGTATGAAACCGAGCCAAGTGACTAGCAAAAATGAAAAACTTATAAAACGTATAAAAATGAATACTAAACCAAAAGTTGAAAAACTAAAGCCTAAAACGTTTAATGTTGGTGATAAAGTGCGAATAAGCAAATACAAAGGTGTATTCAGTAAAAGATATCTGCCAAATTGGACAAATGAAGTTTTTACCGTATTTAAGGTGCAACCTACAGTACCGGAAACTTACATTTTAAAAGATAATAAAGGACAATTGCTCGAAGGAGGGTTTTATGGACATGAAATGTTAAAATCCACAGTAGGTGATGTGTATCTCGTTGAAAAGGTGTTGCAACGAAAAAAAGATAAAGTAAAAGTGCGATGGTTAGGATTTAATAAGAGTGAAGATTCTTGGATACCTAAAAAGGATCTCATATAATGATGGAGTATCATTTTAGGTTGAACCTTTACAAAGGATGGAGATAATACCGCAAAAGGATAGTTTTCCTATTAATAATATTGATGAACTCACGGTGGACAATTCAGAATTGAACAGTGGCAAACATGGTGTTTTGTTACCAAACACGGTGCGTTGTCTTGTAACCGGTCCATCCAATTGTGGTAAAACAAATGTGGTATTCAATTTGATTACAAACCCAAAAGGATTGCGTTTCAATAACTTGTATGTCTTTTCTAAATCATTACAACAACCCAAATACCAATTATTAGAAAAAATATTTAATAATGTTCCAGAAGTGAAATATTACAAGTTTGATGCAAGTGAAAGTGTAATGCAACCGCATGAAGCTAAACCATTTTCAGTTTTTATATTTGATGATGTATCCTGTGAAAACCAAAACACTATCAGGAGTTATTTTGCTATGGGGCGACATAACAATATAGATAGCATTTACATAGCCCAGACTTATAGTAAAATACCAAAACAACTGATAAGAGACAACGCAAATGTGTTAATTGTATTCAAACAGGATGAAACTAACTTAAAACACATATATTACGATCATGTCAATGCGGATATGTCATATGAACGGTTTAAAGACATATGTGGTAAGGCTTGGGCTGAAAATTATGGATTTTTGACAATTATGAAGGAACAACCACTAAATAACGGCCGATACAGGATAGGTTTCGATAAATTTATATTAATTCACTAACCACTATATCACACAATCATTCTTGTACAGCACGTCTTGCTACAAACATGGTTAACGAGGAAAAGTTAGTAAAGGAAATTAAATCACTTAGTGATTCTATTCGGGCTAAAAACAGAGCGTTAAAGTTAGGTATCAGCGAAAGGGAGAAATTTCTTGAATCTACTTTTAAACCTATTACAGAGCCTTTGAAACAATTGAACAAAAAATTGACTAAACCTTCTTTTCAAGGTGATATTATTGCTCCGATAACACAATATGAAAGGGAAAGTGTAATATCAGAAGATATTAGCGATGAGGACCCGGAAGCCTCCATATTTAGTGATACAACGGCAGAAAGAGAAGATGTATATGCTGGTAGTGAAGAAGAAGTGGTATCTATAGCGAGTGAAGAAGAAAAAACAGAAGGAGAACCATCAAACATAAGCTTATTGGGTGAAAATATTCATACAAAAGGACCTTTAGGAAGAAAATACTTGTTAAAACTGTTAATTGGAACTGATTCTACTAAAAAATACCACAGTTATGGAGCAAGAATGTCCAAAGAAGGTGTAATGATTGGTAATAGCAAATTAGATGTCGATGAACATGATAATATTCACGTAGGTGATCAAATATATAAGGGAACAAGGGGACTATTTGAATTATTATTTGAAAATAAACCTTTAAAAGCATTGGTAAAAAATGATGATTTGGAAGTGTATAGCAAAATTTTGGAACAAACTAATGCATATAAAAGAAATTATTTACCTGAAGCACCCATATATAGAAATAAATCTGTAAAATATAAAGATTTTGTTTCCAAATTAATACCGATTATAAGAAGAAAACCTGTAAAAAGAAGATTAGTAGCATCCACTTTTGATTTAAGTTCCCCAGAACCGAGAAAAAGAAGCAAATCAGTCACCGGTAAAGGATTGATGAAGAAACTATACAATACAAACGTAATTTATTACAATAATATCAATAAATTGGTGGATAGAATGAAACTAATACATGAAGCCAAAGAAGCGGGTCATACTGGATTGGAAAACGAATGGGTGGCTTTAGTGGATGAACTTAGAAACCGCGGGGTAATCTCATAAAAATGCGTTACTCCCTAAAATGCTATTCAGTTGCACCATGAGTGTCGACAAGTTCGGACGGTATTCCTCGGATGGAATATATTATGCGAATAACTTAAAAAGAGGTGCTGGTTTACCACAAACACCTGAAGGAGATTATGATATTAGTAATAAAAGGTTAAAAAACATAAAAGATCCCACGGACGAAAACGATGCAGTAAATTTAAAAATAGTAAAGGAAAAGCTATCACCAACATTAAGACTACACAATAACACATATGATGCAGAAAATCATAGAATTATCAACGTTGGTAAACCAAATGAAAACGGCGATTCAATAAACAAAGGTTATTTGTCATCTGAATTAAAAAATACGTTAAAATTCAATGGAAAAACGTATAGTGCTAACAATAAACGTATATCCAACGTAGATGACCCTAAAGATGCAAAAGACAGCGTGAATAGACGCTATTTACATTCCTTGATACCTGAAAAGACAAAAGATGGATTTTCTTTTTATAAATTTGTTATTAATGATATAGGTTATCCGAAAACTGAAAACGATGCTGTAAATCTAAAATATATTAAAGATCATTGTATCATACGTGATGTAGGGGTTATAGATTGTTTTGGTAATTGTTTAGCAAATGTTAAAGATGGTTCGGCACCATCAGATGGTGCAACAGTGGGTCAAATGATGGAAACCTTAAAACAAGAAACAACCTCTTTTGTAAAACAAGATCAAGTAGTATCGAAGCAAGGGGATGAATTTGTTCAAGGTAATGAAAAATTTAATTTATTAACATACAAAAATAATGCTTGGGATTGCATGGGTAAACCGTTATCAAATATGAGTTTGGGTTATAATGCTCGAGATGCAGCTGCTTTATCACAAACCGTACATCTAGATCCAGATCATTCTTTAAGATTTTTTACATGTAATAATAAAGTATTAAAAAACTTGCATAATGGAAGAGATCCAAATGATGCTGCAACTGTAGGACAGACCATTACAACATCATTAAATGATAGTAAAGTGTATAATTGTAATAATAAACGTATAACAAACCTTAAAGACCCTGAACATGTAGATAATGCTGTCACTGTTAATTTTCTTGTAAAAGTTTTAGGTAATGCGATATTTGATTTACACAATCATTTTACACCAGATATTCTTCAAGGAAAATCGGGGCATAATACTTATGATGAATCCATGAGAGGTGAGTATATTAAACGAGAAATTTATAATAAATACTTTATTAACCCTAAAACGCAAAAGTTTAGATCATCAGATTGGGGTGATATTGATATTTAATTAAATAACTCAATAAATGACTTCATTTATGTGCAACCTGTCATAGAGGTAACACATAGGTTACGCTTTTCGAATATAAAAGACAATCATGGCATTTCATTACACCAGTCCATATCGAGACACTATACGGAAAGGAGGCGGTATCACGTCCACAGCAGTTTCTCTGTTAAGTAAAGCTTTAAATCGAATTCCAGTAGGATCTGTCGTAAATAGAGCAATAGACGCTTTACCATACGAATTTCACATACCGGGAGGCTATCAGTATTGCGGACCAGGAACTAAATTGAAAAAACGACTGGAAAGAGGCGATCCAGGCATAAATAAGTTAGATCAGGCTTGTAAAGAACACGATATAGCATATTCCACATTTAGCGATACAAAAAATAGATCAATAGCTGATAAAAAGCTCGCGGATATAGCTTGGCAACGAGTAAAGTCTAGTGACGCTAGTATTGCAGAAAAAGCAGCGGCTTTAGCGGTAACAGCAGGTATGAAGGCTAAAACAGCAGTAGGAGGTGGAAAAAGGAGAAGAAGAGTGAAAAGGAGATCGGCAAAGACAAAACATGGAGGGAATATTAGAAGAAAACGGCGTTCCACCAGAAAGGGTAGCAAAAAACCAACAGTATGGTCAATGGTAAAAAACGGGGCAGGTCTATACCTAAGACCGTATCGTGCATATTAAATAAAAGAAATCAATTAGTAATACCACATAAAGCGTTAACAAATATCGAATTATTTAAATACATTTCATGTTTAAAAATACCATTTTTTCGCGGTGTCTTTATGAAAGATGCTTTACCAGTTAAAATGTGGAAAAACGAAACCGGTATTGTAAATTTAGACAATTCTGAAGGTCCTGGCACTCATTGGGTTTGTTATAAGAAATTAGGTGATAATATATATTACTTTGATAGTTTTGGCAATTTACCACCACCTAAAGAGCTTGAGCATTACTTTAAATCTGCTAAAAACATATATTACAACTATAAAAGAGAACAACCTGATAACACTTTAATATGCGGCCATTTATGTTTGGAATTCCTAGCTAAAAGTATCAGTCACAATTGAGATGTCTTCCTATACGGTATCATTAACAGGAAAATCGTCCACTTTACGAAGTATCCTTTTCCCAGCGTTACGCTTGCAAAAAGGAAGATTTTGGGAGGCGGCACTGTTAGATTTTACAACTTACAACTCTATTCCCAATGTTACGGAAGATAAAAATAACTTATTGCATTATTATAAAGGAAAAGATGCCAGTGGGAAGTTTACAGACTTAGAAGTTTGCAGTTTACCCACAGGTTCTTATGAAATTGATCATATTAATGAATTTTTGCAAAATAAAATGGGAAAAGACAATATAACATTAAAAGGTAATAACAATACTATGAAAGCTGAAATTAACTCCAAATATTATATAGATTTTACTCAGGAACAATCAATCGGTGAATTGTTAGGATTTCCCAAAGATAGCCCAATTTTAGAACCAAATCAAACACATTCCGGTAAACAAACTGTAACTATACTAAAAGTTAATAGTATAGATATAACTTGTAACATTATACAGGGAGCTTACAGAGATGGAGCAAATACTCATATAATACATACTTTTTACCCGAGTGTACCTCCAGGATTTAAAATTGTTGAAAAGCCACAAAACCTAGTATATCTGCCGTTGAACACCACTTTCATTTCAGACATCGTGTTGAACGTATTGGATCAAGACGGTAACTTGATAGATTTCCGAGAAGAGCCAATTACAGTTAGATTACATTTAAAATCGACACTTTAATACAAAAATCATGGGTTTATCATTTAAAAGTGGACAGCCTACGGGAAACCGCATTAGTAGCTCTTCAGCTGTGGAGGAGTTAACACGCGAGAACATTCGTTTCTTAGAAAAGATTGGTTTAAAATTAACCGATTATGGATATACTGGATATAGCGCAGGGTCCGACATTCGACGAAACACTATGGGAAAAAGAATATCACACCCACAACCCTTACACTTCATCAAAATTGAACAATAACGATGAAATTCGTATTCCTATACAACATCAAGACATTTACACACTACCATGTGAAAGTTACTTGTATATCGAAGGAAAAGTAACAAAAAAGGACAATAGTGTAGGTACAACAGTTCCATTTATAAATAACCCTATGGCTTTCCTGTTTGATGAAATTAGATATGAAATATCAGGTGTAACAGTTGATTCCACTAAAAAAGTAGGTATTGCAACAACTTTAAAGGGGGTAACATCTATATCACCTAATGAAACCAATTTACTTCAACCGGCCGGATGGGTTTTACCTGAACATGACATAATCACTCCGAATACAAAGGGATATTTTGATTTTCATATTCCATTACGTTTGTTGCTTGGATTTGCTGAAGATTATAGAAAAATAATATTAAATGTTAAACAAGAATTAGTTTTGTTGAGATCTTCTAACGATAAAGACATTATTAAAGCTCCAGATGGTACAACGGATGCAAACCTAGAATGGAAATTAACATTAGACAAAATTGTATGGAGAGTTCCACATGTTAAATTAGCTGACGAACATAGAATGCTACTATTAAGGAAGTTAAAGGCTGATCGTGATATTGTAATTCCTTTTAGAAGTTGGGAATTCCATGAACATCCAAGCTTGCCAACTACAGATCGTCACACTTGGACTGTTAAAACATCTAATTACGTAGAACGAGCCAGGTATATTATATTTGGTTTACAAACAGATAGGAGAGACAGCATCACAAAACATGCAGGCAAATTTGATCATTGCAACTTAAAAAATATTAAAGTTTATTTGAATTCACAATGTTTTCCCTACGACAATTTAAATGTGTCATTCGCTAATAAAAAGTACAGTATATTATACGATATGTATGCGAGATTCCAAAATTCATATTACGGTAAAACAAATACACCTTTACTATCACCAGAAGAATACTTAGATGGTTACACAATAGTTGTAATTGATTGTTCTAAACAAAATGAATCAGTAAAATCATCAAGTGTTGACATAAAGATTGAAATGGAGTTTAATGCAGCTATACCTGCAAATACAACTGCATACTGTTTAATTCTACATGATAAAATTGTAACATACACACCTCTAACTGGAATTGTTAAAAATGTATTATAAAAAAACCGGTTTTG
Source organism: Neoaliturus tenellus (assembly GCA_030545055.2). Classification (NCBI taxonomy): domain Eukaryota; kingdom Metazoa; phylum Arthropoda; class Insecta; order Hemiptera; family Cicadellidae; genus Neoaliturus; species Neoaliturus tenellus. The sequence continues at coordinate 124,291,102 of CM061533.1, read as the reverse complement.
TTACATTCCGCGAGTATAAAAGCGGAGCGTGCAGGCCGCTCCTAATCAGTTTGTTGCCTGACGTCGTATGGGTCGCATCATCTTCAATATGGCTTCTACAAGTGGTACAACGGAATGCGATATAGAAAAGGAAATTTCAGAATTTTTGGACATGAATGAACAGCAACACGTCACAAATCAAGAAGAAGAAGAAAAAGGTAAAAAGAAAAAATATTTGTCCAAGAGGAAAAGAAATGTGGAAGAAAATATTTCACCAAATATTTTGATGGAAGTATTTTTAAGAATTTTTTATCCAATCTCTTCAAGTTTGGATAAAAGTGTTTTAATTGGAGTTATGAAATCAACCGACTATTCACCTACAGTAATTTTAACCCACGGAACAAAAATGATTTTGTTTACAGCCAACGCTTGGGAATCTTTTATGAAACACCTCCATTTGTTGGAATGTTATTTTAATAGCAACATGTTTGGCGGGAAAACAAAAGTAGGACTATTAGATTCAGACTTGGAAATTGATATTATTAAACACCGAGGTGAACATCAAATGAGATTCAGAGATACGACCAAACATGACATAAAAATTCAACTGAACAGAGAAGAATTTTTTTATTTTAACATGTGCAACTGAACCGATAACAAGATATTTAAGACAGCTAGTATTCTCCAGTTCAATTATGAAAGATTATTTAACAGACACTTTGGACAAACAACCGGATGCACCAATTTTGTATGGACCTGTGGACACTTCAATATTCAACAGAATTCCTCATGAAGTTCAAATGTGGAGACAATTGGAACAATATGTGCAAGAAAAAAATAATTTTGTAAAATCGGATGAAGAAACACATTTCAGTGATGAAAAGGATCAAAGTGATGACAATGACTACAACAAAAATGACCAGATGGAAAGTTAAATAAAATTTTAAAATTGTTCACAACACTTTACACTTCAATTGGCAAATTTTCAATAAAAAATTCAAAATTTTGTGGGTGTAGGCCTACCGGGGATGGTGCCCACGTTAAATATACACCAACGCGCCTTCAACTGTACGGCCTGGCATTAATAAATGCCTACCGTGGTGTGGAAAACAGTTGACCTTCTGACACCGTGATGGATAGACGGGTGACCTTTCAAATGGACATGGAAGAAGAAATCAAGTCCAAGCCGGGTATTATTGAATTTCAAGCTTTTCGTGGTAACGATGATCGGTTTATAATTAAAGAACTCGTATTTTACGATTTAGATAAAAATATTCCTTACACATTTTTATTTAAACCACCATGCTCTTTTTCTTCACTAACCACCAAAGCCGCAACAACAAACCGATGGACTTCGAAATATTTTCATCACATCGATTGGTATGACGGTTTTACCAGTTATTCAGACTTGTATCATATTATGCATCAATTTTCAAACAGATTTACTAATATTTACACAAAAGGACTTGAAAAGAAAAGATGGATAGAACAATTTACATCTACTCCAGTTAAAGATGTGCAAATAGATAAAAATTTTAAATTTATTGCTGAAAACATTTGTATTTGCACACAAAGTGTGGAACATGAAAGGGACAGGCACTGTGCGTTAAAAAACGCTTTAAAATTAGCGACTTACCTGCAAGATGGAGAAATCGGCGATGGTGGTGGGGGTAACGGCGATTATAAAAGCGAGGAGCAGACCGAGACCTGGCACGAGTATTACTCGAGATTCCGAGACGACAACATCTCAGAGCAAGAAGACAGCGAGGACCTCTAGAACAACCATGGCATCCAACCAGTTTCTGCAGTCTTTGGTGGAACAATTCAACGCCCACTCCAAGTCTACAATTTTGCCGGTAAAAAAATGTTCTGAACTCAAGGATGAAAAACATTATATTATACATGCACTGAAGAAAATGGAAACTACTGTCGGCGAAGCAATCTGCTGCAGTCTCAGCGAAGCACCATATACTCCGGGGGATGAAGCAAAATTCCAAATTTACCTTCCGAAGAGATTTGTCCACCTACTACAAAATGAAGATCTACGCTCCATTCAACCGGGATGTCTCTACTTGGTGTCCCACGGATGCAGCGGCAGCAACTCCACCGAGCTTACCATCCACATCGCAGACAAGCAGCAGTGTTAAAAAATAAATAATTTTTTCTTTCTTGTATCTGTTTGTATTTTTTAACTATATATATTTTTGTCATGTAATCTTGTTTGTACTGTTTTAAATAAAGATAAAAAAACAACACAAAAAAAAGGCAACATATCAATATGTGAAACAAAAAAAAAATTTCACATATTGATATGTTGCCTTTTTTTTAAAGCTCTGGGGTGACCTTGACCTTTGACCTTTGCACAAATTAAACATAAATTTTTTTCAAACAGCAATATGTGTGTGTGTGTGTGTGTGTGTGTGTGTGTGTGTGTGTGTGTTTTCCCCCACCATTTCAGGTTACCAGCATACAGACTGTAAAGAAGTTCAGTTTGATTGCAACTGTCAAACGATGAGCACCCTATTTGAGCTTTGTGTAAGAAAAATTATTGAAGATCAACAGCTATTTAGCCATACTTTACGATCCAACGCTCCTCAACAAATTAAAATTTTTATCAAACAGTACAAGCTAGACAACAGAGGTTACAACACTTTTGGTTGGTACAAGTTTGGTGATGGTACAAAATTTTGTCGAAGTTGTGGAAGGGCCGCTGTATCCAACCCGGCACAATTCCTACAAGATGATGGATGTTTACAATATGGTCATGTGGCTCCAGTTTTAAGTTACCATACACCTAAAGAACTTTGCGCCATTTGTTCAATCAATATGTTTAGTTTGCAAAAATTTAACCACCTCTCATCAGACAGCATGTAAACAACTTCCCCCCACCACTATTTCATACTACCTTCAAACGACCATGCTAATATTCATTCCGCCTTTGGACATCATACGGAAAACATCAAGATGGCTCTGACTGTAAAATGTGCAAATTATGAAGAAGTATTTGTAAGAAATCTGCAAGAATTAAACGAAATTGTTCAAGAATTTAAATCACTAATCGAACAGGGATACCGATTGAACATGCAAATTTTTGCTTGCAACACAAAATGCCCTCATGTCCCCAGGGATGACGAGCCGCCTAGGTCACCATCATCAACTTCTTCAGCCTACTCCTCCAGATCATCCATGAAGCTTCAAGCCAGTCCAAACTTGGAATATTTCTCCTGACTAATATTTATATTTTGTATCCTCATTGTACTTCAATATGCATATTTTTGTATTGTAATAAAGGAATAATAAAATAAAAACAAAATAACAAAAACCTATCTTGCTACAGTATTGTAGCAAGATAGAATTTTTTTAAAACACAAATTGGATGTCCTTGAACATGTTCTAACATGTTCAGGTTTTCCCCTACCACTTTTCCTCTTGGAGACCTGAGATGCGGCACCAATGTGTTTCATTACATCTTCATCTTTTGAGCTGCAAACATGGATGTTCCACCACCAATATATGAGGCCGATGAAGCGGAAAGCCTGGGGAGGAGGAGATGCCAGCATGTGGATCTAGTGGAGATGATGGAAAGAAGGATGGAAGAAAGACGGATCAGGAAGGACCATATGCTAATTCAGAGAATTTTAAAATTAGATCTCTTCATAATCTTGGCCTTATTGATTGCAATCTTCTTCTACTTGGTATACACAGTTGTATACTGCCTAAAATGCATCGAGTGTTCAGATAAAGCAGCCAAATTGCCAGTTTTCAACATTACTCTGTAAATAAAATTTTCTTTTTTAAAACTCCAAATGGTTGGCTTTGAACATGTCTCAACCTGTCTGGTTGTATCAATTACCCCCACCACCACAATTCCAAAATACCAATCCTGCAAGCAAGACTTGCTTCATTTCCAACTCAGCTACGCTAGAGGTTACACAACACAATGAAGTGGGAATTACTTGTTGACAACCTTCAATACCTAAAAGAAATTTATGAAAAATTGCACATGCGGCTACTTCAAAATCCAGGGATGGTAATTAAAATGGAATTGGAATACGACTGTCCAACCATCGACGACAGTATGGATGAAGCAGAAGGTTTAGTCCAAAATACACAAGGAACATGTTGCTGTGAAGAAAATTCTTCGACAACATCAAGCACAAGTCCGGACAGCACATATGGGGATGAAGGAGGATTTTTGTAAATAAAATTTTAAAGACCATTTTTTTAAAACTTCAAATGGTTGACCTTGAACACGTTTGAACATGTTGAGCAATGTGGATAAAAAATATTTTTTTTTTTCTTTCTTATGCCAATTGCCGAATAACAAACTCAGTTGTATAGTTTGCAAAAAAAAAAATTTTTTCATATCATCTAACCACTTTACCCCCACCATCTCCTTATCCCCACCACCCTGCCGAGTACCTCGGATACACGGAGAGACTTGCTCAGTTGCTGTTCAACTCTTGTGGTGTGCACATCTCACTTTTCTTTACTCAATTTACTTATATTGAGTTCAAATTTAACTATTTAACCAAATATCTAACAATTCTTAAATTTTAGGCAAAGTTTCAAATAAGAAAAATTTTTTTTTCCATTTAGTTTGATTGAAATTTCACAACTTCCAAGATCACCTGAGAAAGAATAAAAAATAAATATTTCTCAGGAAATATTTCCAATCCGAGTTACGGAAATCCGGTAAAGGACCGGCTGGGACGAGTTGTTTAGAAAAATAAAGTTTTCTTCCTTCTGACCACTTTACCTCCCACCACCTCCTTATCCCCACCACTGAGCCGGGTACCTGGGGAACCGCCTGCGCCCAAGTCAGTATGCCTTCAGACGCGGTGCTGTTCGGATCGCGTGTGGTTTGTCGCCCGGTCGGGTGTTTGAAGAAATTATTCTTCGGCTCTCAGTCTCTCGGTGGGTAAGTAAAATATAAAAATTTTTTTTTTTTCAAGTGGGGCTGCTGGGACGGGTCAATGACCCCTGACGGATATATTAGGTCGAGAATCTGATCGCTAGGGAATAAAAAAAAAAATATTTTTTTGCACTTTTGTGATTCCTCGAGAAATTTCAATTTCTCAGCAAAATTTGAGGAATCGTAAAAGTGCAAAAAAATTTTTTTGTATTCTTGCGTGACCTTGACCTAATTAACGTCAGTGACGTCATCATGATGACGTCAGCGGTAATGACGTCACCATGACGTCATAGGTGTGACGTCATGTGACATCATATGACGTCATTAGTGACGTCATTCGTGACGTCATTGATGACGTCATCACTGCTGACGTCATCGTGATGACGTCACGTCCCAGCAGCCCCACTTTTACACTACTTCTCACCATTGATTTCCATATTGTTTTAGGAAGAGGGACAGGCAGAGAGAGATGACTGCTCGTTTGCAATTGAATTTATGAACTAAAGAATAGTATTAATACTTCAGAAATAAGTTACAGATTCAACATGTGGTTCAACATATATATACCAGAGAGCAGCAACCCATAAGGTCTTCATTAAAACAGTCTGAAAGACGAGTGAGCTGAGCGATAGAGCAATAGAAACAATAGAACAGAAACAAGCCTTTTTCACTTGGCATTTTATTCCACGGTCTGTTATTATTAGGCCTTCTACAATGGATTGTTAAATTTTAAAGAACAAATTCTCTGCCTCATTTACCTTTTTCAGTAATCCATTTTTTTACTTAATTTGATATTTATTTTACGCGAAACATTTTGAAGCTAGAACATTAATTTAACATCAATTTTACGTCGTATTCATACATTCCTAAAATGCAAATATTAAAAATATACTTTTGAATGTGGTTCTAATCAAGACAGTTTGTGCATGTCTAGATGGCTGGTAGACTGCGTTACAACCTAAGATTCTCGTCCCTAAAATAAAAAGTAAAGTTAATTTTTATTTTATTTTATGAACGACTTCGAAACTGCATAGTACTTTCATAAAACAACCTTAATTCTTAAGCCATTAAGAACCTAATATCGTGACGTAGTATTTTTATGAATACATTTTTTATTAATTTATATTTTATTCAAATAGTCATAATGTAGTTACTTAGGAACTTGTTTTTATATGGACACACAACCTAAATTTATTAGAAATGTATTTTTGTTTGAGGTACAGTCACTCTTCCCAAAGCTTTCCTTTCACAACACTGAGAAAAGTCAACATTATAACATATCGTTTTTTGTATAAATGAGACAAAAAATTAACACACCATCTAATACGAAACGAAAAGTTTTTCAAGTGTAACTAAACTTCTATCGAAATCTAAATCAACAGCGTTTGAGTCCGCATGATGTTTGAATAAGTAACGAGCAGCTTTGATGTTCATTTCAGGAAAGTCGTCAATGTAAATATTATATCACATTCATATTTTGTGTGAATTAAATACTGCTTTGATAAAAGTGGGAACATATGTGAATGTTTAAGAAAAAAGTATCAGGGGGACCGAGCTTATGCTCGGTAAAAGTATGAATCGTCACTTTCCTTCGCTCCGCCCACGAAATCTAGAATGCTCCTATAATATTCTCCTGTAATATTCTAGATACTGTGGCTCCGCCCACTTGCTTTGTCACTCTCGTTCGCTCCAATCACTCACCCTCTTCTTTTTAAGTCGAGCTCGTTTGCTTCGCTCACTCGCCAGGTCAAAGGGTTGCTGCACTTTGGTATAAATTTGTTGAATCATAGGTTAAATATGTAACACATTGGTTTATATCTACAGTTATCAGCTGATTTTTGTTCAATTTGGTAGCTAATTTGGAATGTCCATAAGGATAACATGGGAATTTTGAAGAGCTGTAGGGTGGAAACCGGATTTTTCCCAGTTATGGAACGAGTTCCAATCGATTTCTCGTGGCCAAAACCCCCATTTTCATCCAAAAAATAAAAAATACTTAGACAGAAAAAAATTTTGCTTTTACAAGGCGTTTTGGATTGCAATGAATTATCATTACTAGTACACTTGTTGCTTGAAATCGAGCAGTTTGATGTAGACTATCACATGTCTTTGCTAAGAAATCAAAGATATATATATATATATACTTTTAGTCCCAACTCAATTCCCGTCCAATAAAATATTGTGATTATCAGTACACAAAACTACACTTATTTACAGCTGTACGTTAACAGATTTTTTAAATGCTCAAATCAACCCCAATGTTATTCCATTGGGAACATTTAAATTTTTAATAATGGATAGCATCTTTATTTTGAGTCGGATTTTCATAATTTTTTGCGGAAACAATTATACAGACCAAGCCCTATCTAACGACACCAAAAACTTGAAAATCCGTTGAAAATTGTTGACGAGTTCTCTTACCCAAAAAGCCTTAGCGTATTAAATAAGTATAGATACAAAAAAATAACAATTATTTGGGTTAATAAGTACTAGAGATCGCCTCCCGACCGAAATTTAAGAAAAATTTCAGTTGATCTAGGCCCAAGAAATTTAAAAACATTTTATAACTGAAATATCGCAAACAGCGCGGTTTATCCTAAAATGTTTACGAGCTGAGAAGAAAGGAGGAAAAGAAACATGCTTGAATATTAATATATAGATGACTCAATATTTTTATACGATAAATAATGGCTCAATATCACAAACGTAGGCCTAATCCATATTTTTTGTGGATATCGTGACTATGAGCATCATCCGTATTTATCTAAATGTACACAGAAAGAACACCTCTTTTCTGTTTATTGCACAAGTAAACTAATTTCATGGCATTCCTCTAATATTGAGTAAAACAACCTACGGTATGTAACCGTCGTTGTAACACCTCCTCATTTAAAGTGTGTGAAGCCATGGGCGTTATTTGTGGGGGGGGGGTCCAAGGCAGTTGCCCCCAAATAATATGGAGAATTTGTGAAAAATTCATATTTTACTACATAACTTTCATTTTGCAATAATTGCAAAATGATATTATTGTAGGCAAAATATATTCATAAAAAAAAATCTTGTAACCCCCCCCCCCCTCCAATAAAAAGATTGAAATTACTGTGTGTCGCCATGTATATCAGGCAAGGTATCGTCTTTTTTGTTAAATAAGGAAAGCAATTCTACTAAAAGGACAATGGTCAACACTTCAATAAATATCTTTTAGCACTACTCCATTTTCCGTGTTCCGCCCTCCTATAACAATACCATAACTCGTGATAATTTTTCAGTGTTCTTTATTATAGCCTCCGCTAGCGTTATGGTGTTTGCAGTTTCGCCAATAACGTTCCTTGAAGTTAATTGGTTTTAAGCAATATTTCCTTAAGTTTCACTATTTATCTATAATTATTTTTAAACGCTAAGGGTTTTTTGTGTAGAGAACTCCTCCTACAATTTTCAACAAATTTTCAAGTTTTTGCTGTCGTTGTCTGTAGTTCTTTCCGCCAAAAATTGATGAGAATTGGACTTATATAAGAGTGCTATCCACAAATAAAATTTGAAATTTTCCCATTAGAATAACATTGAAATTGGTTTGAGGATTTTAACATTTATTAACGTATACACCTGTACTTTTTTGTGATCACTGATATTCACAATATTGGATTGGTCGGATTTCATTGATTTAGAGCTAAACTTAACTTTTGTATTGTATCAAAATAAATTGCTCGATGTCGAAGAACGCGAGCACAATAAGAAGTTCTAATCAAGATATCACTGTTATGGCTTAACTATTACCTAGTATATTATATCACTAGGGTCAAAAGTGGTGCTTATTGTACAAAGTCATATTTTACGATCGTGGCGCAAGCTGATGTATCATAAAGTGAGCCTACAGTAATTGGGATTAACAAAATGCTCCAAATTGAATAAACCTAAATAGAAAATTTTGATTTTTACAAAAAATGTATCTTTTAGTTTCATTAAAGACTAAAACCCACGATAACGTAGGCCTACAGTACATATTACATTTATTTTAAAATGTTGGACAAGCTTTAATTTTAAATAGAATTTAGATAGAGAATTCCGGCTATAACATAATAATATTAGGCTGTAATACCCATAATTTTCTTAACCTCATTTTTTCTTGTTACCTATGCTCCTACTATTTAAACCTAATGAATATTTTAGCATACTAAACCATTTGCATACATAATTTTCTATCCGCATTTGCTATAGATGTCAATTTCTCCCTGATATTCAATCTAACTACTACATATATTAATAGTGTCGAATAGTAAAAGTCCTTACACAATTAAAATAGTTTAAATGAATTAAATTAGTGTACCTGTTGCTCGAAATTGAGCAATTTATTTTTTATACAGAAAAAAAATTTTATTTACTTTAAGTTAACAAAGAAGTTTTCATTTTCTATAACAAATGTTGGTAAATTTTTTTGTAGGCCTACATACACTTTGTCATTTTTGCGAAGATAACCTTGGTCTTTCGCATATATGGGTAGCTTTATACCCATATTGGCTTTAACTGGCCCAAGCTCCTAGCACAGAGTAAAGAAGCTTCACAGAGTGCTCGCCCTTAGTTCCACGAGAATGCCGCTAGCTGGCGCGACAGTCTCGAGCGGGCTGGATTCGGCATTTCCTGTCCCCGCCACGATCCAGTGTTGCCACTCTGCATCGCCCGCCACGCACGCGCACGGGCCACATCATGCTGACTCGCTGTCGCTGGCTCCGCTGCGCCGTCGTATGACCGTTGAAGCTGTTGCACTTGTTCTCGTGCATTAATTTTTACAAATTCATTGAATCTTTAAATTTCCTTATTTAGTGCACATTATTACAGCTGTAATCAATAAAAACATTAATGTTTTTTGTACTTCTTAAAACATTCTGTCTCAAAATATAAAATAAACACAAAATTAAATATTTTGCAACAATTTAATTTGCAAACATTCTAATTTGAACATTCTAATGTTTAATTGCAACATTCTATCTCAAAATATAAAATAAACACAAAATTAAATATTTTGCAACAATTTAATAAAATAAATAGACTTTATACCAACCTTTTTAACTCTCTATCTGGGAAATTAAAGCCCATCCCATCGGTCTTTTCACTTTGTTACTGTTGTGAGTTACAATTTAGGTTATTTTGAAAGTTTTATTTTATTGTAAAGCAAGTGTTTGGGGGTTTCTGTTATAAATACTGATACTATTTACGTACTGTATTGGTACAAGACACCAAAATAGTAAACATTTTATTGTGAAAAAGTGCCTAGGCCTATGATGCCCTTGTCTTGGGGTCCGTGAAATCAGTACGCTTTATCAAATATTCACTTGTAAAATTTTTTGGTGTATATTTCCTGCTATAGTGTCATATTTTTTAAAACTAAAATAAAATTCCAACAATTTGTATATTTTGGAAATTTTATAGGATACCTAATACAAATTTCATGCATTTCTTAAAATGGTCAAAAGATTATGTTCTCATTAGCAAAACCTTTCAAATAACAGTTCAATAACAACGCAAAGTTTCATTTTCTGACGTTGATAGCTCAGTGAATTTAGAAGAAAACTATAAAAACATATAGGCCTATATTTTATGAAAGAAAATGTAATTTACGTTTCGAAAGTATTATGATTGTTTAATCTGGGACATATTTCCTTCTAAGTAAGTAAAGGTTCCTTACTCTGTGCTCCTAGTCAGCTGCCTTTTTTAGTTAGTCAAATAGTAAGAATTAGACCGGTAGGCCCCGATTAGACCCTAGCTTAATGCCCATGCTTGCCCAATGATTTCATGTCATAATTTTAATTTAATTTAATATTTTATGAACTCATTAGCCTCAGCCACTTACCGCCGAATCTTGAAGTGAAAACATAAGTTTTAAAAATTAAAAATTATCGCTTCATAAGAGAATAATTGATTAATATAATCATTATAACGGCAATGAGGTAGATAACGTGTCCGGCAACCAGCAGCCATATCACAAGTAAACCTCTGTCAATAGTTTTAAAGTCTCAAGTATAATATTTAAAACTAATACAAAGTGTTCTCTTAACATAATCTCATATAAAGAACTAAATATTAAACTTGACATTTCCCAACACTTAACATCACACATTTAACATTCCACTTTGTAGAAGGAAAGGATGTCATAACCGCTTTGAATATGAAATACATCTCACGGTGCTATTTGGAGCATTTGCCTGCTAAAAAACTAGCTATTGTTAGATTTATTCAGTCTTTAAATTTTGTTGAGATAGCCATGATAATATTTTAAAACCATAAAACTTACAAGGTTCTCTACTATTTAATTGGAACTACTTACCATGCTTTATTTAAAAAAATTAAAAACTGCATATTTTATTCAGTTAAATTCCTAAATTGTTTTACTGGTGAATGCCAGAGGCAATGCTTTATACAGTACTACAGTACAAACAGTTACACTCTTTTTATTTTATTTCACATTTTTGCTCTTTTTGGTGGACGAAGTTTCACGTACACGAAAATATTCCAAAATGGCTACGCTATATTTTACAGTAAAAGAATACAGTAAAAATAAATAGACATTAAGTGTTTATCAGCCAAAAGTCAACAAGTTGACCACTCAGGTTCACGTTCACCACTGATTGAAGCGCTATTTTAACTCTGGTAGCAGTGAACTAAATATTTTGGTCGGAGACCCTTGCTACTCGAAAACCTGGGGGCAGGCTAATAAATGTCCAACAACGAAATTTGATAAAACTTCAGAAAAACCTTTGGCATTCGATTGAGATTATTTCTTGAGTACAATGCCCACTATGACCTTTAATTTTAAAAATCGTTTCAACAAAATTAGTAGCTTGAAACATTTTGAGATACATGGAGGATACGGGACCGCTGTTACTTTTTTTGAAGTTACATTTTTTCACATATGTTGGAAAAATTCAACAGTTGCCTGAACATTCACCCCAAATTATGTACTTAAATATTTTAACTTGATTATGGCTTTTCTATTTTTACCTACTTGTAACTATTCAGGGACTTAAGTTGTCCTGAGTTAAATTATTGACCCTTAGACAAAAGGGAATAAATCTAATTATATACTTTTCAGATAACTTTGCAAGGGATACCTTTTATCACAATGAAAATACACACAATAATAGTAGCCAATCTTAAAATAAGGTGAATTTGCTTGGAACCATGCTGTTGCATCATTGATCTTGAAAAGATATAGATAAAGAATCGCATTATGTTTCAATGTAGACACTCATGAGCTACATAATTGGCTTTTAACATCATGGAACTGAGAGATAATCTTTGACCAGAATCACAAAGGCTGTAACTAACTTAATAGCTTACAGTTAGTGCACTGAGCTGCAACACAGTATTTAACGCTACAGCTGAATAAATTATGTTTCGCTAGATTTACTTACACTGTAATCTTTAGAAGGTCATGTCTTAAACTAACAAGATCTAGAAAAGGTGTATCTAGAAAATAACTGTGACGTCTAGCGATTAAGAAAGACAATAGCCCTGGTGGAGAGTTAATTAACGAGTTATGTAATTGTATTTATAGGTAATACAATTTGATAAAGGGAATATTTTACAAACATGAAAAGGAGTATATATTTTAATGTATTGCATGATTTAAATTTTTTGTGTTGAATTAATGATATAAATGTATGGTCATATAATAATTTTAAAAGAACCTTCAATTTTAATTTTACTCTTTTAATGTTTTTACAATTTCTAATATACAACCCTCTTGTTCCTAATAGTATATCTACTCTCTGTAATGATTTTATCTACTAGTAAAACTGTTGCTTGAAAACGAGCAATTAATTATATCTGTACTATCCCATGTAATTTTTTAAATTGTTCAATTTATTTTAAATCAATAACACCCTACCAATCCAATATTCTGATTATCAGTACCTAATCGTCAAAAATACTCTTATTTAGAGCTGCAAATTAAAGATGTTTTAAAAAGTAAACACAAGACCAATGTTATTTATTCATGGAAAAATATCAAATTTTAATAATTGGTAGCGCTTTTATTTTAAGTCAGACTCTCTTCGTTATTTGGCGGGAACAACTACAGGTCGAGCCCTATCAACGACAGTAGAAACTTGGAAATCGGTTGAAAATTTTAGGAGTGCTCTAAACAAAAAAAAAACCCTCAGCGTATTATATAAGTATAGCTTTTTTTAATCGGGCTACCACAAACAAAATATATTAATTAAAAAAATACACTAAAAAGTATATCTGTTGACACAAAACATAATGAAAAAAACTGTGTCAAAGACATCCATGTTGTCCATGACTTTCCTGGAAACTTCAACAACATTCATTCCGAAACATTTCGTATTGTATCGTTGAATAGTATGAAATATATGTTGTACGCTATATTCCTGTTCTTTAAACTTTTTTCATGGAGTTGCTTAATATTTTTTGCCTATAGTGGGACAGATTGAAACGTTAAAATATCATTTTGTTCTCGAATTAAGGTGTTATTTAATTTCTTTATTTTAGCATCATTTACTCTTGCTCTTCAATTCAACTATTAAAAACAATACTGTGGATTTGTTTTCCTTTTTTGTGTTCTTTTTATATGGTATTTTATAAAAACTTAAATTATATCTGTGTTGAATTACCAAGTATAAGAAATATCATACATCTCTGATCATACCCTCACACATATCCTACAATTATTTCTTTAATAAAATATTTCTTTTAAGCTTTGGCCAATGAAAGTGTTATAAGATATCAAGTTAATTTTTATTTTTTGTAGGCTAAATCAAGGGAACAAGACCTTTTCTTAAACTTGATTACTTAAAATCAAGATCTAAAAGATACAAAAATAAGCTAAATTATAGACTAATAATAATCAGTTAGATGAGACCACTTGTTTTCTAGGATGAGGCTTAGGATAAAATGTAATTTTTATTTGCTTAGTTGTAATTAATATAAAAGTAATAATTCCATTTAAATTAAACATGGACCTGCCAAGAATATAAAAAATTGGACCATCGTTGCGTTCAAATAGAAATAGCCACAGAATTCTTAAATCGCATTGTTGATCTTTAGAAATAGTTTTACTTTATTATTTAATAAGTGTTGAATTTTGTCTATTATTAAGTGGAGTTAGACATGGGTTACAAAGAAGCACTCAACGGTTGAGATCACTTTCCTATTGAATTTCGACTTCCTGCTTGATTTAATAAAGATATTTGTTCGGGGAAGCAAAAGCAATATTGTTCAAACAGCACGCGGTAATCGTCAATCTTTGCCGTTTGAAACTTACCAGACTTTGATATGTAGTCCCTCCATCGTGAATATGACTTAGTCAATTCCGTGTTTGCTATTTCCCTCTAAGAATAACAAATACAAATTGACTGTCATTTTCTATCCGAAAGTGGAGTTGTGGCTTTGTATTTTAATTCAAGAACTCTTTTATTTGGATTCAAATATAAATTTTTTAACTATTAACTAAGACTGATGAATTATTATTTTATGGACCAATCAACGTTTAATTTATCCATGTACATCTAAGTTATGTTTTACACTTATAATCTTTGCAGTTTGTAATTTAATCAATGTATTAATGATATCTCCAGAGAAATGTTTTATTATTTACAAGCAATTTTAACAAACTAACTTCTTGAATTTTGCATTTTTAAATTACAAAAATCCTATACTAAGAGCAATGTCTGAAAGAATTTGTGTTCCACGATCTCGAAATCTAGCGGGTAGATTTTGCTTAAACTTTGCATTAAGAGTGGTTTGGCCCAAAAATAAATTTAGAAAAAGCCTCAATCTCAGGAAAAATCTAATAAATTCTAAATTTTAGTTTAAAAATCGTAATTTTTAACATTGGTCTTATGGGTTGCTATTTTGGTAACGAAATAACAACGATAGGTAAACAAAAATAAAGGAACATCAATTTTACGCAGTCTTTTTTAAACAGCTCTTAACTGTGAAGAGGTTGTTGTTGGTGGAAATTTAATAGCTTTATTACCATGACACTATAACAAAAGTAAATTAAAACCAACTAGCAAGGCTCGTTTAACCTGGTACTGTATGTAGTACTTGTAGTAATTTTCTCTATATAACAGAAGGAAGAATCCAAAAATCGTGTTAATTTCTAACAAACATATTTACAATTTATTTTGAAACTAAGTGACCAGTCGATTGTTGAAGCAAGGAAAATGCATGTTTATGACAGAATTTCACAATAAAAATAAAACATTTTATAAGTAAACACGCTAGTGTGAGGAAACAAAAATGTAAATCGATTGAAATTTTGTCTCAGAAATTTGAGTTTTTGGGTACAAAAAGACCATAAATGCCATGGTTCCGCGATACTTATGTAGTAATTTAACTATTTAACTTGAAGATGCAAAAGTTTTAAACCTTGCTAAGTATTCTACTTGTATTCCCTAAAATTTATGAAAGCATTACCTTAAAAATAACAAGCAGTGTTTGGAAAATTCACGCACTTTCTGGTCAGCGCCATGCAAGATGAAGTAATGACTAAATATAATTTGTTCCATTCTCCGTATTTTACAACCCTCTTATTTATACAAACGCAAATCTATGCCTGATAAGAATTTTATTTCAAATATAGACCCTATAGGACACCAAAGGCTCTTTAAAAATGTAAATACGTCTGTGAATGGCAAAGATAAACCATCTACTATACCATAAACCAACTAAACCAACGCCTATAAAAAAAATATAAAAACATATCATCTCAACCAGTTCTGTATTTTATGCCAAAAAGGACAAATAATTGTATTGCATGTATTTGCCTGATGTTATAGATTAAGAGGACAAATATTGAAACGTCCAACGAGTAAATCTTTTATTTTACTGGGCAAAGTGAAAAGGACTGATAAATTTCCCCAGGGACGCCGGGTTACGCGACCGCCGGACGGCCGGGTATTAAAACCTCAATCTGCAGATTCAACACGGAGAAAACTGGTTGATAACTGAGTTAATCTGTCCTATGTTTGGTTGGGAATCTAGGAAAGCAGATTCCATAATTTAACATTTTACCACTCGTATTTAAATACTCGTGTTATTGTCAACAAGAATTCACCTAACTTTAAAAAAATTTACTATAGTAGCCTAACTAGCTTACCCGGCATGCTTTGCAATGCCAACCCGTAGAAGATTTTGCCCTTCAGGTTTACCTCGTTCGCTAAGCTCACTCGCAGCAAGTCTATAATATTCTATGATTTACCCTTAATACATTACATGTGAACAGCTGTTTGTATAATTAATATGCCCAAATGTAATGATATGTTCCAATACAAAAATGTTGCTTTCATAAGAATAACATGTTAACATTGACTATGTACACTCAAGTTAGTGTACATAGTCAATGATGGTAACTTTGAAGACGTGTGGTGCGAAGCCCTATGGAATTTTATTAACGTTTTCCTTTCATAATAACCTTCTTCTG
This sequence comes from Neoaliturus tenellus, assembly GCA_030545055.2. Taxonomy (NCBI): domain Eukaryota; kingdom Metazoa; phylum Arthropoda; class Insecta; order Hemiptera; family Cicadellidae; genus Neoaliturus; species Neoaliturus tenellus. The sequence continues at coordinate 124,274,768 of CM061533.1, read as the reverse complement.
ACAATAACAAACAAAAAATTGCGAAATCGGTCCAGCCGTTCACGCGTGATGCCGTGACCAGAGAAATAAGAATTCTTTTTTATATAGGGACTAATTAATTAATGTAATAGTTATAACACTCAATCACGTATCATTGCACAGCCTAACCTTCTTGTCCTAAAACCTTAAAACTTGTAATCGACGTTGCTTTTAAGATAGCTACATGTATCCATTACAATTTGTAATTTACGTTTTTTTAGAGGGGCGGTTTGAAGTCGAGACTATTCCCTAACTATGGCGTGTCCTGCAGGTAGTGTCGCCCCATTGATTTTAGAAGTACTGTAGAACGGTCAATGGTTGCACCGACCGCCTAAGCCGATCTTCGCTATCCGCTCACGATGATGATACAAACGTCAAAAAGCACTTCACCCACGAATCATCACTCAGACCAAACTAATCGACCCAAGAACCTTGAAATTTTGCATTGTAAGGTGTCTGTTGTAAGAGGCGAGTGAGCGTAACGAACGACCTTAAATGGAAAATAATAAATTTACACTCATTTTACTCACTGTTACTTTATTTGAGCTGAAATTAAACCGCTCATTAATTTTAGTTGGTCGTATCTAACTCAAAAAGAGAGGACCCTATCTTTTACTTTTTAGAGTTGAGTGAGTGGAGTGGATGAGCACATTATCTATCATATTCGAATGAGTAGGCCTATGCCTATTTTTTTTTTTTTTTTTTTTTTTTTTTTTAGCATTGACTAGATTTATACAGTGTAAATTAAATAATGATACAACATTTTGATTTTAAAGCCAATTGAGATAGAAAAATATGTTTGAGGCACTAACTGTAATAATAACTTCTACACTTTTGACATAAAAGTTATTTTTCAAATTATCAGAGGTAATAGAAAAATTGCAACATGCAAAGATTCGTCCTTGTAAGGTACGTCTTCACCATGAGAACTACTAGGTTTTCAATTTATCATTTCAGTTGAAATGACTTGACGTAAGGCTTTCCCTTATGGTCGCGGGAAGGGGTTATGGCGAGGGGTGGGGTGATGATCGGGACCCTGATCACAACCCCCCGTTATTGGAGATCCACAGACAAGGTCCATTCGCCAATTGATTGAAAGTTTTCCCTGGAATACTTATGGTTTGTTTTGAGTAGCATAAATAAAATTTTAAAGACTTATGAACATTCTACAATAAGCAAACTTCCTGCTCTAGAGTATTATATTTATAAGTAAAAGTGATAAAAATTGGGTTCGTTTTATTGTATTTTAAGAATAACTTTTTAGCATATTGTAAATTTGGGTTGAATGATTGCATCTAAGAAAGTGAAATAGTTTAGTGCAACTGAGTTTTATTAATGGAATTTGTATTGTTTTTATTGCTTTTGTAGGTCTAACGATTAATGTCCTCTGTTTAAACCGTTTTAACTAATTCCAAAGTATTGTAACTTATCAGGTTTCCTCGTCCTCTTCAATTCTTTGAATTTCAGTATTAAGGAAAATAAATTTTGAAAACTCAATGATCTTACTATTTAGCTCAACTTCCCACCATTTGCCTGACAGAGTTCATAATTTTCCTATTGAAAATTATTGATGCATTGATTGCAAGTTATTTCTTCTTTGGCAATTTGTTTTAAATTCTATTATTATAACTCTAACAGGTTAAGGTCAAACTAGTATCTTTGCCTAATATTGTTTACCTATCCAAAGTAATATCAGGTTGGTTACGTTGACTTTTTCAAATTTACAAAAGTTTTAAGCCAAGTAAATTCTGTGAAGAATTTCTAGTAAATTGCTCCTCAATAAATAAATTCCAAACTTTCAGCTTGACTTTAGAACACATATCTCTACAATACATGTGTTCATTCACATCAAAGTAATAACAGTTAAAGGTCCATGTTTTCATTTATGATATGGCCCTCCCGTGAGTAACTGACCGGTTGTTTGGTTATAGTGAGACACTCCTCCCGTTAATGTACCGTATTCACAATTTACATTTCATCAGTTACAGGCAGTTTTCAATAAAGGTCTTGGTCACGTTTTTGTGAATTCCGCCACTCATTAGATACCTTTAACATTTTAGTAATTGTTTGATTACAAAAATCTATCATAAGATTAAATGTTGTCTACTTAACCGCCAATTGGATACTGTTCTCATGCACTACAAAAATCATCTTTTATTCCGATATATTTCTTGAAAACCGACTACAATATTTAAAAATTAATTACACTATAACTGTTTTACCAACAAAAAGATATAATAATCACATTTCTTAATATGCTAAACGTGATTATTTGAGAAAATACGAATAGAAATTATTATTCTTAGTAAAATTATGTTAATGCAGAATTTAAAAAAGGAAAAGGATCCGTTCTACCTGAACCCAAACGACTTTACCGAATGCCGCCTCGCGGCCGTAGCGCTAGGCGAGTTTGATGGCTGCAAAGGTTTACGGGAATCGTGGTTTAAAATTAACTAATTAAGATAGAGATTGACTCTTAACGTTTTATTAAAGTATAAAGACGGATCTCATCGGCTCTGGTTTTAGGATTTTTAAATAAACTTTCTACTTTCAACTATAATTGACTAAAGTCATCTGTTTTTCTCGGTTTTTAACTGAAGTTTTCCATTATTACTTTCTCCCCCTATACCATAGTATATGGAGAAAGTATTGTTTTCGTCAAAATTTCCGAATTTGAGTTGTTGGTGGATTTATCCATTTTGGTTCCCCATTTGAGTCCAAAAAAGTGGTTTTCGGAGTGATGTCTGTGTGTGTGTGTGTGTGTTGGTGTGTGTGTTGGTGTGTGTGTGTGTGTGTGTGTGTGTGTGTGTGTGTGTGTGTGTGTGTGTGTGTGTGTGTGTGTGTGTGTGTGTGTGTGTGTGTGTGTGTGTGTGTGTGTGTGTGTGTGTGTGTGTGTGTGTGTGTGTGTGTGTGTGTGTGTGTGTGTGTGTGTGTGTGTGTGTCAGGATGTATACAGAGCTAGAGAATGCCCCAATGGTCCGATTTTGGTGAAATTTGGTACGTAGGTCCAAACCCACGATAATTCCAGGCGTTTTTTTTTCATTTTTTTGAATGTTTGATTTTTAAGGGTAGTTTACCCCCAAAAACCCTCAAAAATCGTCAAAAATCAAAATTTCTCAAAAACGGCTCTAACGATTTTGATTAAAATTTTGTGGTTTATTAAGCTTAAAATGGTGAATAAAATGACACCACCCGCATCTCCGAGAAAATGCGCGTTCAAAAGTTATGGAGTAAAAAGTGTTTCAAAAATCAATTTTTTTATTTTTCAAAATAGCTGTTGTCTCGAAATAAATTTTACTTATCACCATTAAATCAAGCTAAAAAAACTAAATAATCCAGTATTTTAAATTATTGCTCTACGTCAAGTGGTTGCGGAGAAAATTCATTTTTTCGTCTAGCGGTAAACGCAGTACGTTGTTAAAAGTTACAGACGCGCGTAGGGTCAAACGAGCGCTGCTCAGCTGGTAGCTATCAGACTGAGTCATCAAGACATTAATGTTTGGAGCTTTTAACACCTTTTTTAGCGAATTTTCCTATAGGGAATACGCTATTACGGTAGTAGTCACGGTAAGACCTAAGCCCGGGACCATGATACTTTTTCGTTTTGAGGTCCCTAGAAGCCAAAAACACCGTTCGTTCAAATTGATATATATGTGTATATATATATATATATATATATATATATATATATATATATCTATGTGTCCGTGAACACGATAACTTTTGAACGGAACCTCCGATTTTGATGAAATTTGGTACAGGGGTGTAAGCCAACGTCTACTAGGTTGAGTTCGCGAACCAGAATGATCGGACCATGGGAACGGGGTTTTATGGGGTTTCAAAAGTTTTAAAAATGGGTTTTTGGCTTTTTTGTACCTTTATTTAGAAAATTCAACAATTTTAACTTAAACCATTTAAAAGAGCTTGAAAAAACAAACAATCTAGTATTTTGAATTTTTTACCTAGCTTAAATGGTTATGGAGAAAATACAAAAAGTATTTTCCATGTTATTCTTATGGGAAATCAACAAAACCTTCTATCTTGCTTATTTATTGACATATCTTGATAAAATTTGGTATGTACATTCATTAGGAAGAGTTTAACTTATATTTGCTTAGAAAACCCATATGGCGGCAAACCTACGTACTCACCCCTATAGGGTTTATGGGGAAAATAAAAAGAACACCATAGCCTTATAAAATTTGGTATGTACCATCACTAGGTAGGGTTTAACTTATATTTACTAACAAAACCCATATGGGGGCAAACCAACATACTCTCATCCCCATGGATTTTATGGGGAAATAGAAAATATGCCAAAATTCCATTGGAAATTCGCTGAGTACGCAGGTCTGCTGCGACGGGGGTATTTATATTGTTGGGAGAAAGTATGTGTCAGTTAACTGATACCGTTTATTTTTTATGAAAATACTATTTTAAAGTGTGTAACGAAGGAAATTTAGTACCGTTATTCTTCTTTAATGTGACACTTTAGTTCTAGCTCTAGGCTGTATTTAGCAGAAGATAATAGGATTCTAAAAAAACCTTGCATTTGCATTGAGAAAAACTGATTAACAGTTATAGCTGAAATTAAAAATGTTATTTAAAAATTCTAAAACCAGAGCAGACGAGATACGTCTTTTTACTTTTATAAAAAGTTAAAAGCCAATCTCTATCTTAATTGGTTATTTTTAAAACACGATTCCCGTAAACCTCTGCGTCTATAAAACTTGCCACTAGACCTTTAATTTAAGACCTCTCCTATCATAATGCGACTTGTTGAAAGTTCCCTTTGTTCTGAAATTTTACTTATAAATAATAAATAGAAGAAGAGATAGGTAGGGTTGCATTTTCAACTCATTGCGTTGTTCTATTATTATAACAGAAACCAACTCAAAATATATGTTTGTCCAAATCTAGGTACTAACTATTAAGTACTGGACACTATAAATTTGATTATTGTAAATTGGGGAAACTGATTTTTACTCAATAGGCCTACATCATCTCGTGCAACTTGTTCGCCCGCATCTCTTGAGAGAGGCAATTACTTCAAATACCGTTCCGTTCGGTACCTTTCTGGATTATCTTTCCACTTACCTTAAATATAATTTAAAAAGTATTTTCATGTATAGCCTGAGGTTTATTGTTTTATTTTATTGAAAAATAAAATGCATGATTTTTATGTTCTACAATATTAAATCCACTTTGGTTTTTAAATTATTTCTGTTTGACTTGAAATGGGCATGTACATTGTGATATAATGCACTATATCACATCCTAGATCTCACCAATTCTAAGAGAGTAGAGAGAACAGCACAAGTCATGTTCAATTTAGATTTGTTTTCACCACTTCCCTCTCTAAACAAAGTGCCACTGTAGAATTTTATTAGCAAAAATATCATCTGTTCATATTGTCTAGCTTTGACATTATCCTTATGCAGTTATAGGACTGTTAGTTAAATTAATTTCAAATAAGAACCTTATAGGTCAGTATTTTATACATTTAACAAAAAAAGCCACCATATAAAAGAAACACTCAAACTATTAAAAACGCTTCGTTGAACTTTAAGTTCGGAAGTTTTACTGATTCCTCCAAAACTTTTGACCGAATGATAATTTTCTGTTTGGAATATTGAGTAACTGGAAACTCCGAACTGCCCTCCGGGGAAATTTGTAAGCGTCACTCCGATTGGGCCGTGAAACCGCGCAACCTCGCGTCACTTCTACTTGGCATTGGAAGTGTTGGGTTAGCCATTTTTAAATAGTATACATACTACTTTAGCATTTGGTTAAACTGGTTTACATGGCAGGAACCACCATGAACTTCACAGAGTTCTTTTGTGATTTGAAATGTAATGTATATATTTTTATTATAAACCAGTTTTGTACTCATTGGTCGAAATCAAGCAATTTAATTTGGATACAAATACACAATTTTATTTACAATAAAAATGCAACTTTCATCGTCTATCTTAGAAAACATTATTTTCCGTTAGGTGCATTTTTACGTAGTATATTTTTAATACGATCTTTGCCTTTCGTATAATATGGTGGCTGTCATCACAAATCATATTTCGTAGCTGTCATCATAAATTACTCAAGTAGTAAAAGTTAAACAAAAGAAACTGTAAACAAAGGACTGTTAACCAAGGAAACAGCGGGAATCGGCGTGAAATGGTGAAAATAAACATTAGGCAAATTTCCCTATCTTTGTATCACTCTACACCTAGGTTAGCCTCGATGTTCCAGCCTTCACATAAACAACAGAAAAACCACGGCACTTGAACTACCTTTATTATAATTATAAAGAATTAGACACTTGCACGAGAATGACAGTAGGCCTATATGTCACAGAATAATTCACCAGACATGTCACAAATAGGTAAACTGCGTGAGGTTATTGACACCAATGTATACAGAACCGAATAAGTAAGGACATCCCATGTTAAAAAATTTTAGTTTTGCCCCCGAAAAACATAGTAAAATAAAGCGCTGATGCTAGGATTACTTCTCCTTATTGTCACAGGAAGCGCTCTTTCCACCTCTTAAATGTCAAAATGAGCGTATTTGTTTACGAAAAATAAAAACAATAACAAAAGTCTGCAAAATTAATCTAGCCATCTGTTTTCATTCAACCAATCAGCATGATCCTTGAATAATAAACGGTATCAGTTAACTGACACATACTTTCTCCCAACAATATAAAAAAAGATGTTAAAAGCTTAAAACATAAATGTCTTGATGACTCAGTCGGATAGCTACCAGCTGAGCAGCGCGAGTTTGACCCTACGCGCGTCTGTGACTTTTAACAACGTACTGCGTTTACCGCTAAACGAAAAATTTAATTTTCTCCGCAACCACTTGACATGGAGCAAAAATTTTAAATACTGGATTATTTAGTTTTTTGAGCTTAATTTAATGATGATAAGTAAAATTTATTTCAAAATAACAGCTATTTTGAAAAACCAAAAAATTGATTTTTGAAAAACTTATTACGCCATAACTTTTGAACGAGCATTTTCTCGAAGATGCGGGTGGTGTCATTTTATTCACCATTTTAAGCTTAATAAACCACAAAATTTTAATCAAAATCGTTAGAGCCGATTTTGAGAAATTTGGATCTTTCACGATTTTTGAGGGTTTTTGAGGGTAAAATACCCTTAAAAATCAAAAATTCAAAAAAATGAAAAAAAGCCTGGAATTATCGTGCGTTTGGACCTACATACCAAATTTCACCAAAATCGGACCATTAGGGCATCCTCTAGCTCTGTTTACATCCTGACACACACACACACACACACACACACACACACACACACACACACACACACACACACACACACACACACACACACACACACACACACACACACACACACAGACATCACTCGAAAACCACTTTTTTGGACCCAGAGGGCACCAAAACGGATAAATTTACCAACAACTCAAATTTTAAAATTTTGACGAAACCAATACTCTCTCAATATATACATTTATAGGGGGAAAGGGGGCTCCAAAATGGATATATACATCATCAAACTAATGCGAAGTGTTTTACGAAAACAATACTTTCTCCATATACTATGGTATAGGGGGAGAAAGTAAAAATTACGTCTTGGTGGTGCTATCTGTGTTTCGGGGGCGTCGTTCTCTCTTAACCTAAGGATGTCCCTACTTATTGGTTCTGTATACAATCCCCAACAGCACAGGGAGCTTGTTCCAAACTTGTTCCAAGTCCAACAAGCCAAGCTACCAAGCTAGGTTTAAGCTTGGGAAGCCAAGTCTATAGGCTTAGTTTGGAGTTGTTTTAAAGATCGAAGTTGGCAGTTCATGAGCTTGTTCCAAGCTCCCACTCCCAAGCTCATTCCAAGTTTAAACACCAAACTCCCATACCAAACTCAAATAACCAAACCCACTCTAAGCTTGTCCTGAACTCATTTTAGCGAATTTCCCATAGGGAATAAGCTATTACCGTAGGTCTCATGGAAAGACCTAAGCCCGGGACCATGTTACTTTTTCGTTTTGAGGTACCCAGAGACCAAAAATAATAGTCATTAAAATTTATATATATATATATATATATATATATATATGTATATATATATATATATATGTATATATATATGTATATATATGTATATATATATGTATGTGTCCCTAGACACGATAACTCTCGTAAAAATGGTCCGATCTACACCAAATTTGGTAGAGATGTGTAATCCTACGTTTATTCGGATGAGTTCGAAAACCAGACATATCGACCTACCGGAAGGGGTAGTTTTGGGGGGTTTTGTACCCCAAAAATGGGTTTTTTGCATTTTTCATATGTAAATTTTAAAAATTTTAAATTTTTTTTTAACCATTGGATTTAGCTCAAAAAAACACACAATTTAGTATTTTGAAGCTTTGCTCTATCTCCATTGGTTACCGAGATATTACAAAGTCTAAAGACAGTACATTGTCTTTTGGGGCTCCAATGTTAATCTTATGGAGAATAAGGATGTGTTAATATTTCACTTATTAACTAATATTTTTGGATGAAACTTGGTATTTAGCTTCATTTGGTTGAGATTCATCCATTTAAGGTAAAAAATCTTGGTTTTTGTACTTATCATGGCAGCAAACCTGCATACTCTTTTCCCGTGTTAATCATATGGAGAATAGGCAAACTCTTTTATTTATGGACAGATATTGATGAAACTTACTATATGGCTTTATATGGTCGAAATAAATTTTTTCTATGTTAAAAACCTTCTTTTAGTGTCCCCCATGGCAGCATACCTGCATACTCTTTCCCTATATTTATCTTAAGGAGAATAGACATTTATTTCCCTATTTATGAGGACGTGATGAAATTTTGTTTACAAGTTTAGCTGGTCAAAATTAATATTATTAATTTGGAAATTCGCTGAGTACGCAGGTCTGCTGCGACGGGGGGTATTTAACTTGCTCCAGAGTTGCATTGATTAAAGATGCTCATATTAAGTTTAGTGGGAGCTTGTTTTAAGCTCCCATCAGGCTTGGTTTTAACTTAGGTGAGTGAACTGGTTTTAGGCTCATTTTAAGCTCATTTTATACTTGTTCCAAACTTGGCTAACCAAGCTTCATAAAAGCAGGGCGTTACTAAACACATATTAAGTTTGGTGGGAACTTGTTTTAAGCTCCCATCAGGCTTGGTTTTAACTTAGGTGAGTGAACTTGGTTTAGGCTCACATTAGGCTTGGTTTTGATATATGTGAGTGAACTAGTTTTAGGTTTATTTTTGCTCATTTTATAGTTGTTCCAAACTTTAGTAAATAATATATATAGTTTGTCAAAAACCCATTGGGATGAATATTTGTACAAAAATAAAGGAAATGTATTATTAGACATGTATTTCATTTGTACTGTTTTAAAATTCTTCTAAAGATGAGTCTCAAAAGTTTATTCATAGCCTATGAATGAATCCAATATTTTCAAGTAACAAATGAAAAAAGTGAATCAACTGGGCCAACGCTTGCCACCTCCACCACTTCACAATTTATTTTTACATAGACTATCGATTTATAAATTATGATTGAAATATTTTAATGATTTAAATGGGTGTGATGTTGAGCAGAAGAACTATAAAGTTAATATTTTGTATATGATAAGGTATAGGGTAATCGTTGTATTAACAAAATACCCTTAACATTTCAACATAATATATTGTTATCAAACCTTACAGCATAAGATTGTAGAGATGTTTTCAGAATTAATAACAGTAGCATAACCTTACTGATTGATCTGAAAAAATCCTACAAGCAAGTTGTTAGTTGTGAAAGCAAACAATACATTATTGGCTATTTACGATATTTTAGATTAATATTTACAATCAAAATCTTCAGCAATATCTCTTCGGAATTGTGAACTTAAATTGCATGGAAATGGCAAATGTTGGTCAAGTTCATACGGATTTGTTTAGTTTATTTGGAAATATAGAGGCTTTTAACATGAATAAACTTTTGAAACTTACCTTAACAAGAACTTAAAAAATAATTCAAACTTATAAAGGCAAACGCGGAATTATTTGTAGGTCGAACAAAATCTTGCACATCAACAAACGTGTTTTTCAAGATGGCTTGGCGGACGTCGTTAAAGTGGCGAGCTGTTTGTGTAGGAGAGAAGACCGTTGGAGGGGGTTTGAAAACAATGACCCGGGACAGAGCGCATGCGCAGACCAGAATAAATGTTGACGTCATCACGCAGCTTATTTTAAACTCACTTTCGTGAGCTTGTTGTGAGCTTAGTTTATGGACTAAAAACAAACTTGGTAAACCAATTTTAAAATGAGCTCCGACCAAGCTTGGGGTTAGTGTAGTAACACAATTTCATTACACCAAGTTTATTTTAAGTTTGGAATGAACTCCAAAAACTAAGCTTGGTCTAATAAGCTAAAAATATTCGAAAACCAAGCTTAGTTTAAGCTTACGTGCTGTCTGGGATGAGGGCGTTCACAAGCATCAACCGCAAAGTGGTTTGTTTACGTTTTTGCCTATCACGTGACAAATCCCACAAATAAAATGGCTGGAATTAGTCACGTGATTGGCAAAACGTAAACAAACCGCTTTTGCGGTGGATGAACGTGAACGTGTCCATTGTTGACACTGATTATAGTGACAAATATCGACATCAGGCAGACGAAATGAAGACGGCAATGGCAAACTCTCGTTCCACCCCCTCCCTCACTCTTCTGCCCTCATCACTGGCCGAGGACAAGGGCGCCGAGCGCCCTGCCGTGTGGACCATGAGTTTCATTTAGTAGGTAGTAGAATTCAGTCTTCCGCTCGGTAATATTGTCGATTATCCTAGTCCAAGAATAATCCGGATTAAATTATATTAATATTAATTATTTTACTTAAGACGATGTTTAAACCTGTTACATGAGCCATATTTGAAACAATTTTACATTTTTGTTGGTATTCGGAGTAAAATGAGTCTGTTTCGGAACTGGAGGGCCCAAAAATTCTCTACGGGGAGGGTGCACCGGGATAAGTCCCGGTGTCCCGGCGGGCCAGCACGGGCCTGTCTACAAGCCTATATCCTGTGTGATGTTGCCCCTCGCACTGTTCTCTAAGTCTTCTACATGTGTTTCTTGAAGTGCGAGGAAATCATCATTATTTTCTACAGCATCTTGCTGAGGCACTAACTTTTGGATTTGCTCAGGCCCTCTACGTTAAAATGGCAAATATTTAAAACTGAGCCTATATTTCTAAAGTGGCCCTGGAAAGGGCCTTTTGGATTTGGTCTGGCAGCTGGCATAGTTGAGGGATCACTTGCGTAATAGTTCAGTTGCCAAAAATTGCTGTTCGTTTAGCAGCACTCGGGGAGTACCATTATTTCTAGATACTGTGGGGAGTACGTGCAGCTTTAATGGAATGCTGCGGACGCAAACAACATCACCCCCAAGTCGTAGGCAGTTATAATTTATTTAATAAAGTCATGGAATACAATAAATAATACATGCTTAAACCTATAATCAGTCCATCACAGGTAAGCTCAATTTTTGTAATAAAAACAAAAATAAGTAAAAAAATTAAGGTTAACATCTTAAGCCGCGTCTGCATTACGCGAACATGTTGGCCGAACTTTTGTTTCTTTGTTGTTGAGTAAAACTTGTATACATTATAGGACTCCATTTTATGATTGTACTTACAAGACCGGTGGCAACACTGATGGCTTACAGTGGCGCGTTATCGTCCAGATCAAGAAAAAAAAATCATTTTGTCGTCTGTCTATCGTCTTCGTCCATATTCTTTCCGTCCAGCACACAGTCACGACACTCGTATTGAAGCTAAAGGTTTTGAGTTGTTCCTGAATCGCTCTAGCGGATAAAACTTGCGTGAGTGGAGTTCCCGTTCCCACTATTGGCGGGGATTTGAAATGATCCGTAACGAGTTAATATAAGTCAAGAAATCTAGAATCAAGATATATATCTAGAATATAGATTGCCTATGTATATTCTAGATACTGTGATATAAGTTAATTAATACCTTTATTGAAATGGCGACCTAATTAAATAGGATTATATTAGACTACCGTATTTGACGTAGAAAATAATAAATCACTCAAAGTATCATTTTTAACATACCACATGGGATAACTGTCTAAATTAAGCAATTTTTGTGTATGTGTAAATATAACATGATTAATTTTAAGTTTTTTCCAGTTTATATGACACTATTCGATGTACAGAGCTGTATAATATGAATAAAGAAATTGAATCTGAATCTGAATCTGAATCTGAATCTAACTTAAAAATTTTATTAAAAACAAAGGGAATTGTTGTGTTTATCTCATACCCTAAAACAAGCTCTGTACGGGCAAAGTTTTTTTCGCTCCAACGATTTTTGATTTTTTTATTGAATATGGGGATTTTGGCCACCAGAAATCGATTGGAGCTGGTCCCATGTCTGGGAAAAATCCGGTTTTCGTTCTAGAGCCCTTCAAAGTTTCCATGTTATCCTTATGGAGAATTTATTAATTGAACAAAAATCAGCTGATAACTGTAGATATAAACCAATGTGTTACATCTTTCACCTGAGCATTGCAATGCCTGTAGTTTAAGAAAATTATACCAAAGTGCAGCACCCTTCGGCTTGGCGAGCGAGCGAAGCGGGCGAGCTCATCTTTAAAATGGAAGAGGGCTAGTGAGCGGAGCAAACGAGCTTTTTGTGAGATCGCAAGTAATAATTTTACCGAGCTTAAGCTCGGTCCCCCAGGTACCGATTATATAAATAAGTCATAGCATAAGTAGAAACCACTCGTTTACACATCCAAGTGGTTCAAGAAACTGTTAGGTTTTCCATAGAGTGCATTATCTTACCCTTAAGCAGTCATTAAACATTCTGAAAGGCTAGTGAGCAAAGCAACCGAGCTCGTCGTGAGGACACGAAAGCAAAGGCTCGTCTTGAATAGGGCTTTATTACCCTATTTCACATGTCTTTTTTAGTTTGAAATTTTAGTGCACAGTCTGTAACTTACCGCTACTGATAACTTCATAAATTTTCCGAGCAAACACTCGGTTCCCAGGTACTTACTATAACCATCAATATAGGATAATAATACCAGCACCTTGACCGTTCTATTCATACACAGAGCCACAGAGGAGCACAGGCAGTGGTTTTGGCGTGAAGTCAGACCCCAACCCCTGTGAGCGCTAGTGAACCAACACTAGCGCTCCAAGCGGCTTTATCAAAAGTTCCATCAAGTGTCGTCTCCCAATTAGATTACCTAGACTTCTTGACAATCTTTGGTTTCTTCTATCCGTGGTCGAGTCAATTTTCGGATCAGGAAGTCTGCTAGATAGACCCCTAGCAGTGAAGAATGCCTATACCCAGACCCTCCTTATAATCCAACCCCATCTTAGTTATCCTTATCTAACGTGACTAACATTCTAAATAAACACTACATATACAATATATGGCTTACAATAGTCCCCAACCAACTGAATTAAACCAATAACTACATACTACATACTAACAAGTAAAAAGAAACAACCACAAAAATAATAATAATATTGAACCTCGTGGCTTAATGGTAAAACACCAAAGCCAACCTCGCGGTAAACTATAAAAAAAGACACAAAGAGAACAAGAGGTCCAAGAGGAGAAATGAAATAATGAAATGAGCAAGCTACAAATGGCGGGAGTGATGACATGAGTCATAATGTTCTTTTGTGTATAACTTATTTTTAAAACTAGTTTTTAGTGTCATCTCCTAATTACAAATCTAATACCGAAACAAAAAATGGATTCTTTCACAGAAGGAATGATTGTAAGAATCTACTGCAAAGACTTTTTGTAAGTTACCCATGTATATTATACTGTCAGACAGACCTAGGCCCCAATTTGGAGAAATAATTTTTTTTATCATTGGCTAGGCTAGTAGGGTGTAGGCTTATCGAAGTTTATTGTAAACTGCAGAATTACCGTGCTAGGCCTCTACTATTAGATGTCACTGTACACCTCCACAATTGCAAAACATAAACAAAATCAGAAATCTTCCATTTTGCAGCCTGATTAAGTTACCTTTCACAACATTCTAGAGAAAATTTGAATGCCTGGTTAAATCTTATCCCGGTAACAGTAATGGCATTGATTCGGGGGCGAAACTTCGTAATCCCCCACCGTGTTTATCAATGGTTAATATTTTGATTTTGCGATATTATTGCTAGGCCTATTTGATTGATACTAGGCTACAAGTAAACGATAACTAGGCCTAGGCCTAACAACTTTGTCACCTTATTTAGTTTTGTTTTAAGGTAATATTAAAATTACCTTTCAACAATAAATTCAAGGTGTTCTGGTGATGACATAATGATTTAAAGGTCCCACAGGAAAATTTAAAGGGCCAACACGGCCATTTAAAACCTTATTGCTGGCTTATTGCCACTTTCACACCAATAAAAAAAATATAGCAAACAAGTAGGTAGCTGAAAGTAACAAAAGTACGCATAGGCCTAAGTAAGTTACAAATTTTAACAAATGTAGCCTAGGCCTATTCATGAAATAACATCCACAAAATAAACTCTAATTTTACTTTGTAAAATGTGTATCTTAATTTTGAGAAGATGTAGACTTCATTAGACCTAAAATGATGGCACTCAAATGGGGCCAAATAATGAATCAGAAAGGTATTTTTTTCCAATTGTAGGCCTATTGCAAGAATACTCATTTTAAATGTTTCCAAAAACCTTTGATTTTGTGGTTATAAACATCGCTGTCCATAAAAGTAATGGAGGTTGACGTTTAGATTGTTTGGTTGGATTAAACTTATATAATACATTTCTTACCTCAAAATCGTTGTTGATTAGGTAGATTGTTTTCATCGCAAAATTGAAATGTCAACCATCAATAATAACGGTGGAGGAAAATAAAAGTGTCGCCAATCAGGGGGTCGATTTTTCCTGTGTAGCCCAGCGAGCACAGAACAAAAATAGAGAGGCCAGCTGATCGCAGCGGTGAAGCCATTCTGACAGCGGCTAGGCCCACAAAAGTAGTGGGGGGAACGGTGATTCACTCTAGTTCCGGGCGCCACCATCAGATTTGAGTTCAGTTGTTTACAAAAACAAAGGAGTATTCGGACCGGCGGTGCTTCGGCAGTGTTCGGGTACGATCGGGACTAGTCGGCTCTACTAAGTAAACAACTACAGAATTGTTCAAATGAACGAAGCAGCGAGTGAATTGATCGAATCAAAGTCAATTTCTAAAAGAGTCTATTTGTATCAGCGACCACAGAGAATTCTGCCATAGCCGATTCGTATCACTATTCGATTTTAAGATGATTACTTTGTTTCGATCGCGATCTGAGAACCAGGTAGATGTTTAATCGGTTTTGTATACAAGGTTTTATATCTATCTATTCATCATTTTCAAGGTTTTAATAATTATTTATGATACTAAGGTTAGTGTTTAATTTTATGTATCTCAGAAGTAGTTATGCCTATATATTTGAAAACTTCTAACACGTTCAATGTTATTTTTAGGTTAATTGCATTTTTAAAAGATAACAGAGCGAACATTCGCAAATTACAAAGTCAAAAATCGTTTTAGCCCGCACTCAACGTGTTAAAACCTAACATAAAAGGGAAGGTCAACATTATTTTCAGTTGTCTACATAAATTATCAAGAAGATGGCACTTATTAAATAGGTTACTGTAAGAAACATAGCCTTCGTAAGGGGAGGGAACAAAGAGCGGAAGAGAGGAAACAAAAATATATAAACTTCAGTGACCTTGGAATGAAATAAATGCCAGAGTTGAGCAGAAGTGCCATAGTAACGCTCCTCCCACATTGGCTCCATCATTCCCTTCCCATCACTTTCGCGGCGTGCAAAATGTTTAGTGACTGCGTATTAAACAAGTCCCACAGCCTTTCTTATTTTGTATTTTGAGTCAACGTATGCAGCCCAGTCAGCACAGGTAAAGGCAATTACCAAATCGCCTTGTTGTTATGTATAAACGCAATCGGTTCAAAAAATAGAACAATGATGTCTAACGTAGGCCTACACTGAAATAATTGTAACAGCCACATTTGAAAAGCGCAACAGCGGGGCTGCTGCTGCTTCGTGAGGTTCCAGTGGGCTGGAAGAGCCCACTGCGGCTGTTATAGGGCTTTGTCCTCTTCAGCCTCGGATAGGGTTGTGGGATGCGGTTCGGCACTACGGCAGGACTTTTTTTATTTTTTCTTTCGGTGCCTGCTTTTGTGCCGGGGTGGGGGTTGGCGTAGCGGTTGACTCCGACATTACGGTAGGACTTTTTTTTGTTTTTTCTTTCGTTGCCTACTTTCATGCTGGAGGGGAGGGGGGAGGGGAGGAGTTCTGACACTACGATAGGGCTTTTTTTATTTTTTCTTTCGGTGCCTACTTTCGCGCCAGAGGGGGAAGGGAGCCACTGCGACCCATTTTAGAGTAGTGGGAGGACGATTCGCGTCGTCACGTGATAGACGGGTGGCGCCGCAGTAGGGGTAAAAGCCGAGTGGCCACGACGGAGGTAGTCGTCAATCATTCGTCGTCTTACCTTTGTTGAAGAAACTGTTACTTTTAATTATTACAATATATTATTACTACGATTTATTATTAAAGGTTTTATATATCTGTGATCTACTTCGACTATTAAATTTATCAATCTACTAAATTATCTGGATGAAAAAACAATGTAATTAAATTTATAATCTTTCATCTGTGGCCTAATTACTTAATCACGACATCACAGGATGAGAAACCAACGTACAAAATTAAATAGTATAATTCGGCATTCGTAATTCAATTGCCATAATAGATTAGGCTTCTACCCCTGGAATTAACCCCGCTTTCAATCTGATTGAATCCTGGCAACTTAACTATTTTTTTAATGTGGGTGTAAACTTAAAATTAATTAAATAAATATCCTCGTGACCCTAAAGTACGTCACGGAATATTAGCGTCAAATAATCGATTAAATCCGATTTGATCGCATATAGACGGGAGTTAAAAAACAATTGTATCAAACGTACGAAATGAATCGGTTCAAAATTCTATTCATGAAATCGAACGATTCAAATGAATCAATTCGCCAGATGAGCCGTATTCTCCATTACCAGCTGATGAAATGAAATCAAGATTAAAACAGCGGGTTTTTCCGAGTGTTGTCGAACATTACCGAAGCACTGCCATTCCGAATACTCTGTTGATTTTAATTCGACAGCAAAACCAAATCAAAATATATAAAAAAATCAGCTGTTTGTCTAATTTAGCCCACAAAAGTAGTGGGGGAATTGGCTTCACCAAATGCAATGTTATTTAGATACGAGTGGCCCCTCTATTTTGTTCTGTGCTCGCTGATACTTACAAATAATTCCGTTTTGACAGCGAGCACAGAACAAAAATAGAGAGGCCAGCTGATCGCAGCGGTGAAGCCATTCTGACAGCGGCTAGGCCCACAAAAGTAGTGGGGGGAACGGTGATTCACTCTAGTTCCGGGCGCCACCATCAGATTTGAGTTCAGTTGTTTGCAGCATTCAGTTGTTTACAAAAACAAAGGAGTATTCGGACCGGCGGTGCTTCGGCAGTGTTCGGGTACGATCGGGACTAGTCGGCTCTACTAAGTAAACAACTACAGAATTGTTCAAATGAACGAAGCAGCGAGTGAATTGATCGAATCAAAGTCAATTTCTAAAAGAGTCTATTTGTATCAGCGACCACAGAGAATTCTGCCATAGCCGATTCGTATCACTATTCGATTTTAAGATGATTACTTTGTTTCGATCGCGATCTGAGAACCAGGTAGATGTTTAATCGGTTTTGTATACAAGGTTTTATATCTATCTATTCATCATTTTCAAGGTTTTAATAATTATTTATGATACTAAGGTTAGTGTTTAATTTTATGTATCTCAGAAGTAGTTATGCCTATATATTTGAAAACTTCTAACACGTTCAATGTTATTTTTAGGTTAATTGCATTTTTAAAAGATAACAGAGCGAACATTCGCAAATTACAAAGTCAAAAATCGTTTTAGCCCGCACTCAACGTGTTAAAACCTAACATAAAAGGGAAGGTCAACATTATTTTCAGTTGTCTACATAAATTATCAAGAAGATGGCACTTATTAAATAGGTTACTGTAAGAAACATAGCCTTCGTAAGGGGAGGGAACAAAGAGCGGAAGAGAGGAAACAAAAATATATAAACTTCAGTGACCTTGGAATGAAATAAATGCCAGAGTTGAGCAGAAGTGCCATAGTAACGCTCCTCCCACATTGGCTCCATCATTCCCTTCCCATCACTTTCGCGGCGTGCAAAATGTTTAGTGACTGCGTATTAAACAAGTCCCACAGCCTTTCTTATTTTGTATTTTGAGTCAACGTATGCAGCCCAGTCAGCACAGGTAAAGGCAATTACCAAATCGCCTTGTTGTTATGTATAAACGCAATCGGTTCAAAAAATAGAACAATGATGTCTAACGTAGGCCTACACTGAAATAATTGTAACAGCCACATTTGAAAAGCGCAACAGCGGGGCTGCTGCTGCTTCGTGAGGTTCCAGTGGGCTGGAAGAGCCCACTGCGGCTGTTATAGGGCTTTGTCCTCTTCAGCCTCGGATAGGGTTGTGGGATGCGGTTCGGCACTACGGCAGGACTTTTTTTATTTTTTCTTTCGGTGCCTGCTTTTGTGCCGGGGTGGGGGTTGGCGTAGCGGTTGACTCCGACATTACGGTAGGACTTTTTTTTGTTTTTTCTTTCGTTGCCTACTTTCATGCCGGAGGGGAGGGGGAGGGGAGGAGTTCTGACACTACGATAGGGCTTTTTTTATTTTTTCTTTCGGTGCCTACTTTCGCGCCAGAGGGGGAAGGGAGCCACTGCGACCCATTTTAGAGTAGTGGGAGGACGATTCGCGTCGTCACGTGATAGACGGGTGGCGCCGCAGTAGGGGTAAAAGCCGAGTGGCCACGACGGAGGTAGTCGTCAATCATTCGTCGTCTTACCTTTGTTGAAGAAACTGTTACTTTTAATTATTACAATATATTATTACTACGATTTATTATTAAAGGTTTTATATATCTGTGATCTACTTCGACTATTAAATTTATCAATCTACTAAATTATCTGGATGAAGAAACAATGTAATTAAATTTATAATCTTTCATCTGTGGCCTAATTACTTAATCACGACATCACAGGATGAGAAACCAACGTACAAAATTAAATAGTATAATTCGGCATTCGTAATTCAATTGCCATAATAGATTAGGCTTCTACCCCTGGAATTAACCCCGCTTTCAATCTGATTGAATCCTGGCAACTTAACTATTTTTTTAATGTGGGTGTAAACTTAAAATTAATTAAATAAATATCCTCGTGACCCTAAAGTACGTCACGGAATATTAGCGTCAAATAATCGATTAAATCCGATTTGATCGCATATAGACGGGAGTTAAAAAACAATTGTATCAAACGTACGAAATGAATCGGGTCAAAATTCTATTCATGAAATCGAACGATTCAAATGAATCAATTCGCCAGATGAGCCGTATTCTCCATTACCAGCTGATGAAATGAAATCAAGATTAAAACAGCGGGTTTTTCCGAGTGTTGTCGAACATTACCGAAGCACTGCCATTCCGAATACTCTGTTGATTTTAATTCGACAGCAAAACCAAATCAAAATATATAAAAAAATCAGCTGTTTGTCTAATTTAGCCCACAAAAGTAGTGGGGGAATTGGCTTCACCAAATGCAATGTTATTTAGATACGAGTGGCCCCTCTATTTTGTTCTGTGCTCGCTGATACTTACAAATAATTCCGTTTTGACAGCGAGCACAGAACAAAAATAGAGAGGCCAGCTGATCGCAGCGGTGAAGCCATTCTGACAGCGGCTAGGCCCACAAAAGTAGTGGGGGAACGGTGATTCACTCTAGTTCCGGGCGCCACCATCAGATTTGAGTTCAGTTGTTTGCAGCATTCAGTTGTTTACAAAAACAAAGGAGTATTCGGACCGGCGGTGCTTCGGCAGTGTTCGGGTACGATCGGGACTAGTCGGCTCTACTAAGTAAACAACTACAGAATTGTTCAAATGAACGAAGCAGCGAGTGAATTGATCGAATCAAAGTCAATTTCTAAAAGAGTCTATTTGTATCAGCGACCACAGAGAATTCTGCCATAGCCGATTCGTATCACTATTCGATTTTAAGATGATTACTTTGTTTCGATCGCGATCTGAGAACCAGGTAGATGTTTAATCGGTTTTGTATACAAGGTTTTATATCTATCTATTCATCATTTTCAAGGTTTTAATAATTATTTATGATACTAAGGTTAGTGTTTAATTTTATGTATCTCAGAAGTAGTTATGCCTATATATTTGAAAACTTCTAACACGTTCAATGTTATTTTTAGGTTAATTGCATTTTTAAAAGATAACAGAGCGAACATTCGCAAATTACAAAGTCAAAAATCGTTTTAGCCCGCACTCAACGTGTTAAAACCTAACATAAAAGGGAAGGTCAACATTATTTTCAGTTGTCTACATAAATTATCAAGAAGATGGCACTTATTAAATAGGTTACTGTAAGAAACATAGCCTTCGTAAGGGGAGGGAACAAAGAGCGGAAGAGAGGAAACAAAAATATATAAACTTCAGTGACCTTGGAATGAAATAAATGCCAGAGTTGAGCAGAAGTGCCATAGTAACGCTCCTCCCACATTGGCTCCATCATTCCCTTCCCATCACTTTTGCGGCGTGCGAAATGTTTAGTGACTGCGTATTAAACAAGTCCCACAGCCTTTCTTATTTTGTATTTTGAGTCAACGTATGCAGCCCAGTCAGCACAGGTAAAGGCAATTACCAAATCGCCTTGTTGTTATGTATAAACGCAATCGGTTCAAAAAATAGAACAATGATGTCTAACGTAGGCCTACACTGAAATAATTGTAACAGCCACATTTGAAAAGCGCAACAGCGGGGCTGCTGCTGCTTCGTGAGGTTCCAGTGGGCTGGAAGAGCCCACTGCGGCTGTTATAGGGCTTTGTCCTCTTCAGCCTCGGATAGGGTTGTGGGATGCGGTTCGGCACTACGGCAGGACTTTTTTTATTTTTTCTTTCGGTGCCTGCTTTTGTGCCGGGGTGGGGGTTGGCGTAGCGGTTGACTCCGACATTACGGTAGGACTTTTTTTTGTTTTTTCTTTCGTTGCCTACTTTCATGCCGGAGGGGAGGGGGGAGGGGAGGAGTTCTGACACTACGATAGGGCTTTTTTTATTTTTTCTTTCGGTGCCTACTTTCGCGCCAGAGGGGG
Organism: Neoaliturus tenellus; assembly: GCA_030545055.2. NCBI lineage: Eukaryota > Metazoa > Arthropoda > Insecta > Hemiptera > Cicadellidae > Neoaliturus > Neoaliturus tenellus. The sequence continues at coordinate 124,253,461 of CM061533.1, read as the reverse complement.
AAGGGAGCCACTGCGACCCATTTTAGAGTAGTGGGAGGACGATTCGCGTCGTCACGTGATAGACGGGTGGCGCCGCAGTAGGGGTAAAAGCCGAGTGGCCACGACGGAGGTAGTCGTCAATCATTCGTCGTCTTACCTTTGTTGAAGAAACTGTTACTTTTAATTATTACAATATATTATTACTACGATTTATTATTAAAGGTTTTATATATCTGTGATCTACTTCGACTATTAAATTTATCAATCTACTAAATTATCTGGATGAAGAAACAATGTAATTAAATTTATAATCTTTCATCTGTGGCCTAATTACTTAATCACGACATCACAGGATGAGAAACCAACGTACAAAATTAAATAGTATAATTCGGCATTCGTAATTCAATTGCCATAATAGATTAGGCTTCTACCCCTGGAATTAACCCCGCTTTCAATCTGATTGAATCCTGGCAACTTAACTATTTTTTTAATGTGGGTGTAAACTTAAAATTAATTAAATAAATATCCTCGTGACCCTAAAGTACGTCACGGAATATTAGCGTCAAATAATCGATTATATCCGATTTGATCGCATATAGACGGGAGTTAAAAAACAATTGTATCAAACGTACGAAATGAATCGGTTCAAAATTCTATTCATGAAATCGAACGATTCAAATGAATCAATTCGCCAGATGAGCCGTATTCTCCATTACCAGCTGATGAAATGAAATCAAGATTAAAACAGCGGGTTTTTCCGAGTGTTGTCGAACATTACCGAAGCACTGCCATTCCGAATACTCTGTTGATTTTAATTCGACAGCAAAACCAAATCAAAATATATAAAAAAATCAGCTGTTTGTCTAATTTAGCCCACAAAAGTAGTGGGGGAATTGGCTTCACCAAATGCAATGTTATTTAGATACGAGTGGCCCCTCTATTTTGTTCTGTGCTCGCTGGTGTAGCCTATGCCATTGAGTAAGTATGGCAACATAATTTCACTACGTGTAGAGTGAAAATTGGGCAGAGAACTGGGGAATGTTTGCATCAGGTGTCAGATCTGTATCACAGCAACAATCGATTTTTTTAGCAGCTGTACGTGCATTTTGTTTATTGAATCGATGACATATTGCATGTAGCCTAGGCCTATAGTTTATTTTATCATCATCACTGAAAACTTATGGAGGATACGAATCGAATCAAGCTATCAATTGTAGTAAGCTCTAAATTATATCACATCATCGGTGTCAGTTAGTTGTACACCTGGTACACATTCTTGTCATTCAGAGTTCAAATACTTTCCCATTGCATGTCAGAAGTTAAGTTACTCACTTTATGAAATAATGTTGCCAATTTCACTCAACGCCTAACTTATGCTGAGGTAGCTTTAGTCGCACCAGATTCATTCTACCATTCCAATACTTTAAAGCAAGTGGCGTCTGTCATTTCGTGGATCTGACTACTCCCGCCTTTTTTCGCAGTGTAGTTTTAATTCTCAATAACGATCGATGGACAAAGCGTAAAGCGGACTCTCTGAAAGGTTGTCAGCTAGTTTTCTAATAAGGACATTTCAATATACAGGGTGTCCAGGTTCCACCTTTACAAACTTTTCCAGGTTATTGCCCACGTCAAAATAAGCAAAAAAGTTGCTGTAAACATATGTCCTAAAATGCTTCGTTAACCCGCTAGCCGCCATTTTGTTTTTTACACAAAATAATTTTTATTTCCGTAACGGATCACTGTATTAAGTTAATATTTGGCATGAACCTTCACTATAACAATACCCATTTTCAGTAAAAAAATTATTTTTTTCCAATGTGTATTTTCAAAATGGTGGCCATTTTAAAACTTTAAACTCAAATATCTCAAAAACGATAAATTTTATAAAAATGTTACAAGACACAAAAAAGTTGAGAAATAAAATTATCTAAACAATGACACCTAGTTTGTAAGGATCCAACAACAAATAATGGAGTTATTGTGGTTTTCCTGCAGAAAAACACTGATTTTGCACTATGATTAATGCCAATTTAGGTTATTTTCAGGGAAAAATCTCAATAACTCCGTTATTTGTTGTCAGATCCTTACAAACTTGGTATCAATGTTTAGATAATTTATTTTGTCAACTTTTTTGTGTCTTGTAATATTTTTATAAAATTTACCGTTTTTAAGATATTTGAGTTTAAAATTTTAAAATGTCCGCCATTTTGAAAATACACATTTGAATAAAATAATTGTTTTACTGAAAATGGGTATTGTTATAGTGAAGGTCCATGCCAAATATTAACTTAATACAATGATCTGTTACGGAAATAAAAATTATTTTGTGTAAAAAAACAAAATGGCGGCTAGCGGGTTTACGAAGCATTTTAGGACATAATATGTTTACAGGAACTTTTTTGCTTATTTTGACGTGGGCAATAACCTGGAAAAGTTTGTAAAGGTTGAAGCTGGACACCCTGTAGTCAATAAATGACAATTGAATCTCAAAAACTGCTGTTAACAAAATCACATGCACTGTAATTGTTGTGAAGTTTCATGGAATACAGGGCCATGAAAAAGATCACGAATATGGGTTAACACGGTACTGGATGTTTTATGTTTTAAAAACGCCATAATACTGGAGGACTACTTTTTGGATTTGAGGGCTGACTGATGGACGATGTACCATGTTACAGAAAGCCTACTGTAGTTTATTAGCACAGTGTTATTCCCTCCACAAGTTTTACTCTTTCTTTGTTGGCTAATAGCCTAAGTTGTGTTTGAACTAATTTACAATATTCTCCAATATCTACAACCCCCTCCCCCCCCCCCACTTCCAATGGTATTTTTCAGGTAAATCAATGGAGTATATTTTCATTACTAAGTTTCATTTTCCAACCACCTAGGCCTAGATAACTTCCATTTGCAGCAGAAAGTATTTAACATATATTGGCCCAACCTAACTGGTCTTCCATCATTCAGTCAGATATGCCTATTCAATAAGATTGCGTTATGGCATTGCGTCAAATAGTTGGGACAAGTTTTGTTCATTGTTATTTAAACAGCATAAAAAATAATCAGTAAGCTGTTCAGTAAATCAGATGAATCTGGCATCCATCTACGCCGATGCGTTAAAATTTTGTACACTGGTCACAGGCAATTGGGGGCCTTCATCTCAAGTGTTTGAGAGTTATTGTTATTGCCGATTAGAGGGGCTCTTCACTGCTGAAAGATAGAGTAGAGTTGGCCCTACCCTGCCCACAACGCGACCGACGAGACAAAAACTCCAGGCCGTGGCACTGGTAGCTTGCCCTGATTGTTCTGCCCAAGAACGGCAATGCCTACAAAACTGTGATTCAAGTTTTGATTTATTTGGCAAGGCCCAAGAGTTACAGGAAAAAGAAAGATGTGGGAAAGCCAATTGGTGTGATGTAGTTTGGCTCGTCACTAACACTTTTACAATCTGGAGTTGTATAACTAATCTTGTAACATTAGTTCAATTTAGCTAGCTACTTTATTTGTCAATAGCGCTTTTGTGTAATAAGCCTAAATTTGTCACGCTAGCTGGCTATACACATAGCTTTCTTATTTTTCTACACGGAGCCTATTTTACCCCCAATAATTACTCATTCAGTTTGTAGCCTATATTAATTCTCAAGTATGATTTTACCACGGTAAAGCGGTCGTTAGGATGGAGCACCAATTTTGAAGCTGGAAATACCGTTTAAAATTGTAATGTCAGCTGTTGATAATACTCATTTATCACAGAAAAAATCCATACGTAGGTAACTGCATTAAAATCGCTTTTAACATTTTAACACATTGGGTGCTGAACCTAAAATCATAAAACCATAAAAATAGCCTAACCTACAAAATTATTTAAATCTTACTTTTGCGTGTAAGTTTTTAGGAAATTTCATTTAGCAGGTCTCCGGGTGCTGAATTAAGTCATAAATGACGTCATTTATGATGCCAAAAAAATTCGTCATCAGGCTAGCACAAGTGGATAAGTGATATATATAATGATAGAACCTTGGCACTAAAATGAATCTAATGTGTTTTATTATGTATTCTATTGTATAAAAACAAGTTTGATAAGGTTTAAAAAAATTTTTCTTTGCTATGATGAAAAAATGCGTCATCACGTGCCTTCGTTGTCTACTTATCAAGTCCACTGGTCATTAGCAAGAAATAACAAAAAATACAGACACACAAACTAATAAAAGTATTGAAAAATATATAATACATTATAAAAAGTAGGCCTATACTATTAAGCTATGGTATTTACACCCCTAATCCTGAGCGTGACTCATAAAAACGGAAGCATGTGGCCAAGCGGCGGGGGACAGCAGATATTTAATCGACAACGTAATCTGACATGGGCTGGGGTCTGAGCAACTCAATGTTAGAACTGCGGCACCATGACGAACTTTTTTGGCATCAGGGGGTAGGGGAGGACACCAATGACGAAAAATTTATTTTATTACCAAGACCAATTATTTTATCTACCATCAGTATCGTGATTCGACATCAATTAGCGAGCCATTCGACACAGTGAACATTGTAGGTCCCTCCGGTGTGTAAAATAATAGGGAGTCGAGTTTGTGGGGGTTTTACTGTAAAATAGCTGTGGGTGCCTTCTTTTAAATAGAATGTACCGTATTATAGTTAAATAGATACGGTAATTAATTTGAATGTCATATTTTAGGACCTACAATAGTATAGAATGCAATCCATGTGCCAAGCTGAATATGATAGTTGGACCTAACGGAACTGGGAAATCTTCCTTAGTGAATGCTATTGTCCTTGGACTCGGTGGCAAAACGAATATTATCGGAAGAGCAAAACAGGTATGTAAAACTGGCTGGGTAGCTGAGTGGTAATAGTGCTCGCCTTTGAATCCAAAGGTTGCCGGTTCGATCCTGAGAAAAGTTAGTAGCTTTTTAAAGGTTTGATTCCAGACCCAGTTGCCATTTGTCATTGGGCCATTAATTAATGATGCTTTCTAACAACTGGTCGATGTTAGATAGTAACAAGACTGGGGTTTGGACCTTTCCCCGTCAAAACGTTAAAAAATGTTGAACTGGCGTAGATAAACACAAAATAAAACAAAACAAAATTCTTGTAATTTACTGTTCCCTGATAGGAAAAAAGTACTATGTTATTAGTTCAACAATATCATTATTGCTTATACCAAGTTGCTACTGTATGTATTTTGTATTTGACAAACTTGAGTCTCTTTTGGGTTAGCTTTCAGATGTTTCTGTTGATTAGGCTTATTAAATTTGTCTTGTTTTTAACCGTTTTTAACTATGAACCCAAACCCTGGGCGGTGTAACAGACATAAATTAGCCCCGATATGTATAGATCAACACACTCAGATAAAATGTCAGCAATGGCCCATTTCCTAATTTTTTCATTCATTTTTCTTATTTTGTGATCATTTTCTCATTCAGAAATTGGATTTGATCTTAATTAGCGCTATTTTTTTATCTCATTCAATGATCGCTTTGTATCAATTTTAATGGCATTAGGCCTAATGGCAAAATCAATAATTAACAATAATAAGCAACTGATCATTGCTGATAATTAGGAGTCTTCTGTATTTTTTTTTTTTTTTGTATTAATATCCTATAAACAATTTCCTGCAGATAATCGCACTGCAGAAGTACTGTGCAACTTTTACATTTATTTTTTATCCTAGAGTGGTTTTACAGGCATGCTGCATTTTTATTTTTTTATTTATGCCTGTTTATTTTACATTTTGAATTTGATTAGTTCAAATTTTGAAACCCTTTTCCAGTTGGATCTAGACAGCATTATTACTAAGTGGCAGATTACTAGTAAGTACTCTGGTACTGCAGACTCTAAAGCCGCGTTTACACCGGAGTTGGAGACCGGAATTGCAGACTTTTATCGGCAATCTCGATTGCAGACGCTAGTTGCAGACAGAAGTTTGCAACCTGTGCTTGCAACTGTACACAGTTTGCTTCTGCAACCGCAACCTGCAACCGAGCCATCAGTCAGTGTGTATTATGCCGATTGGTGGGAGAGGAAGTGACGTAGCGACGTAGCCGATGGGCGGGAGGGGTGGCGGGGTTGGTTGCAGACTCAAGTTGCAGATCAAATAGGCGCTGCAACTCGGGTTGCCGACGGGGTTGGCAACCGCCTTTGATCTTTACCGACTCCGGTCGGAAAACCAAAATTCGGTCTCCGACTCGAAAATTCGGTCTGCAACTCCGGTCGGCAACGCGAGTTGCAGTTGTTTTAGTGCGTCTGCAATCGAGATTGCCGATAAAAGTCTCCAACTCCGGTGTAAACGCGGCTTAAAAGTAGTTCTCCCAAAAAAACAATAAATTTTAAACCTCATGAGAAGTAATTTAGGCTAAGACAAAAATGTTCAGAATTTTCGCATGAACAAGCTTAATTTAAAGTTTTTATATAACAAAACCTGCTGTCTTCAGATTATGAATACGTATTTACTCAGATCACTTTTGGGGTGTCATCACTTTTGATAGCACACAAAATTGTATTTGATTTTAAATAAACGTCAAAATCAATTCGAGGTTTATTTATTGTAAAGTAACCACTTTAGTTCGTTCATACTAGATAAAAAATTTTCAGCTCTCTGCTTATGTCAAGAGGGGCTGTAAGACAGCCAAAATTGAGATAGAACTATTCAGTGAGCCTACAAATTATACTATTGGACGAGAATTCAATACAGATAACAAATCATCATGGACAATTAATGGTCAATCTGTACCTTATAAAGAGGTGAGTGGTGTTTAAAATTTAAGTCTTTAAATACTTTATCTTTAAAGAGACTTTATGGTATCATTGGTAATAGGAGAAGTTGAAGTTAGCGAGGATAACCTCAATATAAAGAACTTTTGGAGCGCCGATGCACAACCAAACCACCTCTACATTTCGAAGTTTTGACTGCAAAAATCAACATATCAAACTTAAAATGAGAACAAGTTGAATAATTGAACCCATCTATTTTCTTTCATGATGCAACCTGTCACTTTACAGATGTTGCCTTTTGCCGTGCCTTGTGTTTGCAGCTCTGTTCTTGTTTCCTGCATTTGCAGTTAACTTATTGTGTTAATGTTATTATATTCCTTACCATAAGCAGCCGTTAGCATTTTGTTTAAAGCATTTTACATTATTCTCGTGAGTATTAATTTTACAACTCAATTTTTACTGCATGTTTAAGAGCACAAATAATGTCTTCTAGTCCAAGTCAATGCTTATGTAAATTTTGTGTTTGGAGCACTTTAATTTTTTGCATCACAGTTTATAGAATTTGTCCTGATCATCTTGTGATAAAAATTCCTTAGAAGGTTTATAAACAACTTATAATGTTACAGTGGACTGTTATATTATTTTGTGCAATAAAAAAAATGTTTGTTGAATGTAATCACAGTAAACTTGTATTTACTCCTCAATTACTAGGCCTATTGGAAATATGTGGTTATTATTATGAGGTGGTTGTGAACCTTAGTACGGTATATCAAAGTTTGTAAAAAAAATCCTTGAAATAACAAACCCTAGTATATCAAAGACTTTGATATTATGAATTGTTTTCACTCCCTTTGAGGTTCAATACATCGAGGTTTCACTGTAATTAGAGAAAATCTTAAAAAAAAAAAAACTAAAGATTATAAAAATGTAAAAATGTGGACAAATGTTATTTGTACTTTTATTTTTTTGAGTTTAAGGCCCCTTTATTACAGCATGTGCGATGTGTCCAAAAATGTGTCCTTTTATAGCGCGCCAAATGGCGCGCCAGGCGCTCCTTGAGGAATCGGCGTGAAGACATAGTGTTTCTTCAGTTTATGTTAGTTACTGGAGGAGTTAACATTAACCCTATCGTTTTATACGTGTTTGTAATGTTATATAAATGTCACTGGAAAAAAGGTCTTCAGTTTATCAGTGAAATTTTTTCTAACTTTTTTTTCCAAATTTTTTTTACTTTTTTTATTCTTTCAATCCTTGGAGGAACAATCCTTAGAATAGGTGTGGATTTCTCTCTCTTGATAACTAGTTCAACTTAAAATTCTTGCATAGTTAATTTTATCAATACACACAGTAGGTTACTTAATCCAAAGTAAATGGATGATTTGTGATGTGTGGTGATTTGACAACCTCCGCCCTCGACGGTTGTCACGAGAGGCGCGCCAAATAACGCTGGGTATGAATTGCTCTATATAAATCAAGGTAACTTAAGAGGGTCGCCCGACGCTCGTAACTAGAGTTTGAAATTTTCTTTTGGATAACGCGCGCTGTGCGACTGATGGACACTGAGTATTAAAGTGCAATGTTGTTAGATTACGACGTACTGTATCAAATGGGCCTAACTGATTTTAAATAGGTATAACTCCCAAAGATTTTATCTGAATTTGTTTTTCAAATCAGTGAGTAGTTATGTTAAATTTCAATTTTGCAACAAGGCAATTTTTCTAAAAATTCCTGTTCACACCTTTTTTTTAATTAGAGTATTTATTCTTAATTAAGCAAGATATTGAGGAATGAAGCGCTTTTTTAAACTGGTTTCTAAGTCGGGTGTGATTCACATGTAAACTAGGTGTCTTGGATTTTTAATTTGTTGCTACATTCGTGGCAGGCTGTTTCTCTCTCCCGCCTGTCTGCTTAAACACAGCGGAGCGTTTCAGTCATTATTAGGTCAGTCTTGTATTTGTCAAAGTTAAATGGTGAATGTTAAAGAGTTCTAGCAGGAAGTATGTATAAAACTAAAACTGTAAGTTTAGGAAATAAGGAACGAAAGTATGAAGCTGAAGAGAAGGCGGAACTTTTAGGAAGGTTAAATGTAAATTATATAAGAAAGTAGGCTACAATATTTTACTGTTTCATAAATATTTTTACTGTGTTATTAAATTATTTTGTCAGTTTTGATTGATTTTGGGATTGATTTTCGCCACTTTTTTCATCATCATTCCTATTATCTGACTTTTCCATTCCTCAAGGTACCCGTTTAGCTCCTAGGTAATTGGACTTCTGTAGTAGTATTTTAGATACGCTTATCTTTTTTCTTTGGGTTTTCAAGGTTGAGAAAAAGATCAAAGATATGAACATACAAGTAGACAACCTGTGCCAGTTTTTACCTCAAGACAGAGTCCAAGATTTTGCAAAAATGGACTCCAAACAGCTACTGGAAAATACATTAAAAACTGTCGGTAAGAAGGGCTTTTATTTTGTTCTTTTTAAATCCCCCAATCCAGGTCATAAATTTATAGAAGGAAATGTCAAAGAGTTTATATCATTATTTAAAACTTGCTCACTTTCTTATTTTTTCAGGTAATTTTTTCAATGTTGTGGTTCTATAGAACAGCCATGAATATAAGTTGAGAAAGATATTTGAATGTGACACGTTTGTCATCTGTAAGTTAACTATTTATTTGAGAGTACCGGAGAGACCAAGCATTTGCTCATTAAGCTTAAATAAGTTAATTCTTAGAAAAATAAGAATATGTTTATTGTCTTTCAGGCTACATAAGCATTGACAAAATCATACATTCAGCAGAAATGTTTAGTCACTATTTCTAAGTCAAGATAAGACAATATACTACAGTTGAAATAATATCACAAAAATTTGAAAGCCATAGGAACTACATACAAAAATCAACACAAAAACATTCATTTTAAAACATTAAAAATTTCTCACATTAAAATTCTAGCTGTTTTATCAAGAAAATTTCATTTAGTGAATAGAAAGGATTTTTAGAGAACCATTCATAAAATCTTTCCTTAAAAACATTAACAGTCTATTTCTTACTAAGATTACTTTATTATACTTTCAGAGATAGTACTAAATGACTAGACAGTGATTTTCTCTTAGTCTATTGTACTCAATTGCTGCTTTATCTCTATTGTGAGCGTAGTAACTTTGAATAACCCTAGTAAGTGCAACCAGTTCCTGATTTTTTAGAATGAAAGACACAATATAAAAAATATACAGGTTGATAATGGTTTGTATTTCCAACTGAACAAATAAATGCCTGCAATGAGCTCTTAACTTCTGACTTGGTCATTACTCTTATTGCCTTCTTCTGAAGAATAAGAATGCCTTTAATTTAACACGGTTGCTAAACAAAATCAAACTATGGGCGGAATTCACAAACCTCCCTCAAACCTTCCTCACCTCTAACCGTCCTCAAACCGGCCTCAGACCTTCCTCAAACCGGCCTCAAACCTTCCTCAATTGAAAAACTGAATTCTCAAACCTCCCTTAAACCTTCCTCACAGAGAGAACTGAAAACTGAAGAAAACAAAATACTCATAAACAATTTTTCATATCAAAAGAAATAGACTACTAATCTATTTGTAACTCTTCTATTGGCTTTTAATTTTTCCAAACATTAAACTAAAATTAATATTAAATGACTATTGCTCTTTAACAATTAAAATAGTGGATTAAAAATTCACCCATTGTTTTGGGGAAATGTGAGACAGTTGGTAGACATGGCACATATGCCACATGTTTGGGAAATAGAAGTGCTTTCAATATTTGTTTACAAAGGTAGTGTAAAGTAGCTTGCAGTCCATAAGCTGCTATTTATAAACTAGGCATAGGCTTCTCCTCTAACGATTTTTTTTTATTTGTAGAAGATTCATATTTGAAATAAATATATTTTATTCCACTTACTTTTATCTGGCATATATATATTATAAAATAGGCTAAAGTTGTTACAAACATTTTACATCAACCACAATTTATTCTTTTGTTTAGATCTTCCGTGATTTGTTATGCAAGGTTTATAGGAATGCATTAGTTTTTACCCATATTAATAAATTTAAACGTAAATTTTTTATTTTCTTGTTAATTTCACTATTAATACATTCATTTTATGGTAGATTGCATTAGAGGCTGACTAAGTATGCAAAAATTTGTAGTTGGCCAACACAGTTTGATAGGCCTGATTCTATGTATTAAAAGAATATCACACGGTGAAACGGCAATGCATGGCGTTCTGCATTCGTAAAAATGTTGTTTTGTTTATTAATTGTCTATATGTTCATGGACCTTAAAGGAAGTCATCTTTAAAATGAAACTTCTCTGTTCAAGTTTTTGTACAGCATCGCCCAATCAGGTTTCATGGCCAGGCTAGATTGAAGGTTGTGCAGTCAAAAATTTGATTGACTACTTTGAGGGCTATGGAGGTCAGAAGTACTCAAGTGTATTTTTGTACAATTCCTACAAGAAACCTATTTCACCTACAGAGCTGAAATTTCGGTTGTGTACTGGATCATTAAATCTTTAGAACCTAACATAAATTTAATTACAAGACCGACAGACGGTAAATAAAATCCCCAAAAATGACAGCTTTATCCAATACACTTTTCCTTGGAGTATAACAAAAAAATGTAAAACACTTTCTCGATAAAGTCTGACCACCCGGGCTTTTTCTATTACAAAACGCATGAGAAACGTTATACGTTAAAAGAAATAAAAATCACCTAAGAACGGTCACCTCATTTACAAAATATTTCCAAACTATTTTTAATTTAAAATTTTGCTATCAACTACGTACAGTCTTCCTTTTTAATTCTTTTTATTCTAGGATTCTAGGATTCTTTTTATATTCAACACTGATTGCCTATTTCTGTATACTCTAATCAATTAATTACTACTTTTCCCCATTTATCTTTTACTACACCCTTTTCATGTTGGCTTAATTTTTTCAATCAAAATGCTATGGTCTTGAAGCTCCACTAAAAACATAAGTAAAATAATATTCACATAATTTATTCAGGAAAAATATAAAGAACGAAAGTCTTTTAATAAAAATGTAGGATAAAATATAATTTTCGGATTAATTTCCAGGTAGATAAATGTCCTTCCATATAGTTTCATGAAATTTTACTTTTTTTATAACAGGTAAGACAAACTTGGAAGTAATTTAACGTTTGTTGACACAGACACAACATAACCTGATAATATAATTATCTTCAATGTGTTTTGTTGTAAACAGCTGTTCCTTAAACCGGCCTTAAACCGTCCTCTAACCTTTCTCACACAACTACTTGAGGGAGGTTAGAGGAAGGTTGGAGGAAGGTTTAAGGAAGGTTAGAGGAAGGTTTGAGTTGAGGAGGCTTTGAGGGAGGTTTGTGAATTCCGCCCTATATCTAAGAATAGACTGAAAGTAGGCAAAGTAAGATGTTTTTATATAATGTCATGGGACACACATTTTCATTCATTTTAAAAGATAGATAACTTGTGAAAGTTTACAAAATATGTGCTCAGTATGTGGTTGCCAGTTTAACTTGTCAATCTTGTCATCAATATAAATTCCGAAAAACTTTGCTTTTGAGACCAAATCATCCAGTAATTGCACCATCTACAGTTATCCTTGATGAAAATAACATTTTTTGAGTTTTTTGTTCATTAAGTAAAAATCAGTAGCCCTAGTATTATAAGTAACCCTAAATATTATTTTTTACCCAGAACTAAGTTTTTGCAAAGTTTGAAGAAAATCGTTTTGAGCCGTTTTCAAAATCCGTGTGCATACAAATATACCTTATTCGTATTAGAGTATAAGATAAATGGTTGGTGCATTTTAAACATTCTGCTGTTCCAGTTACATTCAGCGAATATTGGTATCTTGGCCAGAGGGGTTCACAATACCCATGGTGATAATATTTAATCTAAAGCTCCAATATATGTCATGAAAAAGTATTCAAATAAAAATTTTATGTATAGCTTTGTTTAATAACTATAAATATAAATATATATATATATATATATATATATATATATATATATATATAACTAGAGGTTAGGTTATAATTTATAACCAAAAAGATTTTAATAGATGCAAATGTTTTTATTTACTTGGCACAATTTTTACAAGTGTGATTTAAACTTTTTATTAGTTACATATTAAATTTAAGTCATGTCCCCACTGGTCGAACATTCACGGCAAACTTGTTCGGTGAACACAAAAAATCAACAAACTATTGATTTTTTATTGTGAATAAATACCAACAAACTAACAAATGTTCGGCGAACATGTTTGGCCAGTGCGGTCGCTGCTTCAAGATTTATCTGTTTGTTCAAGTACTGATTTGCAAAAGTCCTTTTGTCTCAGTTTATTTTAATTTAGAATTCTTATTTTTAGTCTGCAGCAATGCGCAACAGGTCAGCTAGTTAATATAGTATACAGTAGAACCTCACTAATTCGGATCTTGATAATTCTAAAATCTCTAATATAAAAAAATTAATATACCAATAATTTGAAGTCCTAAATATAGCCTCTACAATTTGAATTTGCTTACACTCAAGCCTCTATATTTCTAACTTTGTTGCTTTAATTTGAATCTTCACTTCCACAATTCAAAGTGAACCACTATAGTTTGAATTGTGACCCAAATGTCTCTGAAATTCAAATTTAGCACAGTAAATAAGTCTGTTGAAATGTATACTAATGTATATTGTTGATTTTATCCGGATGTGTATTCATTGCCTGAGAGAGATGACGTAACAGTGCAATCGACGGAAGATGGGGAAAAAATACTTAATTCATTTGTCATAACATAACAAAGGATTCTCAGTGTGTGCGATTGAAACTACCCGTATGTTTGTAAAGCAGTCAAATTACTGATGGGGCAATTTTTTTTTTTTTTTTTTTTGCATTGATGAAAATATTTTTATTGGAAAGCCCATATGCGATTTAGTGATAAAAACCTTTATTTAATTATTTTAACTCAAACCGCTTTACTGCTACAGTACACTCTCGTTCATCAGAACTAATGTGGCGGACGGCCGGTTCGGATGTCAAAAAATTCCGATGAAGCGGAGTCCGTCGTGAGTCATCATTTCCGCCCGTACGTTGGCCTATCGTGATTGTATTCACTCTTGTTTTTAAGATAACACAAGAGATTTCATGAAAATGAGGCACTCAAACTTTGAACACTGCAACAATAATAATAATCGTATGGCTTTTAGTGGAGGGAGATCAGCAATTAACTGATAGTTCTCCTCGCCTGAAATGCATGCACTTTTTTGTTTTCTATGCAGGTGGACCAACGGCTTAACGTGACTTCCGAACCACGGGAGCGGCCGAACGATCTTTTTGTACCCGAGCTGGGATTTGAACCCGGACCCGCTGGGTGATAACCCAGAGCTCTACCACTGAGCTACAGCCGCTGCCTCAATGCAACAATGAACCTATAGGAATAAAAACAACGCAGTAAATGAAGATCCAAAATCTTTATTCTCATATTCCATATTCATATTCCACCAGTCAACTGACTTCCACGTAACACAGGTGCAGTCACGACGCGAGACAGACTGAATGACAGTTTGGGGAGCGGATGTTCACTTCCTGCCCTCTTCCTCTTTCTATTTTTGTGCGAATACTCCACGGCATCGTAAATCACATCGATGGGTACAGATTATGGAAAACGCCTGATGACTTTTGATGCAAAATGTGATACTTTACTGTTGTGCGGATAGAACGAATGGAAATTGAAGGTGCTAAAACGGAAAAATTATTTATTTCGTAAGAAAAAAAAAATTAATAATATCCAGATTTTCAGTTCCGATGAAGCGGAGTTCCGATGTTGCCGAGTCCGATGAACGAGTGTACTGTATAAATAGTGCACGGTTGGTCTGAATCACTCAGTATTATACACTCTAATAGGAGTAAGGTATATTTGTATGCACACGGATCTCAAAAACGGCTCGAACGATTTTCTTCAAACTTTGCAAAAACTTAGTTCTGGGTAAAAAATAATATGTATATAGGTCCCCATGCTAGGAAAAATCATATTTCGTTATAATCGTTAATTGAAGTTAAAAAATTTTTAACATTGGTCTAATGGAGTTTAAATCAAAACAAAAGAGTTGCTGTAAACAACTGACTCAACTGTCAAAGCACAAACCGCGTGTTTCACTATAAACATGTTTTTTCTTCCTTTGTATCCAGGAACTGAATTACTGAATGATACTATAATAAAAATAATTATTGATTAGTTATTAATTAGTACTTATACTGTTGATTATGACAATTTAGTTATAAATAAAAGCAAAGAAAATTATTAAACAACTAAGCAATTTTTAGTATTGAAATTAAATTTAAAAAAAAACAAAGGAATTAGCAACACTAATGAAATCAGCTGTTAACTGTGGAGGTAAAATCCACGTGTTACATTTTTAACAATTCATACTGGAGTGCAACGCCCTTGGTCCTACATTAAAACATCCTGAAAGGTGAGTGAGCGAAGCAAACAATCAAGCTCGTCATGGAGGCGAGTGAGCGGAGTGAATGAAAGAAAAAAACTTTATGGGCTTTGCATTTTAGTGTATAGTCTGCGTGACTAATATTACTATATAATCGTTTAAGTTTACCGAGCGAATGCTTGGCCCCCAGATACTATAGAGAAATTTGCTAAAACATCATGAAGATTAAAGGTTCTCTAATGCAAAGTTTTAAGCTAAAAACGAGTGAGTTTTGTAAGATTATTTTATTAATTTAAAAGTTAGTCAAACTATAATATTTTTTGTAGGTTCAAAAGAGGTGGTGGAGCTACATGAGACACTAAAGCACTTACGTGAAGAAGAGACATTACTTGACTCAAAAACCAAAGTGATGAGACAAAATTTAGAGTCAGAAAGGAAGAAAATTAGCCGGTATGTGTTAGTCTTTTACTCTACATTCCTGCACGTCTATTTGTATCTATAAAAAACTAAGTATGTATATAGGGTATTTTTTGCACCTCAATTTACTCATAAACTAAAATAAGTATTACTGTCCAGTTTGCTGAAAACCTCTCTCAATGTTGGGGGAGGAAAATTTAACATGACAATTTCATCCCCTCATTAACCCTTTTCTCACCCCAACTTCTAACTCAAAAATTTCAAATACGCATCCCCAATTTTTATGTTATTTTTGGATTGTTTATGCAAATTAACAGCCCATGTTCTGCTGTTTTTGGGCAATAGTGCTGAAGCCAGAAGGATTTTTCTTCTTCAAAATTAAAAGTGTTAGAAGGATATGTAGAGGGCGTTGCCTTGTTCACTGCAAACCCCTGTTTAGGGAGCTCAAAATCCTAACACTTACATCTGTCTTTATTTTGAAGTCGGATTTGCTTGGGAAGAAGCAACCTGAGATTTATATCACCAATAGTGAAGTACACCGCAACACTAGAAGGGCAAATAATGTACATATCCCTCAAATCGGATCTTCTTTGGCCAGCAAAAGCCCATACTATTGTTATAAGGTGTCTAGTGGTCTGGAAATTTCTGAAAGTCAGAAATTAGTAATTAAATTATATGGTCTTGGAATTTATGTAAATATTTAGGTCTGGAAAGACTAAAATATTGTGTATAAAAAATATGGAAACTTAATGAAATAAAATTATCTTATTTCGCTCCCAGGGCAACTCAATAGTTACTGATCAAAACAGGTACGGTAATGTAATGTTTTGTATTTGGAAAGATAAAATTATTTTTTTTATTATTTTTTTTATTTACCTTTATTTATTATTTTACCTTGTCAAATTTATGGTACGGTACTAAAATGTTCTTGAAAACTGTGGACTTTTGAGATGTTTGAGCTTGTTTTTTTTGTTTGTTTTAAGGCTAATTTTTTTTTTCTTTAATTAATTAGTGATGTAATTGTTCAACGAAATCTCGAGGACGTAAAACAGTCTAGGCCAATTTTTATTGTGAGGTTCAAGTCTTGCCACAAAGTTGATGAATGGCCAAACAGTTGAGATTGGCGAGGGGGGGAGCGGGGATACTTTCTCAAAAACATTGAGCTTACGTTACATGCTAATTTTCATGGAACAACTGATTATCCAATAATTTTAACTGAATAGTAGTACAAATTCATTTGTCAAGTTATGTGGCGAAACTTCTAGGCTTATTGCGTAGAAATGCTTTTTTTTAAAAGCTAATGCGGTTGGACTGATACTAATTTTTTTTCTTTGATTATAGTACCGGTATTTTATTTTGTTTGGTGAAAAATGGACTCCATGGTAAGAGTTTGATAGTAAAAGTTACATAATGTTGTAATATTTATGATGACCCTGATTATGGAAACGTTCTAGAATGTCAGGAAAAAGTCTTGAATTAGGATTTATAAATTATACTACACCTGTATTGTAGCACTAAAATTTACAATAAGTTGCCTCGAAGCATAGTTAGATCATGAACAGATTTTGTAGAAATTCAAAGCTAAATTTAAGGATGTTTTATGTAAAGCTGCCTTCTACAATATGGAAGAATTTTTCTCTGGAGTTTAAATGACAGAAGAAATTAATGATGATCCCGTCACCCAGTGCAATTCCAGTGGGAACACCTCAAGTATCAAGTACTTATTCAGGTTCATTCCATTACTTACTTGATCATAGCTTTCTTCAAAGGAGTGCTTTGACAGCACTCAGCAATTTTTGTTAATTTGCTAGCCCTGAAAATAAACTGGCTGGAGAGAGACTGACAAGGGAAAGCAAGACACTTGAAGAGTTGCAGGAAAAACTTTATGCTAATTTTTTTTGAAGAAGGGAATTGGGAAAATGTATATATAGGTTTTAGGGAGTGTGTGGTTTGAACTCAAGTTTTGAAACAAGGTTATTATTAGCCAATATAAATTATATTATTTCAGGGCTTGTAACAGGTTATTTATTTATTTATTTATTTATTTTTTGCTCTTGGTTATTTTTAGTTATTCTTTTGGGGATTTTGGTTATTTTTTAAAATTTTTAGGGCAATTAGGTTTTTATTGCTTGATTTGGATGAAGCTCTTAAAAACTAAATATATTTTTTAAAAAGGAAAAATTAGAAAAAAGTAAGAAAAGGATCAGGAAGGATTTTTTCATATTAAAAAAAAGTTATTATTATTATTATTGCTTTAGTAGATGATAACTTGCCTAGTTCAAAATTATCCTACATAATTTTTTTGCCTACATATTTTTAATATCCCGATAAAACGCCGGTTTTTGGCATTTTTAGCAACATTTTGTGTTTATTCAAGGTTATTTTTTGGTTATATTTTTATCATTTTGGTTATTTTTTTATTTATTTTTATTAACCTCAAGAACTGTTACAAGCCCTGTTATTTCAGGCACCTTCATTAACCCTAGAGAGTTCGTGCGGGGTAAATTTACGCCATACCAATTTTTAAAACAATGATAAGTAAAAAGCTTCTCTAGAGCTTCCCGCCTTTCTATACCTTCAAGTCAACTAATCCACTACCTGACCTTGAGGTTTTTGGAAACACATTAGCAATAGTGTGTGTCCTTGGTGGCCGAGGAAAGCAGCACTTTGCATTCTGTCGGAAACATTGCATTCCCGTGCGCGCTCTCGCGTTACACATTTTGTGAATCACTGCTGTTGTTATCTTTTGTAAATTAGATGAAATACCGATTATGAATCCGTTTAAGTTTATCTCTGAGTGTGTTATTTGTGTGTATTACCCAAGGATATAGTATTTTAGTCAAATAGTAACGTTACCACGGGACTTGAAGACCCAGATAATAATAACTTAGGGATTTCCACAAGAGGCTGTTCAAAATGTTGGATGTAAAAGCTTAAGATTTGATTTTCGTCCTAAAAGTATGAATAGAAAGACAAAAGAGATGTTTCGCAATTGTAGCAATAGTATTTGGAAGGACGATCTGGCTGAAACTTGTAATGATTGTTTTGATGCGTAAATAACTAGGATTTTAGCAGCATAGAAATGTAAAAAATGTTAATTTTTGTTATCTGAGACCTTAAGTCAAAGTAATAAATACATTTCAATCAAGTAATATGTTGTCGCATCATTAAAAACCAAAAAATCATAATGGGTTCAAATTGACCCCCCGTGCGCTCTCATGTTTTTAACTGAAGGCGCGAGCTCTCTAAAGTTAAGCTGAGGTAAATTGAAGGGACCTCAGACAATTGTGTTTTGAAATATTCTCTCAAGAATTAACCTAACATTTAGTAATGAAATAAAATTGCTTTGTCCAATCACTGGTTGTCAAAAGACATATATAGTGTTTTGACAACCAGTGATAGGACAGGGTAATTTTATTTAATTATTAATATATTCCAATCTAGGATCACAATGAATACCTAACATTTAGGTATTATTTTTTAGACTAGAAGGTGAAGTAAAAGCAATAAAAGACAGACAAGAACTTATGAAGCGGGTTGAAATATTAGAGAAGAAAAAAGCTTGGATGGAAGTGAGTGAGAGAGAAGAACGGAAAAAGAAGGTACGGTTTAAAAATTTAGTTGCACTAATTTATTAATTATTTAATTACTAATCTTTAATATTATTTTAAAATATCTAAATATTAAATTTTATAATTAGAATGGCTTTATGTAGGCATCATATTTTTTTTATTATTAGACCTTTTATTTAAGCTTTGATATATCACATCTCGTTTTCAATGTATGAAATAATACTATGAAAAGAAAGACAATTCTTTCATCTACAAATATATAAATTAAAAGCGACACTTCTGTAGCTCAACAAACAGTCACCAAGGGCCAGAAGTGTTGTTATAGCATGCAGCGATTTAGAATTCAGACAAAATCTGCTAAAACAGTGTCTTTTTATATATAGTTGGTGCAGAGAGGCCATGTGCTCCTCAGGTGAAATGGTGACACTTTCACCCGAAAGTAAACCTATTCTACCTTTCCCGTGAAGGAAGAAGGTAGATTTTATTTGTGGAATAATGTCACTTTTCTAGTTGTGTGTTAATTCAGTGCCCAAGTTATGTAGTTACATCATTATTCTTCTTTGTTAGTTTTATTTGTGTATAGCAATATTTGGTTTTAACTTGAGGGTATCGTAACACCATAACCAACAATTAAAAGTAACTTCTGGTTCATCTGAGGTTTATGTTAATGGATGTAACCTTGGTCTTGAAGACCTCGGATAGTCGAGAATGTACTGTGTTAGGCATTATGGTCAAGTAAATTTTAAGGATTTGAACTGTATAATTTTTTTAATGAAACAAAGATAACCAGGCGCTAAGAGATTTTGGTTAATCAAACACAAAATATTGAATAACAATTGTTTTCTTCATTAACAAAATGGAATAGTTTTTTTTTAATAGCCTGTCACATCAGTTAATAAAATTATTTTTGTTATAAATGAACTAGGTACAAGAGGATAGGAGGAAAATAATGGCATTGAAAAAAGAAGCAGAAGATAGACTAGCTCCATTTGAAAGGGAAATTAAAAAGACTAAAGAAGATATGAAGACAATTGATAAAGAAATTGAAAAAGAGGCAAGTTTTTATGTTCAACATTGCTATTTTTAACACAAATTAAATGGTATACAATAACCAACATGGTTTTACAGATGAGTACAATGTTTTTTTCTAAGAATTACTCATTAAATCTAATCTAGAGAGAGAAATTAACTTTATTAAAAGTTACAAATCTGACTGGACTTCCAGTTGACTAAGGTTGACCCAGAATACAATCAATTTTGATTGTGATACAATAAGAAAAGTTCAATTACATACAGTAAAATAAAAGTTATGTATTTGGCTGGAATAAGTGATGATCTAAAATTTTTATAGATGCTGAAAGTCAGGAAATTTTGCAGGGTCTGACCGTCTCAATTTTTGATTACCCACATAAATCGGAAGTACGAATTAATGGGTAAAATGTATTTATTTTATACATTAATTACCTATTAATAATTTAGTTAATGTGTACTTCTATTGTGTTTTTATTGTTATAATGTTAGTTTTCACATTATTATTGTAAAACTTTGTTTTATTTTTAGCAATGACTTTTGAAAGAGATCATTGCTTTCGATGAAATTTGGTATGAAGGTGTAGGACAGTGTTCTTCATCAGGTTAAGTTCAAAAACCAGGTTGACTATGGGAACAGGGTTTTATGGGGTTTCTAAAGGGTCAAAATGGGGTTTTTGGTATTTTTTACACTTACCTAATTTTTGTAATTCGTCAATTTAAAGAGACCATTCAAAAGAACTTAAAAAGATGTAGTGTTTTGAATCATTTACTTATCTTTACTGCATTTCCTGCATTTTTCAATTAAATGAATGCTTATATTTTGATTTTATAAGCAGATCATTCTCTTTGCATGATGCTCTAGCTATGCATATTTTTTCTGAAACATATTAAATTAAATTTAAATGTCTATAGGCGTAATAAAAATATTAATAAAAACTAGTCTTATTTATCCCCCTGCAGTTCCAAAAAGTCAGGAAAAATCTCTCGGTGTGGTCAGGAAAAGTCAGGAAAGATGCCTCAAAAATTCTGTGGCAACCCTGTAAAATCATTTTATAATCTCTTTAATGCTACCTGGGTAACTAACTACACATGCACTTTTAATTTAGGTGAAGCATCAGTGGACTTTTCAGCTGCAGAAGACAGTTAAAAAAATGAAAGATACAATTTTGGCAAAAATAAAAAATATAATGATTTAGAAAAAAGGTGACAAGTAAATTGGTGTCAACTTCATAGTTTTACTTTTATTCTTATACAAAAAAATTCGTCGGATATTTTTTATTTTTGTTCAAAGAAACTAGTCATTTTTGAGTAATATAGTTATGAAATGATGAAAGTAATAGGGGTGGGCGAGTACTCGACTAACGAGTAATTACTCGAGTAGTTAGCACTACTCGGCATCGAGTCGAGTAGTTTAAAATACTCGACCAAACGAGTCGAGTAGTTGACAACGGCGAAATCGGCAAATCGCCAATTTTGTTGGTGTTAATGATATTTGACAAATAAATTCAAGAATATAGCAATGTTTGTAATTAATTCATTTTTCCATCCCTTTATAATTTGTTTAATTTCAAAACGTACTTATGCTATGGTCAACCTGAACATCGCTTGAGATATCCATTTTCTATTTTGATTCCAGCAGACGATTAGGAGAAAGAACGATTGGCAGAGGAAAGACAAATTACATTAAATTAAAATATATTATTACTTAATGGTTTTTCATTTTATTTAATTCTATTTTATTATCTTAAAACAAAAGACAGATGTCAAGATAATTAAATACTTCCAAGTCTTGGACTGGACTTGAATTGCATTATGGCGACTTGCCGACGACTGCAACTGCACAGTTTGTTAGGGGTAGTGAGTTAACATAGCTACTGATTTAAATAATATTCATTTGTACAGTACATTTTTAAAACATTTGGAAAACTAATAATCAATCATAATTTGACATTTCATTGCTTTGAAACAATGATTTATAACTGATTCAAATAACTTAAGATGAAAAAAGAGCTATGTTGACATTAGCAGTAAGAATAGTAGTAATTCCGGCAGACCAAAGAGTGACAAGATGAATAATCAGGTTTACCAATGGCTAACCTCAAATAGCCCGCGTAATGCAGATTTATAGTTGTATGTTATTTTTCTAATTCAGCATTCACAAAAAATATATCATGTTTATTAAATGATAATCAACATATTTTTCTCTCAAATTGCTTTGATTATAAGACAAACATTGAATTTATTGTTCTTTGTGATCTTTTAAGTCCTAAAAAACAGGCTTCATGGCTGTTCACTAAAGCTAGCCTTTACCAGAAGAGACATTCTACCACAAGCAGACGGCAAATCGAGGGAATTATTTAAATTCCAAAACAGGGAAAATTATGTGTACATAGTTTGAGTATTTCGGAGAAGTGACAATAAGTCCTAAACAAAATGAGCAGTGAAGATTTTCTTATGAACAAAGACAAAGGAAGTAGATAGAGTTGAAAATGACAGTTATTTAAATCCACCAATTACATCAAGTGATTCAGCTGTAGCATCCTGGCCGTCTGCAAAGTAGGCCTAACCTATGCCTTATACAAAAACTGTGAATAGGGAACAGTTTTTATTTGGAAACACTTCAAAGTAAGTGAACCATGAAAAGTATGAAATATGAAAGTGACAAAATTTAAGTAAATGTAACAGGGGATTTCCCTTTTTTCATTTAATGGTGGCTATAGGCTAACTTTTCAATCGTTTTGTTCAGCACATCCCTTCCCTTTTGTTACAAAACCAAGTTTTTAACTTAAGTTTTTTTTTTAATAATCAGCAATTTAAAAACCAATATTTTTCCTTCACATATAAACAATTAAACACATTTAATTTGGCAAATTAATTTTTAAGTGATCTTTTGTTTACGTATTACTCGATTTGACTCAACTCGACTCGAAACTCGAGTATTCTACTTACTACTCGACTCGTTCCAAAAATTTGATACTCGCCCACCCCTAGAAAGTAACATTTAAATCTTAAGCATAATTTATAAGAAATAAATGCAAAATTCCATGACTATTGGGTCAGTGGTTTTGCCCTAAATTCTAAATTGGTGTACAAACGTTTTACAAAATGTTAACAATAAAATCCTGCAGCTCCATTTTTTGTCAGAATCACTTAAAAAACATTACTTCTAATTTTAAATTTTTCTTTTTAATTTCAATATTCTAAAAATAAAATTTTATAAATATTTTTTTTCATGCAATATTTTTATGTGTGCAGATTTAGGCAATAGGAACCCTTCAACTCAACAGCAATCATTCTCAAGACCTCAATACTGAATATTTGAATCGTTTAAACATAGCTTCAAACCCACAAACAAACAATAGTACAACAGTATAATAATTTTCATATAACTATAACACAGTTGGAAATCTTAAGTAATGCTTACTTTTTATCCTACTAGTCACTTATTTCTTAAAACTTTAATATCCTCTACTCCTGTTTAGATAAAACTTTGTGGAGACAGCATGTCCGCAGGTAGACGTCACCTTGGAGTTGTCGAAAATGCAGAAGACCGAATAGCAAGTATACAGAATGAACTTAGAAACAAACTGGACTCAGTCAAGAGACGAGCAGACAAGATAGCAAGCTTGGAGGAGGAGATTAGGAATTTGGAGACCGTCATTCAACCGGAGAAGGGTTTGAATTTTTTTTTTACAGTAGATATTCTCAAATCCATCCACCTTAGGGCCGGAATCCCGACCAGATTAACTGGTGGCTTATAAGTCAATTAGAAATAATATTATTTGTGTTCCAAAAGTTAACTATTAGGGTGTGTTTAACCCAGAAGGGTGGCATACTTGTTATTGATTTTAACCGTTAATATCGGCTGTCTTAACATAAAATGAGACAGCAGTGCTGACGGAACCCATTTAATGGCAATAACTTCCATGTGAAATTGATGATCGAGCCACAAAAAGCAACGTTAATAAACAAAACGATCGTAAACAATATCGGAGCAAAATATTTCAGAAGATGTCTGAAACTGGATGATCTAGAAATCGGCAATTGAAGTGAGTTGTTTTAGTTATTGAACTATTTGAACGTGAACCAATTAACTAGAGACTATTTCAAGGGTGGGAAACCTAAGTGGCCAAAAGTTTCATTTCGGCGGACCAAGGCCGGTATTGACTGGATAAACCGTTGAACCTTTAACAACGATAAGTTATAGTTGTCCATGACCGGAATAAGATGAAAAGTAATATTAAATATATTACTCTACTGTACCTACCTTACATGAAATGGGTACCGTATTATAAAAGTTCACTGGCGACCGGTTTGGCGTCACCCAAGGGTGAAATGGGTGAAAATATGACAACTGACACACATATTTTAGGAAAGCTGCCAATTTGATTATTCTAAATATACTGTTAGACAGACTGGAAATGGAAACGGATGACGCTTACTGCAGTTGTGACGTCACGGCAGACACTTTGAAGGGAAGGAAAAATACTTTTTTCAAACATATTTAAGGAAAGCTGTTGTTTTTATATTTCAAAATATACTGTTAAACATACCTGAAAATGGAAACGGCTGACGCCTACTGTGGTTGTGACGTCAAGGCAGACGCTTTGATTGTAAGGAAAGAAACGTTTTCCAAACATATCGTAGAAAAGCTGTTTTGTTATTTCAAAATATACCTGAAAATGGAAACGGCAGACAGTTAACGTGGTTGTAACATCACGGCAGACGCTTTGAAGATAAGGAAAAAGTTTTTTGAATATATTTAGGAAAGCATCCGTTTTAATAAATATAAGATAATTTTATACTATTCCCTCTTTAAATATAGTTAACAGTACGGTATATTTTGAAATATCAAAACGGCAGTTTTTCTAATATATGTTCGAAAAAAGCTTTATTCTTATCTTCAAAGCGTCTGCTGTGACGTCACAACCACAGTAGACGTCTGCCGTTTACATTTTCAAGTATGTTTAACAGTATATTTTGACATATCAGAACGGCAGCTTTCCTAAAATATGTTCGAAAAAAGTTTTATATTATATTGAAAGCGTCTGCCGTGAGGTCACAATCGCATTAGGCGTCTGCGTTTCCATGTCTAACAGTATATTTTGATATATCAAACCGGCAGCTTTCCTAAAATATGTATGTCAATTGTCAAATTTTCACCCATTTCACCCTTGGGTGACACCAAACCTGCCGCCAGCGGACTTTTATAATACCCATTTCATGTAAGGTAGGTACAGTAGAGTAATTGATAAAGTTATAGGCTTTTTTCTTAAATATGTGTTGTCTGCCATTCACTGGCTCTTAGACTATCAGTGACCTCTATCATTTTTCAGGCCATCAGTCGCCATATCATAAATTATTCCCTATTAACAATTTTCTTTCAACAAAACTTTTGCATTTATGCTTTTTGTATTGGGAAACTAAAAGGAGTAAATTTTGTTAATGTTTGCAAGCAGTGACAGTTTAATTTGAATTTTTGGACAATTACTAAAGTTAGTCTGCAAGTGTATTACAGTGTTTAATATTTTGAACATCTAGAAAATTCATTTTATATTACCCAACGGAGGCGACAGTTATTTACACAATTACTAAGCTTGCGCCCCTCTCCAGCAGACTAGCCAAATATTAATTGCAAGGCAGACCTATCAGGAAGAAACACCTATCAAAGACATTTTTATAAAAACAATTTTGTCTTTATTTTATTCAAATACGTAAAAGTATAACTAGACCGTGCAATCAATGGGCAAAAATCGTTGCAGTCTAAAGCACACCTCTAACGAATGGTAGCCCATTTGAAAATGTGTATAAAAAGTATCGATATGTTTACAATTTTACTAAAGACACAAACATTACTAAAATATTTTATGGGGTACGGGTAGTGAGGCAGATATTTTGGTCGGAAGTTTCTTGCAAAGTTCATTTGTGATATTTGGTAGACACCCTGTCCAGCCAGTCGGCGTTGGTGTTACACGGATGAGTTTTGTGGGACCTTTATTTTTCAAGCGATGAAATATATCTTTCGATATTGGAACTTCGGTAATCACCTGCTGTGTCTTATTTAGTTATTTACGCTATATCGTCTCCTGACACAAAATTGAAAGGACTTTTTTTACTAAAGGAGACGCTAGTGTCAAATAGTGTATCAGCATTGTCTCTTCGCTTCCCAGAATGGTTGTTACAACGCACCTGCTGTTCTCTCCTATATTAGTTCTGCACTGGCATGTATTAAAATAAAAATACAGTCTGTATCCATATTAGCCTACTTGAAAAGTTAGTTTTGTCAAGTGGTCAATTTTTAGTTCAGTTGAATGACTCTTTATGTTCATCTTGAACTTTTATTTTGTGTAAGGGTTATTACAAAACTTAAATTTGTGGTAGGAGATGGCCTCTGAAGGGTGGATTTGTGGACAGCTCAAGTTAAAGAAAAATAGGTATTTTTAACCATTTTGACATTTTTATTCCAAAATTACCTCATATACAAGTGTGTGAGCATTTATATTGTTATGTCATTTGTAGCCTCAGTATAAATTATTTTATTTAGTACAACAAGTTCTGAATTAAAAATATTATCAGCAAGTGATTTTTTTTTTTTTTTTTTACTTACAGGTAAGTTACCGGTAGGATACATTGATGGTACCAGTATCAAGAATCGATTTTTCAGATATCGGTATCGAGAAACGATAAATTTTGGTATTGACACATCTCTAGACTAGACGTCTACAGCTGAAGGAAGATAACAATAAAACTGTTATAAGACAATAGATAGAATGCGGGACACCTTCCGATAAGAGCTTTATTGATGGGTCGGTTGTTAAAAGTCACAAATATTAAATAATTTATTTGGTTCCCTTTTTCGTTTTTCTTAAGGCCAGAAATAATACCTGAAAAGATCAATAGAGAGTGTGGAGAAACATATATTAGTCAGTACAGTAGTAATATATAATTTTTAACAGAGGCCATTAAATACATTTTTTTCTCAGAGTTATGTTGTTAAAACTCATTTTAAACCCATGTTTTCAATTTGTTTTTTTTAGAAGCAAGACTTCAACAACAGGTGGGTGAGATCCAGCCACAGCTAGCAGCAAGAAGTGAGGAGGTCAGGAAGTTGCAGCGGCAAATGCAAGAAATAGATGAAAATATTCAAGAAGTGGTTAGGAACAAGAACCGTGAGTGTTTAAAACCTGACTTAAAGACCTTACCAAATATAACTTATGGTTAATATTAAATAAAATGACAAAAGAGCTATCTTATTTTCAATATAGTTTCAAATGCTTTGTTTGACTCTGTATTAATTCTGCATTACGGTACTTTATTCTGCAAACAATTCCATATATAACACACATTTTTACTTCACATTATTAAAAATTACCAAGTCACAAGACAAAAACGTATATTACTATTTTTTTTCTAAGTAGTTAAAATCATAATAACTCTATTATGACCTAAGATTTTTTATAAATTAGTTAATGTGAAAGGTTGCTTTACACACTTTTACATTGTTACTATGATAAATTATATTTATAACTAGTTCTTAATCATTATTTATTTGTATTACTCAAAAAGTTTAATTGTTAATCTGTTGAAGGAATGGAGGGAGCACTCCAAAGGGAAATGTCAGCAGCCAACAAGAAATTGCAAATCCTGGAACAAAGATTTCCAGATACATTCAGAGCGTATCAATGGTTGCAAGACAATCGACACAAGTTCAACAAAAAAATCTATGGGCCAATAATTCTAGAGGTTTGTATGCTGTTGAAGTTATATATATTTTAAACACTTTAGAATATGTGGTGGAATTAGTGATGGGTATTTTAAAAATTTAACAGTTTAGATGTTATTTTTTGTAGTTTTGGTTATTTTTTATATTTTTTTAACCTCTAGAACTGTTACAAGCCCTGATTGTGAGCTATGGCTAAGATGAGCGATTCAAAACAAGTGTTGTGGTCTTCTGACATCTGCGTTGGTCCATGACAACGTCCACACTCACACAGCCTAAAGAACAACTGAACTGTTGGAAAAATGGGACTTTTTTGACCACCCACCTTACAGCCCAGACTTGGGTCTAGGAGGTTTGCGAGTGATGAAGAGCTTCAAAACGATGTGACAGGTTGGCTACCTTCTCAGGCAGCAGAATTTTTTTGAAGACGGAATATAAAAAACTGTTAAAATATGATAATAGTGCTTAAATTTGTTTGGTCAATATGTAGAAAATAGGGATGTGTTGGTACCTAAAGTCGGTTCTCTTTACCACCGCAATCTTATTATAATTTAATATAATTTTTTTTATTTAAAACTTGAAACCCCATTAAATATAACCCCCTTACTTTTAAAATGAAACATAACAAATACATTTATTAGTCAACTAATTTAATCAACTAAGTTTATTAAAACAGATAGTAGTTGGAGAATTGACAATTCAGAATGAAAATACTTTCCAGCCCAACTCGTTTTTGGTCTGAGATCTAAGGGTAATGATTTTTTACCGAGTCCGAACCGAAGTGTGAGTGTTAAAAGTTGGCCTGTGGACTCCTAGATCTGTTATTGTACATAAAAAAATATTCTAAAACAATCATTTTACTATTTTTTATTATTTTTAGTAAAATCTCCTTTTTATGAACGTTTTCCCATAGACACCCCAACACTGTGCCTTCCTTAATTGTCACTCAATCCTAATTCTTTTACTTTCATGAGTTGTTTAATTTAATTCCTTAATTCTCACTACTTTTGAAATATCACTTCAATGTACAAATATTTTCTCATATTTCCTATAATATTAACCTCATAAAAAAATGAATACTTGATACCGGTACCGAGAACCGATCCTGTAAAAGAACTGGTACCGGTACCGACTTTGAAATTTTTGTACCGACCCATCACTAGTAGAAAAGTAGAGAAAAGATTTAGGTTTAACATGTCTATAATAACAATTTGTATCTCAACTGGTTTATTTTTTATTTAAAAACGGCGGTTACTTTATGGAAGACCCTCATAGAAGCCATGTTTGGTTATTTGTGCTTTGTATAGACTAATGCAATGTATCAAAAGATTAAAATATAATTCTAGTTATAAAACTTATTACCAGTTTACTATTAATGTAAAACACACCTGTCATAGCAAACATTCAAACCTAGCGATATTCCCATAATTCTATTTCCATTTCTATTTGTCACCAGATAAATTGCAATGAAGATGTGGCCAAGTTCGTGGAGTTCACTATACCTCACAAGGACTTAATAATGTTTGTCTGTGAGGACAAGAATGACATGAACAATCTGCTGCAGACAGTCAGGGATGGGATGAAATTGAGAATCAACGCTGCCATGGTAACAAGGAACTTTGACCGTCCATTCAGTGAAAATCACCAGCCAAGTTTGGACCTGCGAGATATCAGGTACAGTCAGGTGTTGGATTCTAGACTGTGACAACAGTTTCTAACAGTGACGCGGATCTAGACCAGAATCTATAGTCTAGATAGACTATAGATTCTATAGATAGACTATAGATAGACTATAGATTCTAACAGTGACGTGATTGGCTGTAGAGTTAACTCGGATACCAACCGCAATGCGCTCTAGTGAAGTCTCACTAGCGCTCCAAGCCACTGGTATGCCTGTTAATGGTATGTCTGATGGTTTCGGAGGACAAGTGTCACGACTGTCTTCCGAATAACTTCTCGACATATTGCGTCATCTACTCGTGGAAGTTTTGAGACAATAAAGGTCGGCTTTATTTTCTTGATGATAATAATTGGTTTTAAAAGGCTATAATCTTACTCTTTCAACATTATATGAGGTAAATATCACAAAACCATACGATTTTGTACAGTTTAGATCGGAATCGGTTTTGAATATAAAGACCCCAAGTATCAAGTATCGATGATACCCTCGATACCGCAGTATCGAGGGTATCGTGGAATCGAGAATTGGAATCGGCCCATCACTAATTTTATGTTATATACTCTTTGGCTGAGTGATCATTACTATTGCCAATAACAGACAACTGCGCTTGGATCGTCTTTAAATTGTTTTGAAATCTTTGAAGTCCTTCGTTTGATTGTACTGACTTTAGTAGGCCTAACATTGAATTAAAATTTATATGCGGGCAAAATAAAAATGAGTGATATTGAAAAACCTACTTTAACATATGCGAAAATGACTGTGGCGGCAAAGCCGACTGCTATGAGGACTACAACCATGTCATCTGACACATCGATAAGCACAGCTAAAACTGTACCAATTTGAAACTTTTTCAGTAAAATTTACTCAAATTCCTCAAAGTAAAGTATCTATAAGATATTTTCATTGGGGATGGGTGGGTTGTTGAAGTCAGTTGTCGGTTTTCTCAGTTTTGACGAAATACCCGATGACTGAGAATTGATAACACATGTTGGTTTTCGGTTCATCGGTTTTTTGTTCCTAACTAAAGATAAAAAGTTGAACAGAAGTCAATTTTAAAGGAAAGGACGTCCAGTTCTAGCAAGATAACAATACAATTGTATCATGAGACGATAGATGGAATGCGGAACACCTGCCAATGAGAGCTCTATTGATTGTCACCAGCCAGCTGGCGATTGCTTATCTGATTTACTTCCTTATCAGTTCCTTACTACCTCATATTTAGTTTCTGATCTAATTGTCATACAAAAACTAATTATAGCTAATTTTTTTGTCTGATTTTCACGAATTTAATAAAACTTTAATCAAAGTTGTAAGACCTATGGTTCAACCTCTAAAGGTGAATTAATGTTATTATTATGTTGTTTTCAATATTTAACTCAAAAATACTACAACTGTCCTTATTTTCGTATAAATATATAGTATTATTATTTTACTGAATTACAACTAAAAATAATTATCTTAACAAAATGCATTTCTATTACACATAATACCTAGAAATTCTTAAAAACTTAGACATGGAATAACAAAACAAGCCATAATTTGAGGGTATTTCTAAACTTTTTTAAATGATTGGATTTTATTCTATACTACCACATGTATTTCATCAATTCCTACATAAATACAATAGTCAAAGTTTTTATATTTTAATTTTAGTTTTTTATTAAAGTTACAAATTTGCTTACTAAATTTGTTGTATTACTTTTTGACTACTTTCAGAACAAATTTAAGACCAGTTATATATTGGATAAACATTTAATATTTACCATAAAGATCGCCCACTGTTCGACCAAACATTCATTTCATCTTGAGCTAATTAGTTTTAAAATGTTTTATAACTAAAACATCTGTTCTTCCTGATTTGCTAGCATTTGTCATTACAACAGCTGTCTAATGATTCAGTCAATTATCTTTCTCCCATAAGATTAACATTGAAGCTTTGAAAGCCTGTGGGCGTAGCCTTGGGGACCGAAGTGAATTATAAAGCGATTCTGCTCATCTACAGCACAATACCTTTCTAACAATGTATGCGGATTTCCCCTACGATGCACAGAAGCTGAGAAAAAATGAGGAAACGAACCATGCTTGTCTATTAATATATAGATATATTTTCTTGCAAAAACTAACTAGGCTTATTAAAAATATATAAATGTGTAAAATGCAAAAAATATTCATCAGACTGATTTTAGATGGTAACCATGAGTTGTCTCATGTTTAATCTAAAATAAACCGAAAACCAGTGCCAGTGAAAAACTTAACCGAAACAATAAATCTTGCAACCGACCCATCACTAATTTTCATGTAGCCTGTGTTTGTTTATGCTCTTTATAAAGTAATTTAATAATATCAAAGCATTTTTTAGAAAAAATTCTGCAATACTGTACCAAAACAGTACCGAGAACCAAGATACAAAAAAGTCTACCATGCATACCTAAAATTCTGGTACTGCATATCCCTTCTTATAAGTCTAAGTTTAGTATCTCAGATGTTGTAATAGAGCCAAAATTTGATTGGAGAATGGACAAGCGGTTGCTGGCGATAAATCTGATTTCAAAGTGTAAAATCAGTGTAACATGGTCAATCAGGCGGCAAAAAATGCCACTAATAAAGATCGCAGTCAAAAATGTACCAAAAGACGTCAGGAAATTGGCAATTGAAATAAAACATTTTAATGACTACATGGAAACCAGTTACTCAAGTCCGTTGCAAAAGTGGAAAATGTTTCACCCCCTCGAAAGAATTATACAGTGGCTGAACCATGCGAGGCCGGACTAGACGTCTTCTATTATACACTAACTATGTTTTTAATTATTAGGCAAAAGAGCCTCGATTTAGATTTAAAATAAAATGTAATGTATTTAATATTTTATTACCGTAAACAAAATTCTTAAATGCTATATAGATCAAGATCAACCACTTTGCTGCTTTACTCAAACTAAACCAATATTTTTACATTAATGAAGGCTTAACCCTCCAACTGGTAATTATAACCTCCTTACTGGTAAGGTTATTTTGGCCGCCGCGCAAACATTTAGTACAAACAACATAAAACATATAAATTGGTATATAAAACATACAAATTATATATCAATTTTTTCAGAATGAAATAGGCTATTCAAAACAATATTGTTTTTAGTGTACTTACAAAAATTTATTATGTTAATCCTCCTATTTTGTAACAATAAAGGTTTTTTTCTTATTATTTTAATATTTAGAGTAGTATCATGGTAAGGTATGTTGTCCATACAACAAAACTAAGATAGCCAAAATAACCACAATTTTATTGGCTTTTTACTGATGTATAACACTTGATTGTTTATATTATAAATAAAACATTACAAAGCAAATAATATGTGAGGTAAGCACAAACCACATTTTCGCTGCCATATTTTTTTTAATTTTTTATGATAAAATTTTTACTAGGCCTATTTATAAATAATAAATATAACTATTTATTATGTATATAAATAATTA
The DNA here is from genome assembly GCA_030545055.2 of Neoaliturus tenellus. Lineage (NCBI taxonomy): Eukaryota > Metazoa > Arthropoda > Insecta > Hemiptera > Cicadellidae > Neoaliturus > Neoaliturus tenellus. Next base: position 124,220,406 of record CM061533.1, on the reverse strand, counting down.
TATTTATTTATAATAAATTAATAAAGTTAGGCCTAGGGAATAGGCCTAGGCCTAACTCACAACTTTCATGTTCACTGACAACTTCACTTTGTACTCTGAATCTTCGTTTAGAAGGCCCTAATAGCACTATAATTACTCAATTCACTCATTATTACATTGCAAACAAACTATAATTCACTAAAATTTGCATTTCAAGTAAAAACATAACCTCAAAACAGCGCCGCCCCTACGATATGCGTAAACAAAAACAAACACCAGAAATTCAGTCTTACCAACATACTGATATTTCAACAAATACAGCTGAACATATGATGACTAGATTGCGCATCTTTTCCTCTTCCATACTATATAAAAAAACATCGACATTGACTATAAAATAACGAAGTAAAATGCATTTTACATAGACCTTGCAAATGGATCGCGATCACGCTCTTACCAGTTTAGAAAGGCCTAAATGGGTATCGATTGCGACGATCACCAGTTGGAGGGATATAATTTAGGTTACATATATTTTACTGTTTTGGATATTTTTTACATCCTAAATATTAATATCATAATTTAAATAATATTATCGAGACATGTTTCTGTTTCAGACAATATGGTTTCTCGGACTATATCATCAACAAAGTTGAGGGACCAAATGCTATTCTCAACTATCTATGTCATAACTTTGGCCTTCACCAAATTCCTCTGGGAAACCAAAGAACAAAATCCATGATGAATCAAATCCCTGATCAGATCCGAGTTTATTTCTCAGGTAAATATTGTTATGTCAGTGTGTTTAAAATACAAGAAAACTAATACCTTTGACTATATACACTAACATGAATAGACTTCTCATAGCATAGGCATGTATGAAACCTATTGACGGTGGCGCAATCTTCTGCGCCGTACATTAAGTACAAGAGACATATGATAGATAAATCAGTATTACCACTCTTCTCAACCAAGGATGAAACATTTTATTACTGAGAGTTATGTTTATGTTTTGGTAAAGTGTTTTTGCAGCACTGTAAATCCAGCTGAATAATAACAACATCGATGGCAGCGACTCTGGCGCCGCATACACGAAATTTCCACAGTAAATGCATTGGATGAGAGGTCTATTCACGTTAGTGTACATAGTCAGTACTAATACTAAAACTAAATAAGGTAATTAGCAAACTGTATCATGGAGAAGAGATAAAAAATTTTATCTCCATAAAAATTAATAAACTGTATTCCATTTTATGATCTTACTTGGCTATTTTCATCTATCTACCTATGCTCATTTTGCAGATTGTTTAATATCTGAGCATAAAATCAGCCAATTTAATAAGGGGGCCATAGGTGATATGTCCCACTTTGCTAAGATTGGAATTAAACCCGACTACTGAGCTGCTGCTTTAGCTACAGAATTTGTGTCACTGAATATATTGTATTTCTTTGCACCATTGAGCTTACAATTGATTCTTGATTTCACCTTGTTTTTTATAAAATTATATTACTTATCTAAATCTAGGGATGGACGTAAATGGATTTTTAGTTCGGGACGGGACAGGAATTTTTATTTCCAGTCCTATTTCGGGACGGGATTGCTCTTCCTGACGCTATCGGGAAATATTCGTTTTGACTTTTATCTAAGTGTCGTATAAAGACAAATTAAACTGGTTCTGTTTCCAAATTGTTCCACTTGTTTTTGTGTAAGTTGCAATGAACCTCCTTTTGTTGAAAAGATTTAAAATATCTAATTTTTATATTTGCAATATTTAATGGGATTTGAAGTTTTTTATTTAAAGATTATATTAAGTTATAATAAGATACTTTTAATATTATAAAAAAGTAATTCAATTAAAGATTGATTTATTTAACAATACTTTGCCACTTTCCCTTTGGTTGGAAAGTCACACAATTTTTGTTGATGTTTTGTTTAATTTGTAAGAATTAGACGAATCAAACGAGCCATCCCTTAATTTTCTACGACAATAGGTTCAGAAAGTAGCATTTGGTACTAGGAGCAAAAAACATCCCTCTTGAATAAATTACTGCCGGAGTTCCCGTCCCAATAAATTCCCGAGTAAAAAAGTCCATTTTGAAAGATTGATTAGCCTCCGGATTACTGTTCAATACTTAAAGTGGTGTAAATACCTGCATTTAAGTAATCCAAAAGTTGCAAAAATGGCAACTAGTTTCGACCCTTCATTACGGGGTCATCTTCAGGCCGTACAAGGATTAAAACTGCTCTTCATATGAAGGTTGTCGAATAATTTAAAACTTCACACATACACACACGAACACGACACGAACAACGGACATTAAAAACACTGAAAAACATTGAGGACGGAAGCGGCGACGTAACCCGGCGGAAGCGTAGTCTAGACTGCCGGTGAAGAGTTCGTTGTCAATGGCATCGCTCCTTATCTCTCCTTATCTTAAACTAAGTTAAGATGTGATTCGTAAACAAGCGATTTCTAGATATCTAGATTATCTATCTATCTACGATTATCTAGAAATCGCTTGTTTACGAATCACATCTTAACTTAGTTTAAGATAAGGAGAGATAAGGAGCGATGCCATTGACAACGAACTCTTCACCGGCAGTCTAGACTACGCTTCCGCCGGGTTACGTCGCCGCTTCCGTCCTCAATGTTTTTCAGTGTTTTTAATGTCCGTTGTTCGTGTCGTGTTCGTGTGTGTATGTGTGAAGTTTTAAATTATTCGACAACCTTCATATGAAGAGCAGTTTTAATCCTTGTACGGCCTGAAGATGACCCCGTAATGAAGGGTCGAAACTAGTTGCCATTTTTGCAACTTTTGGATTACTTAAATGCAGGTATTTACACCACTTTAAGTAAAAAAGTCCCGCGCTATGATCGGGACAAATTTGCTCCGGAAAGTTTTCTTGAAATTTCGGGTCCCGTCTATCCCTGACTCAATCATACCTTACTACTAAAATTAAACATAATTAAATGGAGTTATTTCTGAAATCAATAAAGGCCTTTATTTAAAAGTTTTCTTAAGCATTGGAACAGTTGGAGGCCAATGCTGTAAAATAGCACGTCTGCTGACGTCTCCTACTTTGACTTACCGTATAACATATTGTAAGTTAAAATATTTAGAATATAGGCTAAGTTTATTCTGTTTCAATCCTCACAGATTCAATAGTCACTATTTTTTGTCGGCAGACTGTGAGCATTTCTCGGTGAAGTACTCCAAGTACTCAGGCAAGAGGTCATCTCGCATCGTGGTGGTGAGGCCGAGCGTCCTGCTATCGGGCTCCACCAACACCGCGGCCATCACTGAGTACAAACGGAGGTTAGTAGTGAGATTCACGATTTTGTAATAGAGGAAAAACTCTACACTACACCACAGAATCCAGCACACTGCACTCCACCAGTTTTGTTTGTAACTATAGTCAAGCAATCAATACATGTAGACTTTCCCTCACTACTGGCTGCTATTTTATATTGATGCTGGACAAGAGTTGTTTATGCCCAGCTAAGCTATTTATGATGAAAATTTGAGTATTGTTATTGTGTGGTCAAGCATCTATCCACTGTATTATTTCTAAATGGTGGCACCCGTTACAACTTACATTAAATGTGATTTGTGATATGGTAACTATTTTTGTCAAGATTTAATTCGCCCAATGGAAGAAACAATGAAGTCAAGATACTCTATTGCCATAACCACTTTATGGAATAAATCCTAAGAAATATATAAAACAGTTGTAACATTTCATCTCCCACTTGGCAAGAGTTTTATGAGCACTGCCATTTTGAAACATTACAGAGCAAAGACACCTCACCGCACTATATGGAAAATCAAGTCAGACCAATCTCCTGATGTCATAGATAAATCTAACCGATACCACCAACGCACATGCATTGGTAGTGCTGAGAAATTGGCGCCATGCGTGCAGGACAAAATTTCTTTACTTTCTAGTTCACCTACATGTAAAATATTCAGTAACTCAAAAAAGGTTGCTTTTAAAAAAGGGCCAGTGTCAGTTTGAAGTTGTATTAAACTAAACATAAAAAATCATAAAATTTTTATTTTAATCATTTAATTTTTATTTTAATACAAATTAAAATCTGTTGCTTTGATTTAAAAAATGTATCTTATGTTAACAAAGAATTAATGACAACAATGTTTGGACCATCCTTCATAGGTAGAACCTCTTGAAACAACAGTAAATGTCTCAGAATCTGTATTATTTTTCATTCACAATCAGCCTCATAATGAGATGGGTGAGTCGGTGGCGTAGTGGTTAAGTGGTTACTGTGCCGTACTTTGAGACCATGGCAGCGACGTCGTGCGTTCTGCCAGTGACTTATCAGTACCATTCACCTCTGTACTGTTGTGGCTCACCCTTACTTTGTCTAATACGATCCAGGCACAGATCAATACAATAGTCTATGTAGACGGGGAAAAGTAAGGCAAAAAGAGGCCTGTTTTTGTCTAACTCTAAAAAAAGCTTGAGGCTTGTAAAATTTCATAAAGGCTCTGGTCGTCTACTAATAATAAGTAAATTTATTTTAATTCCAATTTCAATTTCAGCATTCAGAAGGAAGAAAAAAAACTTAATGAACTAAGAACAAACAATGAAAAGCTTAAGACAGATGTAAGCATTATAGAAAGGAAGACAAATGATTTGCGGCAACAAAAGAGGGAATTGGACTCCGAACTGTCAACTTTGAGAATGGGAAGGTCTAAGTTAAACATGAGGAAAGAGGAGTTGAAGGAGTACATCAGGAGAGGAAGCATTGACCCTGAAGTGGAACAGGCGAAGGCTAAAGCTGAAATAAATGTAAGTCTTTTAATAATCCAACCAAAGCTAATCTTACTGGCTATTATTAAACAATATTTTTTCTGACTGAGTAGCTGAGTGGTTTTAGTGTTTGCCTTTCAATCCAAAGATTGTCAGTTTGATCCGAGAAAGTTGGTAGCTTTTTAACAAATAAGCTGCCACTTAGGTCTGATTGGATCACAACGTTAGATACTTTCAAGTGGCAAGATGTGTTCGGACCACACAAGCAATTGCAAGGTTTTACAAAATCTATTTTTGTCGAGTTTCAGAGCAACCTACTGGTGAAATATTTAACCCACAGGTTTCCCAATAGACCACGCTCACTAAATGTTCATTGGCTTGTGAAAAGATTATAATCCTGTTAGTCCATCAACTGATCCTGTGGAAACCTGCTTGGATTACGCGTTTCGGCGATGTCAAGCCATCATCAGATCACAAAAAACTTGCCTTTGCAGGTGTTTCATAAGTTTTTAAAAACCAAATGTTTATAGGTTGAATCTATTGCTTCAAGAAAGGCTGCCAACATTTGACTAAAATTTGAACAAAATTTTCGTAGCTACAGTAGTCTGTTCAGACCTATTGTTAATTATTCTTAAAATTATAGCTTTCTATGTTCAAATTAAAAACATTGTATTAATTCTTTTAATTGTATGCTAAAGTATCAAATTATCAAAGCACCAATGGGCTAATTAATGTTGTAACACATAAATCGTGAATAACAATCTAAGTTGTGTGTGAAAACCGTCAATGAGAAACATTTTTTTAAATGGTATAAAAAATAAAGGTGAATACTAAAATAATACTGACAAACACAATAATACTGTAAACTAATATTCAATATAAAGTTAAAAAAGGTGTCCTAGGTATTTGAAATGAAAAGTAAAAGGATTAAAATCAATAAATATTGTGAAAGTCAAAATTCAAAGTGTGTACACCAAAAAAGGCGAAAAATATTTTGAAATTATTACATTATAAATTAAATGGATAGCAAACAATATACTATTGTACATTATGTAAATAATTATTGGAATCTGTAGAATGAATATCAACATGAGAGTCCAAGTCCATCAGGTGATATGATGTTGTCACTTTTGAAAATCTTACTTTCAGTATGAATAAATAAATTCCTGACTGTAAGAATAAAGCCTAAACTGATATTCTTACAGTTAAGTACAAAAAAGTGAATACAAAAGAAAATAAAGAAATTAATTGTGTGAGTTATACCCTAAAATAAGATGGTATGATGGTACCATAGTGAACATAATCATACAAAAATTATAATACATTTTGGTCCGATCAGACCAACAATTTTATTATTTGTATTTAATTACAAAATTCGATGAAATAGTAAATACTGGCCCCAAAATGGCATGAATATAATAAAATATTGACGATACACCTAATAGTTTATAAAAGGCACTTTGGGGGAGAAATTGCAAAAATATTTTACTGGAAATTCTCTTAGTATGCAAGTTTACTGTGACGGCTATTATATTTTAGAAATAAATTAGCCTTTCTTAGGCACAAATACAATACAGTTGGACTCTTTTCTTGTAATGTGTTTTTAATTGTTTTACAGAAAGTCATCCTTGAGCTTTCCTCTGAGCCCCATAACATGGTAAAGCATTTGAAAAATACGCAGAACAGCTTACTGAGAAATCTACAAAACAAACATAAACAGTCTGCATACCAACGGATTCTGCGAGAAAAACAAAGAGAGAGTATGGAGGCTTCAAAAAAACTAGAAGATGCTAATGTAAGTCATAAACTTCACAACATATTTTAGGCAGATTAATAAAATATTTATGAAATTTCTAGTAAACCTGTTGCTCAAAATTGAGCAATTTTATTTATTCAAACTTTTATCTAACATTGAATAACATTGGAAAAATTAAGAACTTAAAGGGGTTTTATGGCCCTTCAGTTTGGATGGATATTTACTAATCTATATCTATAAAAGAGGAAGTATGTATATATATATTTGTATATATATATATATATATATATATATATATATAAATATATATGTTTGTTGCCTATAGACTCCAAAACCGCTCAACAGATTGCAATCAAACTTTCAGACATTAGTAAGCATTATTCGAGGATGGTTTGTGTGAAGTTTAGTGCAAATCTGTCCAGAGGGCATACAATGGTGCAGTGTCAGGTTTTAAAAATTTAGTGTTTACAAAATAAACTGCTGTAATTAAAAAATTTGAAAGTTTCATTCAAGCAGATGCTTATAATCATAGAAGTAACCAGCTGTGAGGTATAATGTTGATGTTTGTGTTGTCTTTATGGCTCCACTCTACGGAAGCTCACAATTATTACACTAAAAGCCTACAGGTGGTGAAATTTGACATGGACGATTGTCTTTGTCCATAGGTGCACCATAGGTCCATAGGTTTTGCAAATATAGTTTTTAAGCTCTTTAGGGCTCCACCTCCACCCCACTGGACTTCAAAATTACTTTAGGACCACCGGGGTTGAAATTTGATGGACGATTCTCTTTACCCATAGGTACACACTATGAAACAATTTTGCTAATATGGTTTTTTAAGCACTTAAGGGCTCTGCCTCACTGGACATAGAAATTACTTTAGGACCTCCGGAGCTGAAATTTGACATGGCCGATTCTCTTTGCTCATAGGTACTCACTAGGAAACGGTTTTGCAAATATAGTTTTTTAAGCTCTCTAGGGCTCCCCCCCACTGGACTTCAAAATTACTTTAGGGCCACCGGGGTTGAAATTTGATGGACGATTCTCTTTACCCATAGGTACTCACTAAGAAACAATTTTGCAAATATAGTTTTGAAGCTTTTTAGGGATCTGCCCCATTGGACTTCAAAATTACTTCAGGGCTACCAGGGTTGAAATTTGACATGGACGATTCTCTTTGCTTATAGGTATTCACCAAGAAACGGTTTTGCAAATATAGTTTTTTAAGTTCTTTAGGGCTCCACCCCACTGGGCTTCGAAATTACTTTAGGGCCACCGGGGTTGAAATTTGACAGACGATTCTCTTTACCCATAGGTACACACTAAGAAACGATTTTGCAAATAAGGTTTTTTAAGCACTTTAGGGCTCCGCCTCACAGGACATTGAAATTACTTTAGGACCTCCAGAGCTGAAATTTGACATGGAAGATTCTCTTTGCTCATAGGTACTCACTAGGAAACGGTTTTGCAAATATAGTTTTTTAAGCTCTCTAGGGCTCCACCCCACTGGACTTCAAAATTACTTTAGGGCCACCATGGTTGAAATTATACTTGGACATGCCTCTTTGCTCATAGATACTCACCAAGAATGGTTTTGCAATATATTTTTAGTAGGGCTGTGCTCCACTGGACTTTAAAATTAATTTAGGGCCTCAGGGGTTGAAATTTGACATGGACGTGCCTCTTTGCTCATAGGTGCTCTTGCATTTGCGATTACGATCAATAAGATACGAGGCAAACTTTGACTATTCTGGGTTTAAATTTGCAAAATGCCTGTTTATCCTTTGGCCTTACAGTAATATTAATATACTTACTTTCTATGCCATTGACTTTTTTGTTATATTAAAAAACTTAAAACTTAACTTATCTTTTTTTGTTATATTAAAATAGCTTTATTTATGTAAACAACTTAATTTGAGCGCTGCAACGCGCGCCGGGTAACTGCTAGTAGAAATAACAAATAACTGCAGGACAAGCTCTATCCAATAACACTAAACTGTAGTAGGAGTTCCTTGTACAAAAAACTGTGTCTAGTATTGAATATTAATACATTGTTTGATTTTAATTTGCATGACAAAAACTAAAGTTTATTAAAACTATAGTAAATTGGTATATCCATCCAAACAAAAGGGACATAAAAACCCTTAAAGTTATTTATTTCTCCGATGTTAATCATTTGTGAGGTGATTTTCAAGTTTAGCAGCCATAACGAGTAAACACAGCCCACCAGCAAGAGCATCTGTCTGTTCACATCAAAGAGGTTATGTTTAACCATGGAGGATACACTGTTTAGCAAACATTAAGTACACTAAGAAATTTATCTTTTAATAATAATTATAATGAATGAAAAAAATAACTTCAAAAAGTTGAATAATTAATAAAAGTAAAATTTTATACTTTCCAGCCAGACCTTTTTTGTCTGAGACCTGTGTGTAAAACTTTTTGACCCAGCCAGACCTGAAAGAAACCTGTAAAAAGCAAGCCCGCAGGCCTCTAGATCTGATACTTAAAAATCTATTTTTAAAACATTTTTACTCAATTAAATTAAATAAAAGTAACAAATTATTTTATTCAGTGTAATAAATTTTTTTTTTTTTTTTTTTTTTTTTGTGAAGCATTACTATGAAAGAGGCCTAATAATTGATTATAGTGAGATTATACTCAGTTTAGAAGGCACAAAAATCACACCAAGTTGGAATAAATGAAATAGGAAATTCCTGCATCGCACAGCCCCTATCTAATATGAATTAATTTTACTTTGGTAGTCTTTCAAATTAATTGATATATGTCAATTCTTATTCTATTGATCCTACTCAACCAAGGTGTGTATGTCATGGCACAGCTAATGAATGTTTTCCCTTGTCCAGAGGATGATGTCGAATGTGGAGCAGGAACTGCGGGAAGTGACACGCTCGTGGGAGCGAGCCAAGGCCAAGGCGCTGGAGATGACCGAAGGCCATAGTCCCAGCGACGCTCGATTCAGGCGGAAATATGACGAAGCGTTTAAGGATTTGCCTGACAATACAGATGATTTGGATAAAGAAATTTCAGAGACGACGGCAAGAGTTGATTGTATGGCTGGTGGCCGTGAGTCGGTGAGTGGAGTTTACGCAACAGGAACACCTTTATTTTTATTAGAAGTGTTCAACAACTTGTATAGAGTTCCAAAACCAAAGAAGTGTGTGTTAGGGTATTTAGATAGTCCATGAAAAGGGCATTGTATGTAATGTAACATACAGATCTTTGAGATTTGTTCATAAATATGGTTCAAGTGTTTCATTTTTATAATATGCAGTTCACAGCATAATACTAATCAAGATGTCAGGATCATTTTATGTATAAAACTTGATCCTGCCCAAATTCTAACAGTATAAGTTGAACTCTAAAATAAGGATTTAAACTTATTTTACTAGATTTCCCTCCAAGTAACTTTTAGACAGGATATTAATTTTAAAACAAAAATTTTGCTGGTATTTAATTTAATTGATTGATATATATTGCCAACTTTATTTATAAATATTGCTATTTTCATCAGGTTGTCGAAGAGTATGAAAAAACCAAGAAGGCTATTGCTGACTTGGAAAAAGCGGTGGCCAACCCTGAAGAACGGTTAGAGGCCCTCAAACAAAACATGCACAGCAATCGGGACAAGTGGCTGCCGAAAGTTCAACATCTCATACAAAGAATCAACCTTAACTTCACAAAATTTTTCAAACTTATTAACTGTGTGGGAGAAGTTTCGCTGGAAATTCCTGAAGATAAGGTGTGCTTTGAATGTTTTTATTTACAGTAGAACCTCGATAGTTCGACACTTTGTGGACTTAGAGAGTGTAGAACTATCGAAATGTCGAACTATAGGGAGTATATGGAAAATTTTAACACTGGGAGTATAAAAATCATAATTTGAATTTAGGAAACACTAAATTTTAGTGAAACCATAACCTAATTGAACTTAAACATAAACAACATTCAAATCATTCGCCAATTTGTTTAAATATTCACCTTTGTCAGACTCCAACATGGACACTATCGGTCATTATTAACATGTTAAGTTGTCATGGACCATGTCGAACTATCAGGAGTGTCGAACTATCGAGAGTCGAACTATCGAGGTTCTACTGTAGTTAGATTTCAGTAGTCTAATTGTGGAAATTTCCTTGGAAGACAAAAACAGCACACACTTTACTCATTACCTCTGATTTCTTGTACATTTCATTTTTTTAAAATCTATCTTAAACAGATTCAATTAGCAATACCTTTTTTATTAGTTTTGTATAGAGTAGTTAGTTGTGTTGGTTAGATTTGAATATCTGTGTTTTATTCAAATGTGTTTGCTTTGAAATAACTCGTCAGTGAGCATCTTAAATTTGTTTCTTTAATCAATTTTTTTGTTTACTTTGCGTATTATTTTTATTAGGGGTGTGCGAGTACTCGAGTGGTCGAATAGTTGTGGTCGAATACTAGCACTATTCGGCTCGGCTCGAGGTTATGCCAAACTATTCGAGTGGTCGAGCTGAAAATGATTACAGAAGCAACAATTCCAACAACAAAAAAGAGTTAAGAAGAAAACTCTGTACTAACAATTATTTGATTTATTAATTAATGGAAAAAAGCAGAGAAACACGGCAATTTATAATTGAGCTGTGTGATCGCAAACTGGGTTAGGGAGATAAGACGATGGCAGGTGCGGGCGGGGTTTGTTTACAACGCAATAGGACCGCGGTAATGACCTTGACTGGTGGAGACAACACACGCACACACGCACACACTCTCACACACCCTCGCCCGGCGAGAAATATGTTCTAAAAATAGAAACCATAAACCAAGAAAGGTCCTATTAGTTTCCACTTCATTGTGTAATTATCGTTCTGATTCGTGTGCTGTTCAGTGACCCTTAGTAATTTTGGGTTATATTATGCAAAACAACACATTTCAAAATGCATTTGATTTGCATTTCAAGAAATGTTTGATAAAGTGACATTAAAATTTTATTTGACAAATTTATTAGACTAATTTAGTAATTAGCATACATTTAAAACAATTTATTGTTCTTAAATTTTTACCAGTTAGACAAAAAGATGAACAATAACTTGTTTTTGTTTGCGTGCTCTTATCTTGAATAAATTATCCCAAGCGACCCTCCCCCTCACCCAGCGCCGGACCCTCCCCGCCCTTCACCTTACCCACCCACCCATCCTTGGTTTTTTGTCCACGTTGGACCCTTTTATTGTTCCTTGTTCACTCAATTAGAAGATCTGTCAACCGTGGTTTTGGGTTATCCGGGATCCTTCAACCAGTCATTACCCCGGTTAATCGGGAGTTGACTGTGTTTTACTTTTTTCATATAATGGCCAAAAAATGGCCTTTTGGGAAGTTAAAAGCTGGTATTTTGACAGAAAAAATTACCATTTTTTTTTTTTTTTTTTTTTTTTTTTTTTTTTTTTTTTTTTTTTTGCTGTCTGGGCTTGGCTCGGCTCGGCTCGAAACTCGAATATTTCATTACCAGCTCGGCTTGGCTCGGCTCGACCAGAAAAATCACTATTCGCACACCCCTAATTTTTATAACGTGTTACTTTAGGCTATACTTTTTACGTATATGGATAAAACTATTCCTCCAAATTTGGCGCAGGATTATTATATTTGTAATAGTGATGTGATTCAATGTCGGTACCGGTGCTGGTTCTTTTGAAGGATCGGTTCTTGGTACCGGTGCCAAAAATTTGTAATGAGGTTAATATAATAGGAAATATGAAAAAATATTTGTACATTGAGGTGATATTTAAAAAATACAGAGAATTTAGGGTTTAAATTAACCAGCACATTCAAGTAAAAGAATAATTCTTAATTATTAGGATGTAAATTTGGAGTCATCATAATGTATGAGTGACAATTAATTAAGTAAGGGGTAGTGTTGGGGTGTATGTGGAAAAACGTTCATCAAGAGTATAGTTGACTAAAAATAATAAAAATAGTAAAATGTTTGTTTTAAAAAGTAATTTTTTATATACAATCACGGATCTAGGGGTCCGCAGGCCAGCTTTTAACTCTCACACTTCGGATTAGGTCTGGTAAAAAATCATTACCCATAGGTTTCAGAGCAAAAATGAGTTGGACTGAAAAGTATTTTTATCCTTAATTATTAATTTTTTCAACTGCTCTCTGTTTTAGTTGATTTTCAATATGCAAATTAAAATCAAACGATAACGTTCTAAATAGCTATAAACGTAAGTTTTCAAGTAACTTTAATATGATTGAAAGTTAATTTCAACTTCCATTTGTGCTAAATATAATTATTTTATGACTATTATTTCTGTGCTTTTCCCCACTCTTCCTCAAAGTTTTAACAGAACAAAATTAAAAGAAGGAAATTTAAAATGAATAATACAAAGAATTTTTTTTACTTTTTATACCGGTTGATAAACAAATATAATAAACATACAACAATAATTAAAAGCAAATAATCATACATAATACAGTAGAATATTAGAATTTAGTAGTAAAATATTTACATAATATTATGTCAAAGATGTACTAAAAAACAAGGCTTTTGAGACAAAATAATGAACTGTTTTTTTTTTCAATTAAAAATTGTTCAACTTTGATTATTTTTCTATCAATTTTTAAATCTTAGACAAAAAAATTATCCATTATTTGTTTTTGTTTGACAATTAATTCAGGATATTGGAGATAAGTTAACTGTACCCTTATCGTATCAGTCGATTGTTGTGGCCGACATTGTGTCGTCGCCCCGTCTGGCCCCCTTCCTCCCCGCGCGACCACGACCCCCCTCCACTCACCTTCCTCCACGCGCTGGACGATCGAACGCTGAACAATAACTTACTGTTAATATAAGACATCGTAGTTTTTATCAGTCTACTTGGCGGTCTCAAATTACAATCGCATTTTTATTGTCCTAGAAACTATAGACATTTCTTTCTAGTTTAGGTTACGCAACGGTAGCAATCGATCAATCGGTCGGACGCGCTTTTTTTTAGTTTATTTTGTTGTAAACCAAAAGACCGTGGTACCGAAGTACCACTTCCACGATTTTGACATCGGTTCTCGGTACCGACACTATTGCCAAGAACCAACTTTAGGATAAGAATAATTAAAAAATTGCCAAATAATCACTATTGCCAAGACACATCCCTCATTTGTAATGGAATTGTTCTTTATTGCAATAATCATGAAATATCCATTTCCCGAACACTCATAATGATCTAAAATTAAGCCCAGTGTAGACTTCACTACAAATCTACTCCATATCTATTTGTGAATGACTTGGACAGTTTAAGTGACGTGTTGTGGTGTGGCAGGACGAGTACGGCCAGTACGGGATCTGCATCCAGGTGCAGTTCCGGGAGTCAGGTCGCCTGCAGCAGCTGGGGCCGCACACGCAGAGTGGGGGGGAGCGTGCTGTCGCCACCGCCATCTACATGCTCTCCCTGCAGGAGCTCACCACCGTGCCCTTCCGATGCGTCGACGAGATCAACCAGGTCTGATAAACTAAACTCAACCAATCCCCTCAATAGTATGGATGTTCCTGAACGTCCAAATCTCTTTTGTCAATAGGAGTAGCCTATTTTGACCTTCGAATGGCATAAAAATTCTTAATTGCACTAAATCTTAATTTTTAGGTTGGTAAATACATTGGAACCTCCAGTAACCGTCACCTTCAGTACCGGACAATAACTGTCAATTGAATAGACTTATAACAGAAAATTTGTTATAAGCCTGTACAGTAAGTTGATTGCGAAGGTTTGTTAACTCAAGGATAATTATATCCCCTCCAATCACAATGTCACATAGATACTTGGCTGTGTCAATTCACACACATTAAAAGTATTTACATGTGCATTTATGAATTGACGTATAACAGAGAGTGACAGTTAAAATTGTGGACAACTATTTACAATTGAGGTTTGATTAGTGACATATCTTTGTCCCTTATTTAATTGTTTTTTGGAAGTGAATGTCAATGTTTATATTCATTTTTCACATTAGCAATTTCAAATATTTCATAGAACACCACAAAATGGCTGAAAAAGCCTGTAAATGTAAGAATTGCAAACAAGTGTAAAGTTATGACGCTAGCTTGGCAGAAGACAGAGGCTTTTCACATCACTAGTAATCCTTGTCCGATCCTGCAATTCATGGCAGCTTCCCCAGTCATTCTCCATAACAAGTGCATGAATAACTCCTATCAATTGGTTAAATAGCAAGTTATATTTTACAGTCATTCAAATCTCATTTATAATAAATAACAGCTTACCCAAGAGGGTTTCAAAACTTTTTTTTACATTTTTATTTTGGCTTTTCCAAAACGACCATGCCCATTTTCCACTAAAATACCTTTCTCGTCAAAGGTTTAAATAAACCTTAATGCTTTCATGAATGTTTTTCTCCTCCCAATGTATGTGTATGTGTCTGTATATACAAAGTGAATACAGAATCTATGTTGTGGTTGCCATTTTATTTGTGGCTCCTCTTACCTTTATCTCTTACCATTTATCTGAAGACTAGTCATAATCTTCTTTTGGCTCTAGTCAGAACAGATAGAGCCTTATCTTACAGTATAGAGAAAGTTAAAATGTTTGTCACTTTAATAGTGTTCAAAAATGCTTGAACCAGATTTATAACTGATTTGCCACAACATGAAAAATGCCCTTTTTGTGAAAAAAATTATAAAAGGGAAGCATAATTGTGCATGTCCTTGGTGGGTAACCTCTTCATTGTAAAACTGTCATAGAGTTTGATTAGTCAATCTTGTACATGTCGTTTATTTTATAGGGTATGGATGAAAATAACGAGAGAGTAGTGTTCAAGTTGATGGTGAATACAGTGGAGAAAGTTAACTCCGCCCAATGTTTCCTGCTCACACCAAAGGTATGAATCACTTCTACCGTTGAACCTTGATAGATGGACACTTGGTGGACTTGGAGTGTGTGGAACTATCAAAATCTTGAACTAAGGTTTGCAAAAATAATATGCAGGCTACAGGTCACTTACCAGAATAAAACTGGGAAATGTGTCTGACATTACTGGTACTACTGAAATGTCAATTTACAATGTTGATATTTTGAGTTTGTATACTTATTATTACTATTCAAGCCATCTACCATTGGATCGATAATAGTATAATGGTGTGTCCATTTAGAATAATTAAATAACTGTTACATCATTACAGACTGTGTGGAAGTATTTGAGTGTCAAAGTATCAAGGTTCTTCTGTATTTTGTATAAAAATAGAGTTTTCTACCCAGCGCAGGCAGACCTGCGTACTAAGTGAATTTCCAGTAAAATTTGGTGATTTCTTAGTTTTAACTATTTTATATAGGGATGTGTGAGTAGGTTTGCCGAATTTTATGCTTCTTTAAGCAAATATAGCCCAATTACTTACCTAGTAAGGTAAGTACCAAATTTGGTCTAGATCAGGTAATTTTTTTAACTTTCCCATTTCCCCCATAGTTGTAGATTTGCTGCCAAATGGTCTTTGCAGGGCTTGTAACAGTTCTTGAAGTTAAAAAAAAAAATAGTTAAAATTATAAAAATATAACCAAAAAATAACCTTAAATACCCACAAATCGACGTGAAAAATTTCTAAAACCGGCGTTTTATCAGGATATTAAGAATATATCGGCATAAAAATTATGTAGGATGATTTTGTACTAGGTAAGTGATCATCTACTAAAGCAATAAGAATAATAAAAAATAAAAAAAAGTACTCCCCATCCTATTCTTACTTTTTTCTATTTTTTCCTTTTTTAAACATTTATGCCTATTTAGTTTTAAAGAGCTTCATTAAAATCAATCAATATAACCTAATTGCCCTAAAAAAAATTTTTTTAATAACCAAAATCCCCCAAAAAATAAAAAATCATCAAATCCTTAAAAAAAAGTAGGCCTAATAAATAACCAAGAGCAAAAACATAATCTGTTAAAAGCCCTGTCTTTGTAAGAAAATATAAATTAATTCTTACCTCATGAAGGAACATACCAAATTTTATCAAGTCAAAACAGTAAATAAGAGATAAAGAGGTTTGTAGTTTTCCCATTATAATAACATAAGAATAGTTTTTGTGCTTCTAGGGACTAAAGTACATTTTTTTTCTCCCAGAAGGGAAACTGTTGTCGCCCGAAGGCGAAGCCTTTACTGTATAATTAAACTAATTTACTAACTAATTTAATTAAACTACTGTATAATTACTTTAATTTCCCCGAGGGAGAAAACGTACTTTAGTCCCTTGATACACATAACATTTTTCCTCCACCTACATGAGTAACAAATAACTAGGCCTTATACAATAACAATTTTACTTTCATATGATCCTTTGCTCTAGCAAGCTGGATAAGTCACATTACTTAAAAAAACACACACACTCACAAGGTAGGATACATCAATTTTATAGAATACAATAGAAAGAACAATTTAGGCCTAGTCAAAATTCTCACAAAAAAAACACTAGTAAATAAGAGATAAAGAGGTTTGTAGTTTTCCCATTATAATAACATAAGAATAGTTTTTGTGCTTCTAGGGACTAAAGTACAACTTTTTCTCCCAGAAGGGAAACTGTTGTCGCCCAAAGGCTTCGCCTTCGGGCGACAATTTCCCTGAGGGAGAAAACGTACTTTAGTCCCTTGATGCACAGAACATTTTTCCTCCACCTACATGAATAACAAATAACTAGGCCTTATACAATAACAATTTTACTTTCATATGATCCTTTGCTCTAGCAAGCTGGATAAGTCACATTACTTAAAAAAACACACACTCACAAGGTAGGATACATCAATTTTATAGAATAATTTAGAACAATTTAGGCCTAGTCAAAATTCTCACAAAAAAAAACACATAACACATTTTAACCTAGTCTCACTTCTGATAATAGTCCTTGACAGTTGAACCATCACAATGTTGTAAAACTGTGTTCAGGAAATTTAATGTCACATTTTCTGCCTCTCATTTAATGTTCGACAGAGTAAAAACTAATAATTCCTTACTATCACTCCTTAAATCATTAGCTATCCACACCACAATCTGTTTTACAACAACAACTGAAGACTGAAGCGAAATGTATAAACTGCTCACAAAACAGCTGACGCTACAGACGCTATTAGCATTGACTATGTACACTAACGTGAATCTCTCATCCAATGCATTTAGTTTGAGGCAAAAATTTGGAAGTTCGGAGTACGTGGCACCAGAGTCGCTGCCATCGATTTTGTTATTATTCAGCTGAATTTACAGTGCTGCAAAAACACTTTACCAAAACATAAACATAACTTTCAGTTATAAAATGTTTCATCCTTAGTTGAGAAGAGTGGTAATACTGATTTATCTATCATATGTTACGTGTACTTCCATGTACGCCGCACGAGATCGCACCACCGTCAATATGCTTCACACGCCTATGCTATGAGAAGTCTACTCACGTTATTGTACGTAATCAATGCTTTTGTAAACAAAATTGAAATTTTGACTGTCACCCATGTTCTTCTTAATCTCTCTTTTAATGTTATTCTTATGTAACAAACTTTAGCCCCTGTAGTGCAATAAAAGTTAAGTTTTCCCTAGGTAAACAAATTTAGTATTCAAGTTACATCCACATAGGATAAATACTAGTACTTTAGTACTCTATTCCAAAGAGTAAAATACGGCTTTAGGCAGTAGGTGGAGGAATTTTTTTTCTCCACTACTAGTAAAGGTAGGTTAGAAATTCAAAACACTAAATTGTTTGTTTTTTAGGGCTCTTTTAAGCTGTTTTAGTTGAAAATGTTAAATAAAAAAATTTTACTAAAAAAATGCCAAAACCCTATTTTTTTATATTTTGAAACCCCATAAAACCCTGTTCCCATGGTCTGATCACCCTGGTTTTCAAACTTGATCTGGAAAACGCTGCCCTACACCTGCATCACAAATTGTATTGAAATAGGAGATTTCTTCCTAAAGTTATTGTGGAAACAGACACACAAATATGAATTTTAACGAACCTTGTTTTTGGCTTCTAGGGTCCTCAAAATTAAAAGGTATCATAGTAGTTGGTCGAAAAAGGCTACATGAACATTCAAAATATATGAGGCAGAAAGTAAGAAAGGACCTCATGTAAGCAAAGTAATTTATTAAGTAGGCTGATTTCCTATTCCTTCAATATTCCTACAACCAATTTAAATCATTTGGGTAAAAAATATCAATTTTCGGTTATTTGTTATTTGCAACTTCAGATACTTCATTGTTTCCTTTACAAGACCTAATTGGTTGTGAAACTGTTTCATTCAGATTAAATGCTCAAGATTTTTCGTGAAAAACTTGAATTTATGAGTATGGGCCGACAAGAGATCCCTTTTCTGAAACACAAATCTACCTCGCATCAATCCAAAAACTTATTTTTTCCTGAACTATTACTTTAACCGAAGGAACTACAATGGGTTTCTATTAAGAGAAGATTGTTTTCTATGGCTGCTCCACAATCACATCTGTTATCAGTCAGCCAGTAGTACGTTGTTTCTCTGTTCTTGCCCAAGAATAGGCCACCACTCCCACTCTTATTACTTTACAATAACCCCCAATCATGCAACAACGTATCCAGTGAATAATGTGAAGTCTCTCCAGTGAACTGTTGGAATATTTGGACCAATTTTTTCATAACTACTGTATTGTCAATCTTATAATAAGCACGTTTTGCATTAATTTTATTGGAAATGACGAAACTAACAGTGTTCTGTCCAAATAGAGGATCTTTGATAACCTTTGAATTTGGATTTATGCCAACATCATTGCTTGAATACGAAAAACGGCTGTGTTATTTTAAACTTTTTAAGGGACTTTTCTAAAAAAAATGCTCTTTTTCCTTTACCAAAGTTCAAACTTCCATTATTCAAACAAAAAAATCCTAGAGACACGGGACTTGCACCGAATTGTTAAGAATTTAAAGGTGTTCAAAATCACCTTTCAACAACTCAAAATTGAAACATGCAAGAGATCCCTTTTTGCTTTTCACCCCACATGTAACTGTTCAACTTGTGTTTGTGATATTTTCATAGTATTCTTACCATCATTATATTTCAAGATTAGTAAGCTATGCACTATCTTTTCTCTCAGCTTATAGGTGATTCCCCTGTTTTTCCATAAAATCCTGAAAGTGTTTAAATATTATGTATACAACAGTGAAGTTAAAGAAGTTAAAAAATTTAAGAACTGTATTTCCTTTGCATATGAGGTTTGGTTTGATATTTTTTACAAAAATTCACTCTTTGTTTTTTTTCAGGTGTTGCCCAACCTGGAATACTCGGAGAACGTGCGAGTGCTGTGCATCTACTCAGGCCCGGGCTCCATCAGCCACCTTCAGTTCAAGGTTAATAAATACCTGGAGCAGGTGCGGAGGCGGAGCGACCGGATGCAACGTGAATCTCTCAAGCGAAAACACGTTGAGTCCGACGATGATGATTGCGATGACTAACATGCTGTGATACCCTCCTCCTTGTAGTGGCTAAGATGATTCAGAAGTATGACAGTTCCACAATTGAATGAGTCAATTGCTAAATGATACAATGGAAATATCAATCTATTCGGTGCTAGATAAATTGTGGAATTGCATCTAAATGTACAAATAATTTCCATTGTTGTTTTTGTGTAAATAATAAAATGTTATTGTTACGCTAATTTTTATTTGTTGAAGTCACAATTGTTTAAAGTATTTTTACCATCACGCATCCACAAACTAAAAGACAGATTTTTGAACTTCAATGAGGTAATATCAACACATTCCTGAAAAAACATTTAATCTCAGAACTAAATACCTGCCACTTAACATTTTGGGCTTGAGAAGTTTAGGTATGAGACTTTAGTAGAGATGGACCTATTTCATTCTTTATTTTATAATACGTTTGATCCAGCTGTATCAAGGAATGTCCAGTACTTAATGTCTTTTGTTTGATACTTTCATTAAATAGAAAGCTCACAACTGTAGCAAGTCAAAAATAAATATAATATTTTATTCAAAATATATTAAAAGCATTTGTTACCTTGTTTAATTATAAGATTAGTAAAAATGTGCCTTTCCAAACACATAAATAATTATGTGAGTTACACATACATGAGCAGTAGAATGTGTATATTACGCAACTAGAACATTTCACACAATTAAGTGTATAGGAACATTATTTATTGTAGTTACTAATCATCAATACTTCAATTAAAATCTACGTTTTTGCTTATTTTTCAGTTCCAAATAGTATTATTTTAGCACCTAAAATTATTTGTTGAAGTTTAATGTATTTTCAAACTGAAGAGTGGAACGGCTTTTGTAAATTTTGTAAAACTTATCCGAAGAAATATTTTATTTTTCATTTATGTTAGACACTATTTAAAACACTATAGTTGTTTGTTATTGCCAAGTAAATAGACCAAATATTATTGTTACATGTTATTTGACCTAATGTGCCTGGCATTTCCAATGATAATGGTGAATTGTTGTTGTTAGCATTTGTTCCATACAGAGAACAGTTCTGTATATAAAGTTTATTGAGTAATTTGAATAGGACAGAATATTTTCCTATTATTGAGTTGCCTACTGAATTGCATTTTTTTTAAAGTTATGAGTGACCGATGGATCTATAATTCCCAGTTATCTTCAAACATGATCCCGGTGACTTTCAATCTGTTACCCGTTTACGTTTCTTTATTATTATTAATGTTAGTAACTTTGTTTTGTATAGACTATAGAGCTTAGTTTAATATCAATGTGTACACCATTTGTTAATTTTTTACAACATAAGAAAGGTACATAACACTTTAATGTAATCTGTTTTAGTAGCAGTACAGTAAAATTCCACAAACCTGACTCCGTGTAACTTGACTTCTCCGAACTACAGTGCTTGACTGTGCTCCAAATGACTTGTCAATTGCCATTTTCGACAGTTTTTACCAGCTTGATTCAATATTATGTGGAATTTGCTGTGCAATTCCTTTGCAATTTCAACTACTTTTCTGCAATTTGGTTGTTGTTATTTAGAGCTGATATTACACGGTATGATATAGTAAACAACGGTAGTAGTATCAGCCCCGAAACTCAAATTGGACCTTCCCCAAACTAGACTTTGACTAAGTTCACATTGAGTTGAGATTGTGGGGTTTAACTGAGTATAAAATATAAGACTATTTTCAACTTTGCCTGTTTAGTTAACCACATTTAGAAGAGTACTTAAAGGTTAAAATAAATAATATAAACTAGTTCATAATTTTGTGAAGCTTGAATTATTTTTTTCAGAAGCTTGGTTTAATTTATATTAGAATAGTTTATTTTCTATTGATGGCAACAAATGTTTACAACGTACTTGTGTAACAACTAGAAATGTATTTCATTACAACAAATGTAACTTTTATATGTATATTTCACCTAAAAAGTAGTACAAAACATCAGAAAAATTAAATTTGAAATCTCTCCTTAGGTCTAGTATTTTTTTTTTTTTTTTTTATGTTTTAAAATAAACACATTTTTGTGAAATAATTTTTTTTATTTACAAATCCTTAATTTATTGTATCATTCACTTTGTAGGGAAGATGTTGACTAATAGATTCACCTACTGTTGGAGAAGTTAAATACAAAATTAAGTGGACTGTAACTTAGTTGCTCAGGTGAGCAATATTGCTGACCAATTATTACTGCAAGAGAAGAAGGTAAGGTGTTACCTTATAACACAGAAGTGTTGGAGTTATTTACAGGCCTGGATTAACACTTTTTGACACCCTATGGCAAAAATAAAAATTACACACTCTTCTATCCCCCAAAAAAAACACAATAAACCGATATATTTATTTATTTGGATTCGTACTACGTTACCTGTTATATTTATTCATTTGGATTTGTACTACGTTACCTGTTATATTTATTCATTTGGATTTGTACTACGTTACCTGTTATATAAACACACAGAACTAAAGAATTTCAGTGTTTCGTCACCTATACCTACCAAATTGTAGGCTAATACTTTTACATCATTCTAATGTCTTTTGCCTGCATATTAATTTAAGATCTGAATTAAAATTTATTTTCATTTCTAAAAACAAAATGTTTTAATTTACATGAAATAAATTTCAATTACTAAGACAAAAATATTAAAAATAAAATTGTTTATCAAGTGCTAAAATTAAATTACAATAAAAATAAAAATTTTGGGAAGGGATCGAGGCAACGGGTTGAATGAGTCAACCAGCCACCATCTAATACTCGTCGCAACACGCACAACGCACACTATTATGATAACATACCCAGTCCTACAGTACACACAAGGAACAATAAATAAACTAAGTAGTCTAATTCTATTAATTTTTGGGGATTATAAATACTCTAGAGCAGTGTTTCCCAACCTTTTGGTGCCCGCGTACCACCTGAGACTTTTCAATATTTTAGCGTACCACCCAAACTCATACATAAGCCCCCCCCCTCTCCACCCTCGCTTTACAAGTACAGCCGGAGAGAGCCTACGTTATTGTTTTCTGATTAATTTATTTCATTACAGGCCCCTAATTAGTAGTCCGAGAAAAAATTAGACTCACATTTAAAACAATTAATTTTAAAAGTTCTATTTTAATTTTTTTAAATCATAAATTGGGATCAACATTTTATTTTGAAGCTATACAAATATTACTGTGATTATTAATTACCATAAGTAGGCCTATATTATGCTTCCCACTGTGAAACTAAAAATCGCTAGCTGCAGGTTTTATAAGCAAAGTTTCATAGGGCCTACAATATAATTGAAACAAATTGTTTCAAATACACACTTATAGCAAAAAAGGTTATTTCGCATTTCTACAAGCGTTACTAAAACAATAATAATACATAATTACCAAAAAAATCAACAATATTAATTGCAAAAGAAGTTTTTGATGGGAAACTTGCTTTTGTTTCTTGCAGAGGAAATAATCGCTTTCAGGGGACTAATTAATAATCAGGACCAATTTTACACATTCACAAATAACGGTCACGACACAAACTATTTTGACTTGACAGCTTTACCGATGGTTTACCGATGGACAGCTATTTTGATGGTTGCTTTACCTAACGAATACACCAACTACTACCAACGAGGTTGATTTAACCTCGTTTTTGAATACACAGAATGTGTTCCAGGGTTACCAAGTGACAACTTAATATTCTCCGTGGATATGACCAAATAAATTTTTCTTCTCTTCTCATTTTTTCTGCGGAGCATGTCTTGTAACTTCAAATAGTACAATGTATACAGAACTTAAATTAGTCCAATTACAAGGGTTCAGACTGATACTGGACACAAAATCATTATTCATTAGTATAAATATGCTTGGAAAAGGGAGTCTCAACTTAAAATAATTTAATTTGTTAAGTTGGTACAAAATTGCTTTAGTAAGGAAGAGGTAAAGCTACTTATTATAGTCTCCCAAATTATGTGTAAAAGCGTTGTGTTGTAACGCAAAACGAATTGAGCTGACCAAAACGGCTGTCGGCATCAAGTACTTCAAGTGTTTTTTTTTATTTTTCGTGTATTTAACTTTTTTTCTTCCTTTGTGTCTCGCGTACCACCGGTTGAGAAACACTGCTCTAGAGCTTTCTTCATTCTCTTTGCCGAATGTAATATTCAGCCTTGTTATTAAAAAAAAGGATTTATGTATAAGTATTTTTTGTCAACCTATAAAAAAATATTTTTGCCGTTTGACCCCCCCCCTCCCTTATCTGACTGCCTAGGCCGTGGCCTAGTGGATAATCCGGGCCTGGTTATTTGTCTGTAGTACCCTAGTCTAATGAGTTGATATGGCTACGACAAACTAGGCCTGTTATCAGAGCTTCTCCAGGTTTTCTGGCGCCTAGGTGAAAGTATTAGCATTGAATATGTACTCTAACGTGAATAGAATTCTCATCCAATGCTTTTTGTTTGTTTGATACCAATTAGGTCTTTTAATATCACGCCAAGCTCAAACGGCGGTTACCTTGTGGACGACCCTCGTATTTATAGGCCTTTATGGCCCAAATATTCTTTCTAAAACTTATTTTTATAGATAGGCTTAACAAAATTAAGCATTTATAACTATTAATTGTACAAGATTGTAAATAGTGCTTTGAAGGCCTGTGCAAACAATATCGCTAATATATTTTATGAAATTTTCTGAAGAAAATGTAGTGAAGTACTGGTAATGTGCACTGGTAAATACTAAATATGTGCTTTGGTTTTATTTCTATGATTAAGGGCTTTTCCCACTAGTTTTATATGTAACCCTGTCATAAAATATATATATTTACCAGTAACTTACTAAAAAATTTACCTAAATGCCCATAACATTAAAAAAAAATTATAAACTTAAAAAAACCCTAAAATCCTTAAAAAAATTGTGTAACATTCGGGATATCTAACATTGAACACCTCGAGGTTTCATCTTTACTGCACTGTAGTGTAGTAAAATTAAGCCAAAATATGGCTGGAAAATTAAATAATTTTTGGACAGCGAATTTTTGCTTGAATGTGTTCTATGCCATCCCTTGACCTCCCTCAGAAAAGTCCCCTGAAATCCCCAGTGGGCAACATGCCTAAAAATGATGGGATGGCCCACATGGAGTCAGAAATAAATCTTTCTTCGACCAATGGGTTTATGTACATCAAATTAAAGCTCTTAAGTAGTAGAAATTAATGACGCAAACCCCATCTCAAAAGGTTGCCTGAGTTGAAAACGGCAGCCTGTCAAACTTTGAATAAAAATCAACATTTAACCTAAACTCTTAAAAATGTAATAATTTTCGAAATACTTGATCTTTCGAGGTGCGGTTTGCGGCAAACGTTTGCTTTTACAATTACCTTTGAAAATGCATACTACCCTTGAACCACCCTCCACATGGACGTCCCAAAGAGGAAGTTTTAAAAAAATTTCTTAGTCCATAGCCATGCTATACATAATTTTAAAGGTCATAGTAAGGAGAGTACACAGCCGAAAACCAGACCTCAAAAGGTCAAATATGTCGGAAGTTATTGTATTTCAAAGTTTTGATAATATTATTTTATTCCAAACTTTAAACGCCTGCCATTTCACTCCCGATAGTTATATTGGAGTCCGGTTTACGGCATTGTATTCTACATTTTAAGACCTTTAATATGATTTATATAAACCTTCTGGAATGTATTTAAGTTTTGTATGCTTAGTATCAAATATTAATGTAACTCCTTATGGGCCAACCCCTCATTTTTAAGCGTGATCCCCATATGGGATTTCTGGGGACTTTTCGGAGGAAGTTCAGGGGACGCCATAGAACACATTTCAAAAGAAATTGGCTTTCCAAAAATCATTTCATTTTCCCCGACTAATTTTACTACACTACTGTGTTTTTCGGGTCCCCCACAAGATGAAAAGTGGATACTTGAGCGATCCATACCATATTGTGCTCCTGTTTCCGTTGAACCATAGAAAACAGTTATCTCTGAACAGGTGCTTTAGACCAGTGTGACCCAAACTTCCGTAGAACACCAGAGTGCCACAAGGCCTGTTAGATGTGCCATGGGACAAGTGAACCCAAGTAAAATAAAATGTAAGTAAGTAAAAGGTTTCAAACAATAAAAAGCCTAGCGAGGTCAGCAGATGAGTAAGACGTTCGTCTTTATTACTGATTATACAAGTACACAGTTAGCTGAGTGCTCAGCTCAGACTGTGGTAGGTCAGTGGCGGTTTTCTACTCTATGGAATGCTAAAATTCTCTTGAAGTTGGAAAGGGGTTGTCAGTCTTAAGTATGAAGACCCGCTGGCGCTAATATGTTGCAAACAGGCCAGTTAGAAGTTGCCGTTCTTCCATCTGTCGCATTAATTGGACAGTGGTACGTGTAGACATTTATTTTGTTACTTTCAAATTTCATAAAACCTGTCTATTTTTTGGTAAAATCCTTTTAGTAAATTAAATAGTTACTGTTGTTAAGGGGTCTTGGTTTTAGATGATCATTATGAGAAACGTAGTGAAAATGTTAGTGTTGCCAAACGACCTGCACAAAAATCTATATTGACGGCTACCTCAACCTTAAATAGCAACTCACATTTTACTGCATGGAATTTTCTTTTTTAGGGTAGGTGTGCAGTAGCTAAAAATATTTTTAGGGTAGGTGAGCAGTGGCTAAAAATATTTTAACTCATTGGCTTTTTTTACTTTACTGTATGTTAAGATATAAGAACCCTTCATAAATAATTAACTAACTTCTTAACTCTAAGACTTACAAACACACAGTTTTTATATCCCCAAGTGAAAATTGTTAGAGGTTCTTTATGTCAATCTATATCTATCTATCTATGTCTATCTATAGAGGTTACAAGTGCCCGATGTACAGACCAGGCCTATGATAGCTTTTTGTATACTATCAAAGCAGCAATGGATATAGCGTGTCCCATAAAGAAAATTAGATCAAAAAAACTTAAACCGAAAAACTTTGCAGATAAAAGAGCATTGGACCTGAAATCTGAATTTCTAGCACATCTTGAAACATACAACATGACTGGTGATGAAAAAGATAAAAGCGCAATGGTAAAAGTGAAAAAAGAATATGATCTACGGCTTAAAATGCTGAGGCGCAAAGAGTCAGCAGATTACATCCAAAGAGCTGAAAATAAATCTAAAACAGTCTGGCAAGTCATAAACAATGAGAAAGGCAATAAAACATCAGTAAATTCACTTCCAGCATTCACAATAGATAGAAACACAGTCAGTGATCCAGATAAAAACGCCAATTTTTTCAATGAGTTTTTTACTAACATAGCACAACAAACACTAAATAAAAACCCCCCAAGGACTGAAATACCATAAGCTTTGCCCCCCACAACCAGTGACCTCCATTACCTACCTCCTACTGATGAAAATGAAATCAGGAACATTTCATTTCCTGAAAATGAAACTTGAAGCCTAAAACATCAGCAGGTGTGGATGAAATATCAGCAAAAATCTTAAAACACTGCAGTGGTGCCCTAATAAAACCTCTTGTCTCAATCATAAACCTATCGTTAATGCAAGGGCATTTTCCGACTAATCTAAAAACATCAAAAGTCTATCCTAAACATAAAAACAACTCCAAATCTGAGATAAAAAACTACAGACCCATATCACTAGTTTAAACATTTTCAAAAGTAATAGAAAAAGTGGTACTTAAAAGGCTGATAAACCACTGCAAGCAACAAAATAACCTCACTGAGAAACAACATGGCTTCACTAAAGGAAAATCAACAACCACAGCAATCATTGAGCTTGTTGAATTTGCAATAGAGAACTTAGAAAAAAAGAACTTTGTTACAGCCATAATGCTTGACTTCAGTAAAGCATTTGATTGCCTAGGTCATGACTTGATTCTCCATAAACTCGAAAAAGTAGGTATAAAAGGACAGGCAAACGCTTGGTTTAAAAGCTATTTAGAGGGACGACAACAAATAGTAGAAATAAAACACAGCTTTAAAGGAACCACCCAGAGTGCAACTTCAAAGCCATTGCCAGTATGCAGAGGAGTGCCCCAAGGATCGGTTCTAGGTCCAGTGCTTTTCATCCTCCTTTTCAATGACCTGACTCAACACCTGGAAGCCTACTGCTCACCTCTGATGTATGCCGATGACACAACCCTGCTACTTTCAGCCAAGACCCCAGAAAACCTGGCAGTGAACTCATTTATTGCACTTAATATGGCATATCAATTCTGTCATAACAACGACCTAGCGGTGAACACAAGCAAAACAAAGCAGCTGACATTTGGTAATAAACAGGACGTCACAGAAACACTACCTGATGTGGAGGTTGAAGACTACACAAAATTCCTCGGTGTAACTATTGACGCTCAAATATCATGGAACCACCACATTGACACTTTGTCCAGAAAACTCAACACCAGTATTTATGTCCTGAAAAGAATTAAACACTCCAGCGATGAAGAAACAACGAAGATCACCTACCATGCTCTATTTGTGTCCCACATGACATATGGTCTCACAGCCTGGGGAGGAACTACAACTGGGAATCTGCAACGTATTCTCCTCCTTCAGAAAAGGGCCATCCGCATTATCAAGGGTCTTGACTGGAGGGAAAGCTGCAGGCAGGCTTTTACTGAACAAAGCATCCTGACTGTTGTCGCACTGTACATCAGAGAGGTGATCCTCTATGTGGATGAAAAACCCCTTCTAAAAGGAACAGACATCCACTGGCATAACACCAGGCATGCTACCAGATACCAGCTACCACTTCACCACAGCGCATTGTTTGAGAGGAAGCCTTCGTACACCGGCAGAAAACTCCACAATCTGCTCCCGGAGGACATGAGAAGGCAAACAGGGAAGAAACTGAAGACTGCACTCACCAACTGGCTGTCAAAGAACCCATTCTACTCCCTGGACGAATTCCTGCAATGGAGGGACACGCTTCCACCTCCACACTAATGAAGAATATGAAATTGTAAACAATTGACACTATTACAAATCTTTATGCTTTGTAAATAAAGAAATTTTGATTTTGATTTGATATATATATTAATAGGCAAGCATGTTTCGTTTCCTCCTTTTTTCTCAGCTCATGTGTATCGTAGGGGAAATCCACACATACCGTTACAAAAGGTATTGTGCTGTAGATGAACAGAATCGCGTTTTAATTTGCTTCTTCCCACGAGGCTACGCCCTACAGGCTTTCAAAGTTTCAATGTTAATCTTATGAGATAAGGATAATTGAATGAATAATTCGACAGCTGTTGACATCATGTGTCCTTCTTCCACCATGTGTTGATATAACGCATGCTAGCAAATCAGGAAGAGCAGATGCTTCAATTATAACATATTGTTTTAACAAATTGGATCCAGACGGTCTAGAAAAATTTTGGTTGAATTTCAACCAGGAGGCGATCTCTAGTATAAAATATTTAGCCAAGAATGAAGGCTAATCATAAATATATATATATACTTTTTTAATTAGCTATATTTGTTTTATAAGATATCCCCAAGTAAAACGTCTTGGAGTTTAATGTCAGCGAGTCAGGAGAAGAGACCTAGACTGAATATTAAAGCATTGTTGCAAGGGTTCTTCTCCTTACTTGCCAACAATACGTTTATATAATAATAATAATAATAATAATAATTCAATATAATAATCATATGTTTTAAATTTGCTATATTTGTCTTATAAGCATCTCTTTCTACATTAGTGTCTAGTCAAATTATGGTTAAACCCGGAAGTAATTGCAAAGTAATATATTTTGACCGACTCCTATGTAAAATTACCTGAGGAAAACGATGGTGAAAAGTCTACCACTTTCCGAAGCTGCGCTCACATGCCATGGCCAATTTTTCAAAATGGCGGCTGTAGTTTTATAAGTTTTTGCTGAATATCCTTTGAACCGTTAAAGACAGCTACATTTTGTAAATTAGTAAACTTTACAAAATTAAATTTTGCACATTTTGATATATAATCTGTATTGATTGTTAAATTTAATAAGGGTGATATCGCTCTTTAAAGGTACTTTCAATTGTGGGCTTTTAAGTGAATATCTTATGTTGAAAAAAACATATTACGGTGGTGCCGAAGGTTAGATATAAGCTTTTAACCGTGTTAACCTTTTACTACAGGGTCCCCAGATATCAAAAACACCATTCATTAAAATATTCATATCCTGCATATATTATTAAGATACATATCTGAACATGTACGTAAATTCCGTGAAGTGAGTGAACCTTTTAAAGAAACATCTGATTTTTATCAAACTTGACATGAAGGTGTACGACTAGGTCTATTTTAATTAGTTATGTCGATTGGAATTATCAGACTATGGGAAAAGAGTGATGTACAGGTTTAAATTTGTCTAAAATCAGCCCAAAATCGGGGTTTACGCTTATTAAAACTACAGCCACCATTTTGAAAAATTGGTCATAGCAGGCAAACGCAGCATTGGAGGGTGGTAGACTCTTTACCATAGTTTTTCTCAGTTAATTTTACTTAAGAATCGGTCAAAATATATTAGTTTGCAACTACTTCCGGGTTCAGCCATTTTTTTTAGCTAATTTTACTAGACTATACAACTCAAATCCAGACAGATATGTTTGAGCTATCACACTAAACAGGTTTATTGCCTGAAAATGTAGGCTTAAGCTCACGGTTAAGTCAATCTCTTGAACCCCCTTTAACAATGCTGATGAATTCACAAAATTTTAGATTTAAAAAATTAAAATTACAGGAATTTAACTCTACTGAGTAATTTATATTTCTCATGATTTGATGGTGAAAGGTTAAATAAGAAGTAGTGAATATAAAAATAATATTTAATAGAGTAACAGTTCAATATAAAATTTGTTAAGTAAATAACTAGTTAGCCCTGCACCACAATCTTATATCAGAATGTAAAATAAAGGGTACATGACATAAACCGACTTGGTAGTTAACACTGAGAGAAAGTCAAAGCCAAAAATGCTTTAGACGTAATAAAATATATAAAAATATTGTTAAGGCTGATTTACACGCTGCCAGTGGCTGGCATGACAGTTGAGATTTGACTGGAAAAGGCACTGGCAAGCGATGACTCGAATGCCAGCGAACTGGCGCTTCAACAATGTGTATGTTTACACATTGCCAGCTACTGGAATATTGTGAGTGTTCATTTTGTACATTACAATCAGCTGTTAAAATACATGCCTGTTGACACAATGCCAGTCCCAATATTTTTGTTCTGCTGGCCCTTCCAGCTACTGGCGCGACAGTGGCTAACTGGCTTCTCCTGTGACTGGCAAAGACTGTTTACACGGCACTAGCTGCTGGCATCCAGTGACTGGAAACCTCCACTGGAATGCCAGCATGCAGCGTGTAAACCAGCCTTTATTACTATAGAGGGAAGGAGTTGTACATAACATTGTTATTGATTTTTAATATGGTCATTGTATAATAAGGTTGAAAATGAACTATGACATTCAAACTACAGTCTAATTCAAAAAAGGTAAATCAAAAATGGGATTGTTTTGTGATGACAAAATATAAGGCTTTCTCTTGTTTAATCACTTTGGGGAGGAAACCCCCAAAATGACAAGACTCAAAAAAATTAACAAATATATATAGGCCTACTCCCCCCCATAGAAATACTTTGTTCTTATTTCATCACTAAAGGAGCAAAGTGACTCTTTTTGGTGTGCAATTGGAGTTTTTTTAAATGAATAAGCGCCAAGGAGGTACTTTTTCTCCGGACAGTGGACAACGTTCTTTATCGTGAGGCAAAATTAGACTTTTAATAGTTGAAAATTTTAACTATACAGTTGTTTTTTTAGGTTATGTTTACACAGTAAGTAATATATATGTAGTGTTAACATTTCTGTTATTTACAAACAATATTTGTTATAATGTATGGTAAGGAACGCTTCAATCAAGGAATCTAAAATTGGCTTCTACCATGTATATCATGTATGAAAGTTAGCAAACAGCTGACCTTTTACATCCTAAAATTTAAAAAGATCCCAGCAGATGTTTCGGGTCCTAAGACAAAAATTTGCCTTTTACATACTAATAAAATATATTAAAATTTCCTTTAAAATGAAAAATTATGAATCTTTTTCGATCTATGTTAAAGGTTTAGCGGATGTTTAAAATTTAACATTAGTCTTTTGGGAATAAAAATCCAAGGGGCCAGAACTGCGGACTCCTATATAGTAGTTTTCATCACTAGGATGGAAAGTGGCTGTTTTCTGTGCGCAATCGTGGTTTACGTGGAAACGCGGTTAAGCACAGAAAAAAACACTTTCCGTCCGTGTGATGAACAACGTTTTTCATCATACTGCAAAAAAATCAAATGGAAAACTCATTTTAAAGTAAATTAACTCAAATTTCACAATCAGTTTACGTTTATTAGTTGACTTCCATCTTAATTTAAATATTCCTTATAAACAGCTGATATATATACCGTACGTTGAAGAAAAGAAATGTCAAAATCTTGTATTAAAATTGTAGTCCGCAAGTCGTGTTTTGTTTACATTGACCTTATTCGCTTTGAATTAGTATGTTTTTTGCTTAAGAACAAAACAACTTTTGAGGTTAGCGAACGGCAAAAATTAACAGATGTCAGAGAATGTCAGACTACCGAAAGTGATAATTTATAAACATGACATTTTTTAAGGTAATTGGCCCTGGATCACGTGATTAACTAAAATGGTTTATATTACCTTGTCTTGTCCGTCAGTGATCCTTTTTGGATAATTTTTCTGATGGATGGTTTTTTCTGGATACATTTGGATCACTGACAGACAAGGTAATATAAACCATTTTAGTTATAAACATGTTTTACAACATAGAGCTAGGATTATTCAAATCCAAATTTTACATAAAATGATACATAATCCTCAATTAAATTAGACTTGTATGTTAAATTGGTTTGTTCAAAACTTCTGGCACTTATACCTGTGAAAGTAACATTATTTTAAAGCTTAAACCTATCTTTTGGTAAAAAAAAAACTTAATAAAAATGTAAAAACTATTAAGCTTTAAAAGCTTGGTAAATGAACACAGCCTTTAGTGGTAAAAATGTCCAAGAATGGATTACCCTATACCGCATAGCAAATATAAAACTGTTAAGGTTCTGAGGAACCATACCATTCTGGAATAAATGAAAATTCTGAATTTCCATCAATTTCTTTGCCTGTAATGGAATTTCCAGGAGTCCACTCAAATTTGAATAGTGGGTCTGGTCGTGAAGATTCATTTATGCAGCGCTTGACAAAGTCGAGGAACTGGGCGCAGAAGTTCATGCACACACATGGGTCCCATAAGCCCTGTGAACATAAAGAATCAAGCAATGGAAGCAAGTGGGAAGATACAAACTATAGTAGTTTACTGGATTGATTTCACTGGGAAAAATACACTAGTCTATAGCTTCAATTCAGTTTAGGTAAGCTCACTTCAATCAATTAGCTAACTGTTCTTTTTGCGTCTACCTAAAGAGCTTTGTAAGGGGGAATTTGATGGTTTGTAATTTGTGTAAAAAGTTGTTTGTAGTGCTTATATTTAAAAAAAATTTTACAGCTATTCATCATGTCAATGTATTAAGTTACTAAAAGCCTATGTTTTCAGGTAACTTTCTGTATTTATAAATAAAGAACTAATATTATAAATTTGAATGTCCAGATGTTTATTACGCTTTCACCCGAAAACTACTCAACCGATCATCATGAAA
Source organism: Neoaliturus tenellus (assembly GCA_030545055.2). NCBI lineage: Eukaryota > Metazoa > Arthropoda > Insecta > Hemiptera > Cicadellidae > Neoaliturus > Neoaliturus tenellus. The sequence goes on along the minus strand of CM061533.1, from coordinate 124,186,732 downwards.
ATTTGTACACATATTCTTTGAGGTATCAAAAAAACCTAGGAGATATTTTTTATTATTTTTTACAAAAAATAAAAAAATTGGAAAAAAAATCTGAAAACCTAATTTATTTATTTTTATTAGTTGCTAAGAAACTAATTGAATGAAAATTTACAATATATAGCCAACATATAGTGGTTAACGTCTAGATTTTAATGATTGAAAATAAATATGTTAACTATGGGGTGAGAGTGACAGCAAGTGAGCGTAGCGAACGAGCTAAACCTGACGGTGAGCATGAAGGCGAGTGAGCATAGCCAATGAAAAAAACCTGATGGCAGGTGAGCGTGATGGCAAGTGAGCGTAGGGAACGAGCCAAACCTGACAGCGGGTGAGCGTGACGGCGAGTGAGCGTAGCCGCGGGAAAAAGCTTATATATACTACAATAAAATACCTGAAAATATAAAAGCAGAATCTTCTTTTTCAAAATTTAAAAACAAACTTAAAATATATTTAATAAATATAACCCTTTATTCATTCAATGAGCTATGAAGATACTTTAAGGTACCTATTGTTACATACTCTAATTTAATTTAGTAACATTATTACATGATTTTAATTTTTAAGTTTTTTTGTCGACACAATTTAATTGTATTCATGTATTACTGATGAATAAAAAATATTTTGATTTGATGAGGTGTTTAACTTATATTTGCTTACACCCATATTGCGGAAAACCTTCATACTCACCTCCATGAGGTTTATTGAAAAAACAAAAAATAAAAGAAATTCCATTATAAATTTGCTGAATACCCAGGAATGCTGCGAAAGGGGTAATTTTTTTTAAATACTGTACAAAGTAAGTAAGCAATTAGTGAATATTTGAGGATTCGAATAGTTGTGGTTCAGATAATCTACTCTCTCCTCAGAGTGAATAAATCAATTTTTTTAACCGAAATCAATAGGTAAAATTTTTAAGGTGTTTTTTTTAGTTTGTCATAAATTTATGAAAACTTACTAGAACTAGTAGTTCTTCATTTAAAACAGTTACAATTAATATTAGTTACTGTTTATTACAGGAACTTTCCTACCTTTGCCATTTTGGGAAGATCTCGGACCTTGTACTCTTTGACAGAGGTGACGATTCCCTCATCGTCTCGGAAACCGCAGTAAATGATTTCAATTCCAACAAGAAAACTTTGACACCACCACTTCAACAACTTGTACCTATCATAGACAGTAACATGGCTTAGCTTAACAAAGTAAAAGGAGGTTTAAAATATGTTGTAAGATGTAGTAATCCTAGTGTTTATAGTAAGATATTTTTACTGAATGTTAATTCAAATAATCTGGTTTTGAGTTTTAACAGAGGATTGCTCTTAACTGTACCTCAATCTTTACTAATTCAATACAGTTTAATCATTTGGAACCTAATAGAACACTTTCATAAAGTTGCATTTACATTTCCTAGGCCCCGGTTTTCACCAGAGATTGACAACCAAAAGTTGTCTTTGCCTTACAAATAAGTTATACCAGGAAAAATTGTCAACTTTTGGATGTCAATCTGGTGATATTACATACCTGCAGGCCATTGCAAATTCTTGAAAAACAGTTTTGAAAGTTTAAAGAGCTCTTACAACAGGCATACAAATGAATAGTTTTTGGTCTACTTATTTCTGACAGTGTTGGCGTTTTTGCCTAATGAAGTAGAACGATTTCATTAGGTTACTTATGTTTACCCCTAATTAACAATCAAATTGATATGCTTATAAAATATTAGCTCTTATTTGGCTATTAATATTTTATTAAAAATGTACTGCCCATACACTATTGGCATTTTTAATTTTTTTATGTTCTTTTACTGAATCATCATACTTTAACTTTAACATAACATAACTGCTCTTTTTTGTAGTTTTAGAATGATGAACTAATTTATATTTTTAGTTGAACCATATATACTTAAACAAAAGGAAATATAGCGTATGTTTATAAGCAAAGCATGTTTATATACGGTATGTAAAAGTATGTCCGTGGTTCGAAAGGCATGTTAAGCTATTGGTCCACCTGCATAGAACACAAAATAGTGCAGCCCTTTCAGGTGAGGAGAGCTGACAATTAATTGCTGATCTCCCTCCACGAAAACTTTACTTATGTGTTTATCCCAATCAAGCAGTTGATCAATGTTATGTCTAAAAAGTTTGTACTTTGAGTTTGCAATGGGTTGCTCGTTACAGTGGGCCCTTTCTTAACCGACCGTCACGGGACCAGGAATAGGCCGGATAACATAAAAGGCCGGTTAAAACAGGAAATTATGGAAACATGTATAATACAATGAAATAAAACCTATTATTGATACCTTATAAATAAACGCTCCTGTCTACACTCGACACAAGGTAGAATAAAATTGACGTTGGTGAACGTTTGACAGTAGTCTAAATTTTCGGTTTCCCAAGCAATCTATACATAAGCCCTGAACGGATGCATTTGTATGTCAATAAAGCAATAAGGATGAAAACAGATGTCTCTCGATTCCAAGAAAAGGCTGGTTAAAGTGGCCCGTTTTATAGTTCAGGGCGGTTAGAACGAGCTCTCTTTTGTCCCTAGGGAGAGGCCGGACGCCGGTTGATCCAGGGCCGGTTAAGAGAGGGTTTACTGTATATGTTAAAATAGATTAGAAAATTGTTGTCTATATATTTCAAATGAATCATTTAGTTTCCTGTGAGTAAACTAAATTAAGTTAGGATTTTTAAAGAATCAACTGTTTTCAAATTAACCAAAAGCTTTAATTTCATCTAGGGAATTTGATGATACCCAAGCAGCATAAAAATTGTTTATTTTAAGTTAAAAATAAGTTTAGTTTCAAAATTGTTTTAATAGGAATTTGAAACAAGTTTAAACTTGTTTTGATAGAGTTGACAAAAACTCGTAGCTTATTACAGTAGACACCCTCTTAACCGGACACTTTTTAACCGGTCTCCGCTTTAACCGGCCTACCCTAACACAAAAACAACATATTTTTAACCAGCTGTTTTTTATCTCAACATCGTTTTAACCGGGATTTGCCGGAAACGTTGTTTTCTTATCTGTCATTCAATTTAACATTATATCATATTGACGTTCTTAAACCAATTAAAATGTATTGTCCTGGATGGAAGTGAATGCCACCGGAGGTAAATGAGTTTTTAGGCTACGGTCCAGTAGACCACAATAAAGAAACAAATTATTAATACATTAATAGTTTAGTTGTGGATTTCACGGGTGTCGTATGTTAACTATATACATTAATATATTTAGTTTTTTAAGTCATAATTGCATTTAGGCAATAGCCTATAAAATTGTGAGTTGGCGTTTTGTAATGTGCATCGGTTTAATTGACCAATTCATTATCCGGCCGCGGCCTCGTCCCGAGTTGGCCGGTTAAGAGGGAGTCTACAGTAAAACAATTTCGAAACAAGTTTGCACAAGTTCAAAATGCTTTGATTTAATTGATGAACTCGCTTTTAAAACAATGTTAATAGGAGTTTGAAACAAGTTCAAAATTATTTTGATATAGTTTATGAACAAGAGTTTATAAGCCGGGCAGCTAAATTTTTGTTTATGCTGAAGATTCCAATATCAAATTAATTAAACCCAAGTAGCATTTAAACTATATCAGAACAGTTTCAAAACAATTGTAAACTAGTTTCAAACTTGTTTCAAACTCCTATTAAAAGTGTTTTCATATCTCTATGAAAATGCTACTTGGGTATAATTAATTTGATATGGGAATCTTCGGCATAAACAACAATTTGGCTGCCCGGCTTATTTACTAGTGCAAAATTTTTGCCCAAGGTAGCATAAAAAAACCAAGGCTTCAGTACAGGAGCCCTGAGTCATTCAAAACCTAGTTAAGTTGTTGTGCCTCAACTTTGTTATTTGGTTTTCAATGGATAAGAGAATGACCACTACCGATTGATATCTGGTAGTAAAATATGATTGAAACCAGTTCAGGGAATAATCTTGTAATTTATTCCAGGATTATTCAAATTGTTTAATAGAATTGTTTGTTTGACACAGTAAAATGCTTATTGATAGGTCCATAAATATTCCTTTTTTTACCATTGATTCAATTACTGATTCAACAAATTATGAGGCTTCAAAACTGAGTTTTTTAAAAGAAAAGAAATGTGTTTTTGTACACTTTACTAATTATTGATAGGAGGATTGCTCTAGATCTGCAATTTTGAATTTTTTTCTTCTTTTTTATGTAAATGGTATTATTTTGGCACATCACAGTTTGCCATATATCAAGAGAGATAAAAAGACAGGGGAAATGACTATTTGCTCAATTCATTTATAGCTTCGCTTCTAAATCCTGAGAGCCTTTTCTAATATTCACGCCAAAATCATTTTTATACAAAAGTTTAAGATGACACACCTTTTGAAGTTAGTATCCTGCTTCTGTGTCTCGATGTGTCGACTCGTTTTCAGCTCAATAAAAGGTACATTTCCAGTTTTGAGTGCAGCCGAGTCAACAGGTTCATCGCTTCGCACGCCATCCATCTCTGCAGCGTAGACCAGACAGTTTCCATTGAGTTTACTGCGGAACACGCAGCAAAACTCCTCTGTCTCTACCACAGGCAGCGATGTGTCTGGCTCTTGTCCTGGCTCCTCTATATCACAAAACAAAAGAATTGCAGAAATTTCATGAAATATTTTGCTCAGTGTGTGACGTGAAGTGATATCAATTTCATTTTTCATCATACTTCATGCAATATTCACAGTTTTCTGTCCTGTTATTAATCCAAAAGTCGTTGCCTTAAAATAGTGAATGGTAAAAACTTCTGTTCACTTTTATGGTGTGCTAACCACAGAAATTTTTACTAATCTGATTGAAACAAGGACAAAGAGCTTAAACAGATGACTTTTCAAAGGAAGTATTTCGATGAAAGAAATAAAGTAGGCCTATTTGTGAACCAGCTATTCGTTTAAAGTAAATCTGAGATGAAATAAAACTCTTTTTTAAATAGATAATCAAATTTCAATTGATTTTCTATTAAATTAAAAATAACAACTTTGGCAGTTTGATGAAAATGTTGTCTTAATCACTCGGACAAAAATTGGTTTTTTTCTGCCCATAACTTAGGCCTAACCACATTTTTTCTTTAAATACAATAGGGCTAATTAAGGTTTATTTCCAATATTTGGTTAAAATAAGCCTGAATCAGTTTCTTTCCTAGTTCCATCCCTTCGGCCAAATAAAATTAAGCTTTACAAGACTACATTTAAGCTGCGTCTGCACTGGCAAACATGTTAGCCAAACAATGTTCTACCGAACTTTTGTTTCTTTGTTAAATATTAAATCAATGCGGACAAGCCTCCCAACAAATTTGAACCATCAAAAACCGATTATTATTTTAAAGAGTTTATGTTTGGTACTTGAACAAATAAAATTATAGCAAGCGAACTAATCAACCACTATAATGTTCAAGGATTAAATTCGCTGTTAGACCAAAAATGGTTCCAACTCTCGATTAATGCAAATTTCAAACCGACAGCACACTCCCAAAGAGATACTTTTATTAAATACATGAAAAGTACATTTCCTTTTGTTAGTAAACTTAAGTCAGTTTTAGAAAGAATTAAGACTGTATCAGTGATGAACAGGTGTAACACAAAGAGTAACTTCTATTTAATTGGTTTACACTTTTGGGAAATATGGAAATTAGCCTATGAGAATAACAGTTTGGGAACAAGAAAAAGTATTTGCAGAAATGTTCGTTGATTGTTTGTGTTCATTGAACCTGTTAGCCACAAATGTTCGGTCAGTGTAATTAAGATGCAGCTTTATATACAATCAAATATTATACACTTACCAGCCAACATAAACTGCTCAAATTTGTAGCCCCACGATTGGAACCTCTTTTGTTTCTCTGATACATTTTCTTTCTCCCTCTTTCTCTTTTCTGTATCAAACGCACACAAGAAAATTTTATTCTTCCTACGAGAGCCACAAATAATCCAACCATCTTGCTGCTCGTAAGGTGTACACATTATAGTGGTAAGAAGTCCTCTGAAGCACACAAAGTCTGCAGCCTAGAAAAACAAAATACACAGTAAAGTAAATTAAAATTTGAAACAACACCGCGTAAGTAGGTTACTTTATTATTTAAAAGTTTGGCGGATCCAAAAACTGTAGCCCTTATACAGGACCTATCCAGAGTTACAGTCAATACACTTTTCCATTTTTCAACATTTATTTGTTTGAGTGACTCTGGTTTCACCTAGCCTGACATGCTGTTAACGCTTGAGTGGTTTTTTAAGTACAAAGGTATATTTAAATTTTACTTTTACTTGACCAATCTTAAAACTACGACCAATGTTACACTTATATGGGATCTCAAAAAAGTGTCTAAACACTAAGTATATTGGCTACACATACCTAAAATTGCTTGAAAAATGTTCATGTGTAAGGGGCAAAAAAGACACGTTAAAGTTTCAAACCAGCTGAGTTTTCCTGTTGAGCAGATAGCTAGGCTTACAATAAATTAGATTTAAAGAAGTAAGAACTTCAGTGTGGCACAAAGCTTTTGAATCCAATCGCAGTTCCAGGGATTCAAACTGTATTCCAAACCACCACAATCTTTGAAAGGCATAAGGTCAAGTGGGGTAAGTGTACGCCCCAAATCAAATAGTACCACTTTGACTGCAGATTAAAAAACACATGTAAAGCCGCGTCCGCACTGGCCGAACATGTTCGCCAAACAAAGTTCCTCTAAACTTTTGTTTGTTCGTTGCTAACCTTTAACAATGTAAATCGTATGTGGAAATTGTTCGGTAGGAATGTTTGTTGATTTTTGATGTTCGCCGAACAAGTTCGTCACGAATGTTCGGCCAGTGCGGACGCGGCTTAAGTGATATAAAAATAAAATTTTGTATGATTATTCTTTGGATTGTTTTGTATATGTAGGTAGTATTTTTATTTTGTTAAAAATGGTAATTTTGTATCTTTTAGAATTTTTGTTGTAAAGTGATGTTTGGGGCGTATACTTACCCTTGAATCTGGGATAAGTGTACACTCCCCCCTTAATGTAGCTTTGCATTGCTTATATGTTGATGTTGGGGCAAGTGGATTATAGAGGAGAAAATGAGCTTTCTTTAGATTTTTTATTTATAAAAATATCTTAAACGGTCCAGGAGTTATGAACTTTATTGTGAACCTCCGCACGGTAAAACGGAAAACCCAGTTTTTAAGAAATACTAAAGTAAAAGAAAACATAGAGATAACACTGTTTCAAATAATCTATATATTAATAGGCAAGCATGTTTCTTTTCCTCCTTTTTTCTCAGCTTGTGCCCATTGTAGAAGAAATCCGCAAATACCGTTAGAAAGGTATCATCATGTAGATGAGCAGAATCTCATTGTAATTCACATAGGCCCCCAGGGCTCCACCTTATACGCTTTCAAAGTTTCAATGTTAATTTTATGGGAGAAGGATAATTGAATCATTAGACAGCTGTTTTAATGAGAAATGCTAGCAAATCAGGAAGAACAGATGTTCAGTTGTAAAACATTTTAAAACTAATTGGGCCAAAATCAATTAGTTTTCAATCAATTAGGATCAATTAGGATCAAAATCAATTAGGATTAGAATGTTGGTCGAATTTCGACCAGTGGGCAAGCGCTAGTTGACAATTAATAGGTCATAAAGAGCAGAAATTATCTTCATTTTGATTTTTTATCCATCAAAATATCTTGAAAATACAGTAGTTAGGAAAGTTTTTGTAAACGTCCGCTTGGTGAAGTAACTTGAAACCTTAATAAGTTATTTTTATTTTATTTTACTCTTGGAACAAAAAATTAAATCTTAATAAAAATCTGGAATAAAAATTTTACAAAGAGCAGTTTTTATCTTGCCATTCATAGATGAGATAACAGTTTGCCTTATCATCAGCAAATTTATCCAACTAGTATACGTGTTGCTCGAAATCGAGCAATTTATTTTAATACAATACAAATGTTACTTTTAGCTCTAAATCAATGACATCCGACCAATCCAATATTGTGAGTATCTTTAATCACCAAAACAACACATATTTACAGCTGATTATTAACACATGTTTAAAATGCTTTATTCAATCCCAATGTTATTTAAATGGGAAATTTTGAGATTTCAATGGTGGATAGCGCCTTTATTTTCAGTCCGATTCTCATCAGTTTTTGGCGGAAACAACTACAGACCAAGCCCTATCCAACGACACCAAAAACTTGAAAATCGGTTGAAAATTGTAGGAGGAGTTCTCAAGACAAAAAACCCTTAGCGTATTAAATAAGTATAGATATTGAGGGGGCGTACACTTGCCCAATTGGTAAAAGTACACTTGCCCCAACAGCGACGTAACACAGGGTAAGTGTACGCCCCCCCCCCACCACTAACTCCCCCAAAATGACTTTGTAGGGCATTAAAAATATTATTTTTGAATTTTTCTTCAAAAAACGAGTTAGATCACCAATTTTAAAATAATTACCTTAACATTTGAATTTTTTGTCATTTTTTTAAATTTTCGGTGCGGCACTTGCGTTTAGAGTAGAAACTTAAGATGTTTTTAAACTCATCAAAACACACAGTAATAATAACCAGATAATTTTTTAGTGATTATAATTTGAAAGAGCATAGTTTGGAATACCTTTATATTTAACTTATCTATGTTTTGGAATTTTTTTTATAGTAAACCGATTTTTGATTAGCTGGGAGTCCACTTGACCTTAACAACAAATTTTTTTCTTTTAAAAGTTAATAGATTTTCTAACCCAGGGCTGTTTTTATTACCTGGAAAATTTTTGAAATTCAAACTCTGAGGGCTAACCATTCTAACCTTCAATATTATAATAGACTAACTATTTCCTTTCTATACGCGCCAATTTCATATGGTGGGATAGAACTCTCAATTATGGACTGGTCCTATGCCGTTATCAGATATAGGGCGACATGGGATGTAATGTAGGCCTAGTATAGGCCTTGTTGTTATTGATAAGTTAAAATAATTTAAATTATGACAGTTTTAAAAACATGTTTTGTTTAGGGTACCATCACACTTTTTCAGTAATTTGCTTTAGTTTACCGTACACGTTGTAAAAATTACAACGTTTTAATATATATTTTACATTTCTTTTATTGATAAACTTAATTGAAACCCCAGCTTTCTTATGGTGTTTCAAAGAAGCCCCTAGAATTTACAGTTCCAGCGATATTTGAGATTTAAAACAGTGTTCATAAAAGTATCATACTGTTCAATAAAATTAACAATTATTATTATCAACTTACATTTATTTAACATTCAAAATCATCGAGAAGCTGATCCGTTCCCGCCTGACTTCTGCCGTGGAAGCTGCCGGGGACTTATGCCCCCGTCAGTACGGCTTCAGAAAGGGACGGTCAACGATCGACGCTGTCACCGAAGTTCAGAGAGCTGTGGAGAGAGCCGAGAGCCACAACCACTTCTCCCGCCGAGTAGTGCTTCTTGTTACGCTTGATGTCAAGAATGCCTTCAACTCGGCGAGGTGGGTCGATATGCTGGATGCGCTTCGCAACACCTTTTGTATTCCTGCATATCTGTTGCGGCTCATCGAGGATTATCTACGCTCTCGAAGCCTGATTTATGACACGAGGGACGGAACGCGGACGATGGAAGTCACTTCTGGTGCCGCACAAGGTTCAATACTCGGCCCGGATCTCTGGAACGTTGCCTACGACAGCCTCCTGAGGTCCGAGATGCCTGAGGAAACCACTTTGGTAGGGTACGCCGATGACGTTGCAGCTCTCATTGCCGCACGCAGCGTTGAGCTGGCCCAACTGAAGTTGAACCGAGTTATGCGGGTGGTCAACACCTGGATGTCAGATCACGGTTTCTCGCTGGCTCTCAGTAAGACGGAGATTGTGATCCTCACGAAGAAGAGGATCGACACCGTCGTCCCACTCCGAGTGGGAAGGGAGGTGGTCACATCAACTCGTGCCGCTAAGTACCTCGGGGTTATGGTGGACACCAAGTTAAGCTGGAGGGATCAGATCTTCCGTACGGCGGACAAGGCCGCTAAGGTAGTCACTTACCTTAGTAGGCTGATGGCCAATGTCGGGGGTCCCCGATCCAGAAGAAGACGTCTGTTGATGTCCGCGGTCCAGTCCGTGCTCCTTTACGGGGCAGAGGTGTGGGCAGGCGCTCTAGATAAGGAGTGCTACAGGTTGCGACTCGCCCGGGTTCAGCGTCAAGCTGCGCTCCGGGTGTGTTCCGCCTACCGGACAGTGTCCGAGCCTGCCGTCCTGGTGGTCGCCGGAGTCATCCCTGTCAAGCTCTTGGCAGGGGAGAGGAAAGCGATTTATCAGAGACAAGGCGAGATCGGCAAGGACACGGCAAGAACAGAAGAGCGCTCCCGAACCTTCCAGCAGTGGCAACACAGCTGGGAGCACGACACCCGAGGACGATGGACTGCGCGACTTATCAAGCAGGTCCAACCATGGGTGGAACGGCGGCATGGGGAGGTGGACTACTACCTGACCCAATTTTTGACAGGCCACGGCTACTTTCGGTCGTACCTGAACCGGATGGGAAAGACCGGTTCACCGGACTGCATTTATTGCCCGGGTGTTCCCGACGATGCGGAACACACTTTCCTCCGCTGTCCCCGTTGGGAAGTTCCCCGCCTGGAGGCCACACTAATCTTTGGTGCATTTTCGGTGGACTCGGTCTGCCAAAAGATTTTGGAGGACGAGGGCAACTGGGATTGTTTGTCACAGTTCGTCATACATTTTTTACCGTACGCTGGACATTGCCTTGGCCCATGTCGACTTTGACACCTCCGACAAAAAAATTCATCTTCAGTGGGGAACTTAGATTTATACTTACTCTGAGTATTCTCTTCCTCAAGCGGAGACTTATTTTGAGCCTTGTTACTAAGAGTATTATTTTTAAACTTACTTGGAGTATGAGATTTTTGTTTTAATGCATCAACCTTACAGCTTTTACTAAGTTGTTCCACTTGAATCCTACTCTGTTCACTAGTACAGCAAAATTTTGTAGCTTTATCAAGTGTAAGGTCATCTAGTCGCAAAAGTGATTCTTGGACCTTTTTATCACAGATTCCATGTACTATTTTGTCTCTCAAAATTTGATTTTCCAGCGTTTCTGTTGAATTTTCCACGGAATAGTCACAATTCTGTATTAGCCTACGACAATCTGTGAAAAATTGTTCGAAAGGTTCGCCATCACTTTGTACCCTCTGATTGAATAGAAATCTTTCAAAGACAACATTAACTCTTGGACTCACAAAGTGGTCAATTGCTTCAATAACTCTATCATAACTTTTTCTATTTCCTTCTGACAATGGAAGCGTAGAAACTATTTTGGCTGCTTCAGATCCCATCATATTTCTCAATAGTGATAATTTTACTCTATCTATAGATTGTTCATGACCTGTTGCTACCAAATAGTCTTCAAAAGAAGTTTTCCAGAATTTCCACTCATTACTCACATTTGGACTTTGTAAGTCTAGATTAGGTGGTAGTTTCACCAGTCCACTTTCCATACTTAATTATACTTTCTAAACAATGTTCCTTTTATTTAAGATTGCGCCATGTTCAATAAAATTAACAATTATTATTATCAACTTACATTTATTTAACATTCAAAATCATTATATTATAAAAGCATCAAAACAATAACAAGCATGTTGTCATAGAGATAATAATTTGGATAGAACATGTGTTTTAAACTATTGATCACATACTATGAACGGCTAAAAACAATTTATTAAACTAAATATACCGGTACCCTAGCTTTTAAATTTTTTGGACATTCACAAGTTGTAGATAAGATCTGGCCATATCATATGACTCAAGAATTAATTATTTTGCATGTAGTTGTTGAGAAATTTTTCCAAAAAATCTAAATTTTTTTTGAAAGCAGCCCCATCTGGCGGTATATTTAAATTCACATTTTAAGAGTAGTAACTTAGGCCTAATTTTAAAGTTTAAAAACAAATATTGTTATTTCTATCTATGATTTGTTTCATTAAATAGCACAGATTGATTAACACAGATAGATTCATAGATTAACACAGATTTCTCCAAACGTTTGTTTTCACTTTAGTATGAAATATATTCTTTGAATCAAAGGTTGATGAGTTCAATATCGATCGTACCAAAAGATATTTTTCATTTTAAAGTATGGTAGGCCCTATATTGAACTGCACCACTTACTATAAGTTATTCATAATGCCTTTGCCTTGATACTATAGGGTGACTGAGTTAATAATTCACTTTAACTCATTTAATTTTAAGGGAGAAATAACTCTTAGGTAGGTAGGGGAGACCTTATCAATTAAATGTTTACTGAATACATTTATGATATTAATTTCACAATATTCTCGCATACAACTACTGAGCATCTCAAAAGCCTAATGGTTGGGGTCTTATCTTGGACTTAGTTCGTTTAGGCCTACTCTCAGACAAAATGTCTCAGGTGAAGATAAGATTAGTCAAAAATTAATAGTAAGCTATCGGTATGTTGCATATTGTAAAACAACATCAGCATTAAAACTTGAGTTGTGGCATTTGCAAATCTATGAATCATATTTTTTCACAGCTATCTACAATACAACTAGGCTCTACTCCTTAACAACTGTTCAGGCCAAATTAACTACAGGCATATCTTGAAAAATCATACTCTGATACTTATTTTGAAACACCGACGTACTTTATGGTGCGTATTTTAAGGTGAATATGACTGAAGGGTGAGTGTAATGAGTGTGATCAAGGATTAGATGAGGAACTTTGTTACTGACAAATAGCAGCTGGTTAAGCTGTTAGGATCATTAATTAATAGCGCAATGACGAAAGGCAGCTAAAACCAGAGATAAGTAACAACCTTATAGACAAGACACAAATAGACATAGGCCTAAACTTAAGTTATTCTCAAGACGTGTAGCCTACGTCTTGATTTTCAACTTGAAAGTTTGATATCTCGTAGCTAAGTTTTAGGTCTATGTTAAAAGAAGATAGAGCCATAGAACTTACATTAAATTCTTCTTTGTTGTTTCCATCTGACTTTATCCAATGAAATATCTGATCTAACTTCTCATTAACGGATTCATCTTTACGGATACACTGCTCTAGGCCTTCATTCAAATTAAAATTCACTCTGTTGTTATATGGTTCTTGAGATTTGCACCAGAACAGATATTTTATTTGGCTTTCACCTTGGACAAATTTTCTATTGGCATCAACGCTGAAAACGCCTATCACTGATGGTTTCTGAAACACCGGGAATTTGCGTCCATCACGAATTATTTCTGTTCTTTTACAAACCTGAATACTATTATCGCTGCCCACTTTTAAAAGTTTGCAATTTGATTTAGGTTTGGAACCATTGGAAGTCCAGTCATATGAATTCGAACTCTCAAATCTCCTCTTGGTGTTCATTGATGAATGATATGGATATCTTACCTACTTGAATTCATCAAACAGATTTATGTTACTAACGTAAAACTTTATTTGGTAGGCCTTCCTCAAGTTTTAAGTTACTGCATGTGTTGCACGTAGGCCTACAGTATCTAGTTCTAATTTAGGAAGACCGATTGAGGTTAAATAATACAAAAAATCCAGAAACGTAAATTTTCCCGATAAAACTGGTTTAATTAATGCTCACTAATGAATATTTCACAATAACTTCTACACTGATGTTTATTTATTTACCACCTAAGCTATGCTAGTATGCAGTTTTCTACTTTGCTAGACGGATTTGTTGTTATGTTGTTGTTGTTGTTACTATTGTTACACAATTTGACATGTTTGACATCTGTCATGAAAAAGAGTGCTGCTGATGACCATATGGTATGGTATTGGTAGTGAATAGATGGTGAGTTTACAAATAACCAGCTGTTCAAAATACTATGCAAAGAGAAGTAAATATTTAATTAAAATGTAATTATTTACTATATACAATGTTGGAGCACAAAACCATCACTAAATTTTGGACTAAAGGTATAAATTCCTATCTAATTTTGAGTTGTAAAACCAAGGGTTGCCAATTGCCTCATTTTGAATTGGTATGTACCATCTCCATTTTCCTGATGTTTCACACAGAATTTTGAATTTTGTTCTGATTGTCCTCTTGAAAGTCCAAATTTTGCCCATATTCATTAAATGTTGATGTTCAGTATCTTTTTTTCATTTATTTCCAAAAAATACAAATTACAGACATCAGTGACACATAATATAGAAGGAAATTATTTCCCCGGATAGACGATTAGTCCGTGTTCGGGGAAAGAGTTCATATCTAGTGTTATGATGCTATCACTTGCTTGATTGTATAAAATTCTTAAAAAGAAAAATATTACACTTTGTAAATTAAACTAGAACTAACTTTTACAGAACCAAAACTCAAGACTAATTGTAAACAAAGGAAGAATCTATTTGCTTAAGAACATAAAAATACCCCCGTCGCAGCAGACCTGCGTACTCAGCGAATTTCCAAATTAGTAATATTAATTTTGACCAGATAAACTTGTAAACAAAATTTCATCACGTGCTTATAAATAGGGAAATAAATGTATATTCTCCTTAAGATAAATATAGGGAAAGAGTATGCAGGTATGCTGCCATGGGGGACACTAAAGGTAGGTTTTTAGCATAGAAAAAATTTATTTTAACCATATAAAGCCATATAGTAAATTTCATCAATATCTGTCCATAAATAAAAGAGTTTGCCTATTCTCCATATGATTAACATGGGAAAAGAGTATGCAGGTTTGCTGCCATGATAAGTACAAAAACCAAGATTTTTTACCTTAAATGGATGAATCTCAACCAAATGAAGCTAAATACCAAGTTTCATCCAAAAATATTGGTTAATAAGTGAAATATTAACACATCCTTATTCTCCATAAGATTAACATTGGAGCCCCAAAAGACAATGTACTGTCTATAGACTTTGTAATATCTCGGTAACCAATGGAGATAGAGCAAAGCTTCAAAATACTAAATTGTGTGTTTTTTTGAGCTAAATTCAATGGTCAAAATAAAATTTTTTCAAATTTACATATGAAAAATGCAAAAAAAACCCATTTTTGGGGTACAAAACCCCCCAAAACTACCCCTTCCGGTAGGTCGATATGTCTGGTTTTCGAACTCATCCGAATAAACGTAGAATTACACATCTCTACCAAATTTAATGTCGATCGGACCATTTTTACGAGAGTTATCGTGCCTAGGGACACATACATATATATATATATATATATAAATATATACATATATATATACACATATATATATATATATATATATATATATATATATATATATATATAATTTTAATGACTATTATTTTTGGTCTCTGGGCACCTCAAAACGAAAAAGTAACATGGTCCCGGGCTTAGGTCTTACCATGAGACCTACGGTAATAGCTTATTCCCTATGGGAAATTCGCTAATACATCAGAAGCTACAACTAGCTAAAACTAAGGCTAAGAGATCGAGTTGAAAAATGGTTGGCCTACTATATTTCTATTGCTATGTGTATGGAGATAGTATGAGTGCTTCTGCAGCAGCCTGTCCAATGCGAGCGAGCCACTCCTGTACTCTCCGCTTATACACAGCTACACTGCCTCTCTCAACTTCAATAATTTCCTTAGGAATATTGCGGTATAAAATATGAGCGATATAAAAAGCATTGTGTTTTATGGAACTCAGGTTTGATTTGGGAATGAAATAACCGAAGTTTAATCTATTTCTTGTTGGATAATTATCCCAGACAGCACAAAATATCCATATAACCTCCAAATTAGGTGCAATACGTCCATATAACGTTGTTGGAGGTAATTGAATGTTATATGGATGTTAAGTACTAAATGTTAGATAAATGTTAAGTGGAAATATTCAATAAACAAATCATATATATTGTTGAACATTATATGGATGTTTGATATGAACTATTACAGTAACGTTACTTAGAAGTTGTGGAATTAAACAAAAAAAAACTTGACTGTAAATTACTTAATAATTAATGTAAAAAAATTAATAATACCATTATTATATAAATAAAATATATTTCTAACATATATTTTTTTGTTAATTCCCAGTCAGCACACAATGTGAAAATCACGTTTTTCACATGAAGATACCTAACATAAAAAATGTGAAAGTAAAAAAACGTGACATTTAAAACGTAATTTCCACCAAAAGTTTTAAAAAATTTTAACTTTATGTTTTATATTCCTTCATATTAATAATTTGTGTTAATTATCACAAACTGCTGTTTTCCTGTATTATTTTGTTACTATAAGCTACGTCAACAATGACGTAAGTAGTCAGTTTAATATTTAAAAAAAATATTTGACTGTGTAACTTTTATTTTTAAATTAAAAGCATAAGTTTTCATATGATTTATTTTTCTCCATAATAACTTAGTAGTTTGTGTTAATTATCACAAACTGCACTTTTCTTGTATCATTTTGTTAGTAAGTTACGTCAACAATGACGTAAGTAGTTAGTTTAATATTTTTTACTGAAACGCTGGAAATATGATTTTAAAATATATTAGTTAAAATATTATCTTGTTATCATGAACGTGAAAAATAATATTTGACTGTGTAACATTTATTTTTAAATTTAAAGCATAAGTTGTCCTATTTAAAAAATAATTTGTATCAAGTATACATCTTTTTGTCTGTTAATATTTAAAAAATCATGAACATTTTAATTTAATAACTTCATGAAGTTAAATTTAAAGAGGTAACTTGAGAGGTTCAAAACTGTTTTATAAGTTATTATATTTCAAAGCCATCAAGTTTAAATACTGAAATTCAAACCATATCCATTTCCCGCTTCTCATTTGAGCGGCCAATGAGAGAGGCTTAGGCGCTGGTGTTCTTCGTTGTTCGTTGTCGTCTGTCTGTAACTGTGTAGTGTTGATTTGATTCTACTTCTTACTTACTTACTTATCCCTCGTCGTCCCGTAGACCGCAGAAGACGGCATAGGACCAGTCATCGAAGTTAAACATTCTAATTGAAAATTACCGCAAGGAGGGGAGGGGGAGGAATATTTACATTCATCCATGGGGACAATAGTCAAAAAAGAAGAAGAGATGACCCTACCAATTTTTTTGCAGAAAATCGTCCAGAGAATAGAAACATTCCTGGACCAGGAGTTTGTTCAAAGAGACACAAAATTTTTTTGTGTCCTGGATCTCTCTCAGAGTTTGAGGGAGTTTATTGAAAAGTCTGATGCCCTGATGGCTTGGTTTCTGCTCGAAAATTCTGAGATTGTGTTGAACTGAGGGTCTATTTGTTTCTAAATCTGGTGTTGTAGTTGTGTGTTACTGAGTAGCTAGTTTGATTGGTAATTCTTACATTTTTTATTGTTTCAAAAATAAAAAGTGAAGGTACAGTTAACAAGTTCAAGTGTTTGAATGCATCTAAGCAATGATCCCTTGGCCCAAGCCCCGACATATACCTAATTGCCCTCTTTTGGAGTTTAAAAATACATTGAAGGTGATTTTTTGATGATGATCCCCATAAAATGATTGAATACCTCAAGTGAGCTTCGAAAAGCCCAAAGTACACTAATTTAGACAATTGCCTATTACCAAAAACTGTGATATTTTTAAGTACAAAGAGGCTGGAGGATAAACGGGATTTCAATTGTTCTACATGATCAGCCCATTTCAGGCCGCTGTCCAGCATGACTCCCAAAAACTTTACACAGTCAACGCTAGTCAACTGCTTATCGTCTATTGCAAGTTGAGGGAAAAAAGATTGGTTTGAATTTTGACGCTGTGTGGTCTGTAAGTACATGTATGTAGTTTTGTTCGGATTAAGAGAGAGATTTTGTTCAGAAAAATATTGGGAAAGTTGGTTGACCTCAGTCAGAGCGTCAACTTCGAGCTGTAATTTGTCGAGATTCTTGGTGACTAGTGTGGTATCGTCTGCGTATATGATCAAGTTGTCAGTCGGAAGGTGATGTTTTATGTCGTTAATGTATATTAGGAAAAGTAGAGGCCCCAGAATCGAGCCCTGGGGCACACCTAGGGATACTTTGAGTGAATTTGAGTGATATGTGAACTTTGTCCTGTCAGGGTGATAAAAATCAATTTCAGTAATCTGTGTTCTGTTTGTCATGTATGAGGTGATCCAGTCAAGGGCAGTGTCGGTGATGCCCAGAGCCGCAGACTTCTCTACCAGGATGGCGGGGTCAACGCAGTCGAATGCCTTCGATAAATCGGCAAAGCATCCGACCACGCTGCCCCCCCCCCATCCATGGCATCGAGACAGTCCTCAACAAACTGTATGAGTGCTGTTTTGGTGGATTTCCGTTGTCTAAATCCGAATTGACGAAGGAAGAAAAGTGAGTTAGACTCCAAAAAGGTCGTTAATTGGTTGAAAACAATCTTTTCCAAAATCTTCGAGACCGCAGGCAAAAGCGAGATTGGACGGTAATTGGAAGCTAAGTCCTCTGCATCTTTCTTGTGAATTGGTTTTATTTTTGAGTTTTTGAAAATTTCAGGGAATTTTCCAGAGTTCAAAGAGCTATTGATGATATGCGCCAGAGGCTTACTGAGTTCTTCTTTACAATATTTAAGGGTTTTCATAGATATTCCATCAACACCACAGGATGTTTTACTTTTGAAACCAGAAAAGATTTTTAGAATGTCGGATTCGTTGCAGGGCGTGAAAGCGGAGATAATATTTTCAGATTCTTGTGCATATCCTGAGAATTGTTTTTTGTCTGTGTCTGGAAAAATATTCTGGGCAGAGTGTGTAAAAAAGTCATTGAAGAGATTGCTCACTTGTTTTGGGTCTTTGATAAGTTGTCCGTTATGTCTTAACATAATATTTTTTGGGGCTGCTTTGACCTTACCTCTACTTTCATTTATAATCCTCCATGCCTCACTAGAGGTATTTTCAGCGTTTTGTATCCTATCCATGACGGATTTAGTTTTTTCCCTTTTTACCAACTTACGGAATTCTTTCTTATGGACCTGATAAAGTTCCTTGTCTTCATTAGATTTGGTTGTCACCCATTTACCGTAGAGGTTGGTCAGAGTTCTCTTTTTGTCAATGAGTTCAGGGGTTATAATCTTATTTTTATGGATGATTTTATTTTTTGATTTTTTCAGGGGGCAAGATATTGAAAAGTGAAAAGCCAAGGTGTCCATGAATTTCAGTGTTTTATCATCTGTAGAGGTCGCCTCAAACACATCCTCCCAGGTTTCAGTCCTAAGTCTGGTTTTGAGCTCATGCAAGTTATTTTTATTTGTTGACCTAAACATGTTCTGGTTTTTAGTCGAGATTAAATTATGGTGGGTTTCAGTGTTATCTGTCTTATGAAGCATAATTACTTGTGCACTGTGGTCCGATATAAAAGGTTCAATCACCATTGTTTTAGCAAAGGGAAAATTAATTAAAAAGTTGTCAATACAATTCTGAGAGGTTTCTGAGATCCTGGTTGGTTCAAAAATTGCTATGTCAAGTCCTAGGCTAGTCAAAAGATTGTGCATCTGAACGGCACGTTGATCCTTGGTGTGAAAGGGAACATTGAAGTCCCCTCCCACAATCAATCGGTCACAAAAACCAAAAATTGAATCTACGTATGAGCAGAAATTTTCCAAAAAAACATTGATTTCCCCGTCTGGACTGCGGTAAATTACTGAGATGACTGTCTTTTTATTATTTATGTTAAGCACAATTTCTGTGGCCTCGAAATGAATGTCTTCCGAATGACTAACGCCAAAATCTAAAACCTTGATATTCTGTAGTTGACAAGAAATCTTCTTAAAAATCCCCACTCCTCCTTTTCTTAAGTTTTCTCTACAACGATAGGTGAGCAATTCATAACCCGCTAGGGCAAAATTTTCTGCTTGGTAAGGTCTAAGTCCAAGTTCACTCACTAGAAAAATATCCGGAGATTCCTCCTCTAAAAAGGCTTCCACC
Source organism: Neoaliturus tenellus (assembly GCA_030545055.2). Classification (NCBI taxonomy): domain Eukaryota; kingdom Metazoa; phylum Arthropoda; class Insecta; order Hemiptera; family Cicadellidae; genus Neoaliturus; species Neoaliturus tenellus. The sequence goes on along the minus strand of CM061533.1, from coordinate 124,166,793 downwards.
ATTGTACGTTTTCGGTTAATGCATCCCACATTCAGATGTAGTATTTTCAGTCCCAAACCACAATTTTTCCTACTTCTAAATTTTCTTAATTCTTAATTTTTCCTACCTTCTAACGTTCTAACCGTGGTTTCAACAATTTCGCGGCTGTAGAATCAGTTATATAGTCTTAGTTTACGTATTTATTTTCTAAGATTTGTTATTCTACTTCAGTTATTTTAGTTAAAGAAGTTACATTATTTCTTCAGTTTCATTAAGTGAGTTTCTTAACGTTTGAATTTGTTTGTACACAAGTTGTGGCCGAGGCCGTTGAAAGGTAAGACAGGTTAAACTTATTAAATCTGATTTCTACCCATTAATAATTTAGTAAGTTAGTTTAAAGATGAAGTTACTATTTAGTAAGTTTATCTCGTGCTCAGTTTGTCGGGAAGACTTAAGTTTAACTTGTACTGTAATCATTTGATCATTTGTGTCCTTTTCTAACCTAACCAAACAAAATAAACCAATTTAGTTTTGCACACCAACTACAGTAAGTTAAGGTCTTCAGTTATTATCAAATGATCTTAATATAAATAAGCCCACCATATCTTGAATGTAGGTCTAATCAGAATCAGACATTTATTTCCATAAAACATTAAACTACAGTACAAAATTTATGGAAAACGTAAAAAATTATTCACTATGCAGCAGCATAACTTAATTGTCAGTCTTTGATGGATTTTCTTCATGCAGTTTATACAAGTTTCAGGAACAGAAATAAACTAGGCCTCTATTAAAATAGGCTAAATAAAATCTAACAAACTACAAATCCCAATCGAGGCTAAAGTTTGTTATCAGATTCCATTAAAAGGCTTAGGCTCATAGTTGTTTAACATTTTGTGTTTAGCCTATTTAACTTTCCAATATGTGCATTTTGAAGTTGAAATATATTCAAACTGGGTTTTCAAGGACTGCAGACTTTAGGTTACCTATATCGTTTGGTTTGGTTTTCTAGTCATATTTGTTAACCCGCGTCCACACTGGCCAAACATGTTTTGCTCTGTCAAACCTTTTTTAAGGTATTTGTGGTTTTTTAGAATAATATGACCAATGTCTGTGAGAAATGTGTGTTGACATTTTGTGTTAGGCCTACCTGCACAAGTTTGTCACGATTGTTCGCCTTAGTGCGGATGCGAATTTAGTTAACTTATTATTATAGGTTAGGCCTAACTTACCTCTGTTTTTCTTTCAAATATTTGGCTGCACTTCCGCAGACGCCCGGTGAAACTAATTGAATGAAAATTATCGATCGTATCTTATAAATATCGATTATACGGAACTCAATGTAGGCCTATCATATCTGAGTAAATAAAAGAAGTAAAACTTTTTAGCGAAGATTTTTATTGTGACTAAATTAGGCCTAATTAAAAATTATCAAAACCAAACCAGATTAAATTAAATATAATCGACAATAAAAACATTCACAAAAACTAATAACAAAATATCCAACCTTTAAAACAACATCATATACCGTAACTTAATATGAAGCAAACAACACTCCTTTTCAATTACCAGCATATAGGCCTACCTTTTTATGGCATTTAAAAATGCAAAAATGAATCAGCTCCCGACATTTAAACGGTTGTTTTAGAGAGGTATTCAGCTAGGCCTAGATGGTCAGCTATGTTAGATGGTTTGAGTCCTGTTTTCAATTACTTTTTATAGCTTTATGGCACTCCATGACGATTCTATGGTTTGAGTGTTGGTAGATGTTATTGGATCTTTTCAGTACCCGATATTTTCATTCATGAATTATAGATTGGATTGTACATCTTGATAGATAGCTTTCAATCGATATATTGATTGAATCGTTCGATAATTTTCATTCGATAGTTTCACCGGGCATCTGCAGAAGGGCAGCTCTTATTACTGATAATATCGTTATGGTATTTAAGAGATTGTAAAAGCATCGAGTAATTGCGATGGAATATTATAACAAAATTACTCCCTATTGGATCGGTAGACTTAAATAGGCCTAGTTCTATGGGGTGATATAGCCTATATCTATCCAAAACAATGTAAATGTTTAAAATACTTAAAAAAAGTTATAATTTTTATTACCAAATGTTAATTTTTTCTGATTTCTTTTAGAACGGAGCAGTATTGAGACCCTACCCAGATGCCATATAGGCCTATAAGGAAATGGAAATTGAAGTTGAAAATTTGCTGCGAGACTGTAGGAAAATCGACCGTCGAAGAGCAAAGCCAAAGGTAGGGTTAAAAATTAAGTAATAAATTACGGTACTTAAGTTTTGAAAGCGCATGGTGGATTTATTACATCATTACGTAGGCCTAGCATTGAAATCATTAGAAATAATACTCCCGTCTCAGCAGACCTGCGTACTCAGCGAATTTCCAATGGAATTTTGGTATATTTTCTATTTCCCCATAAAATTATTGGGGATGAGAGTAGGCTATGTAGGTTTGCTGCTACATGGGTTTTGCTGGTAAATATAAGTTTGAGCCGTGACGTTTTGCCCACCATGTGTGATGTCACGTCTCATTTGTTATAGTGTTGTTTTTTTTCTGGCCTGTGTTTTCTGTGTGCAGTATTCTGGAATTTTCGGTGTTGTTTTTCTTCTTTTCACCAGCTGTGACGCAACGTCCTGAAAAAGATCATAGGTGCCGTGGTGAACTGTCACCGCAAGACGTACAAATTTTCTCGGCGTTTCAAAAGAAACGACACCAATTCAGATATTTTTCTACCAGTGATTTTTGTGCTGTAATGCGGTGATTTAATCCTCCCAACGCATCATTTTGGGTGAGTCACGAGAATTTTCCAGTTTAATTCAGAAATATGTTCGATGCAATTGGATTCGGTCAGACGACCACGTTGCAAAAACGAACAGTCTTCTGAAAAATATTGTTTTAGGCCAGAACCAGTGTTCTGTAAATTTTGTTTCATTGTTTCAAGCAAAGCAATCAATTTTGTTCTCCTTTCGAGACTGCATTTTGGGCCATCCACGCTTTTGCTCTCAGAGTTCAATTTTTGTTAGTGAGCTGAACACATGTTTTTCAAGTTCCTGTAATAATTAAGATGTTTCAGTGTTTGTTTTGCATTAAATATTGTTTGTTATCGCTCAGTGCAACTTTATATTGGCCACCCAGTGGTCTGATGGGGTTACTGTAAGTTGTAGAGTCAAAATAGGCTCATAGCCTAAATGGTGATGCTGCCAAAGTTTTCCTTTTATAACTCATTTTCCTGTTTAGTTTACTAGGGTTTTTGTGTTCTCAAAGTGGCCTAAGGCCCTGAGCTAGGCCTATGTAAAGTTTTATCAATTTTGGTTCATAATTAATGAATTAGGCCTAGCTTTTACTGTTGGTAGCACACCAGTTTGGGGGTAAAGTGTCAGGTAATCTTAGGTCCACAATAAAGTAGCCTTGGAGTTAAGTTCTGGTTTATATTTTATTTTGAAGCCTCACTTTTGGCACAACTTTTAAAGGTAAAATTTTTAAATTCGGTCAGTAACTTTTTGAGATATGAGCCAAATAGAAGGGCAATGTCCGCCAAAACTGAAATTTTGTTGTGATGTTAAAAATGAAATTATTTTATGCTTTAAACCTAGTCAAATGTTTTCAACCTGTTCAATTTAGTTGTAGAATTAATATTAAGGTGTAGTTTAACTGTTTTTCATGTCTTAAGTATTTTGCCTTAGTCACACCCCCCTGTTTTAGTAATTTTCTGAGTAGGCCTATAGCCTATCTCATTTCTTTTTGCTGTAATTTCTCTAGTCAAAGTAAAACTGTATGTCACACTTAAAATGTTTTTCTGCCACAATTTTCAAGAAAATTTGTAAAATTGATTAAAACTGAAAAGTTAGCATTTTGTGGTTAGTAGTGGCAAATTGTCCAAACTGGAACAGTGGATATTTTTTGTGGCAATTCTACCTTTTGCACTGTTGACACTAATTGCCTACTGAATGTGTCTTCAATGGAAAAATATTGGCAAATTTTGGGGTTTACCAGGGTCCAGCTGGGGACTTGGTCCCACCGACAATGCCATGCAGATGATGGTTCCGGCCTGGTCCGTCCGCCTGCCCACCTAGGGGACATACATGGCCTTGGTCCCCACTTGCCGGAGCTGCAGGCCGACGCTCTTCTTTCCAGTGCCATGACGCCATAAACGAACTACTGTGATATGCCACTCCACCAATGAACTGTGATATTTTTGCTATTTATGTGTGACAGTATTTATTTATTTATTTGTAGTCTCTATGTTAGGTTAGTATCCCATTAGGAGCCCGCCCTGCGCCACAGGTCTCCGGGTGGAATTAATTTTTGTCAACCTCAAAATTCGGCACGCCAATTCTTTTGTGTATTTTGTGTTTGTAAATTGTTATGTTTATTTATTGAAATTTATTTGTTGTTATTTATTTATTTATTTAATTTATCAATGTCAATTTTAAGGTTAAAGTTTCAGAAGGGGGAATTTTTTTAATTACCGTTGTTTTTGAATTTTGAATATCGATATTCTGGTTGGCCAACCTTGGTGACATTGACTTCTGGTAAAAATCTTTTGTTATCAAATTTATCACTGTGGACCTTGGATGTTCCCGATTTTCCACTGTTTTGCTGTTGTTAAATTTTGCTGTTAAGTTTGGGTTAAATTAAATTGCTGGTTCCACAAGTTTGTTTTGTTTTTTGTTCTGAACTCCTGAGAGCGTTGGTGAGCCCCTCCCGTGGAGCGCCTTGGGCAAGCACGTTTCCAAAGGTCGGGTGCGCTTCCGCGGGGGTGCGGTTCAGATGGTAGCAGAGCGTGGTTGGTTCTGAAGTGTAGTCCCGGAGGAGTTGTGTTAGTTTGGTGTGTGTGAGTGTATGTATGTGTGCGTGCGTGGTTCTTCAATTTGGTGGAGTGTGTGTGTGGCGAGTGGGATAGCGTCTTCTGTTGGACCCCGGAATGGTTGCGTAGGAATTTTCGCCCAGACACCTTAGGAGGTTAAGGATTTTGTGCAATTGTGTTGTGTTGCTGTGTTCTTTGTGTGGCAGCTGGCTGAGGACACGATGTCGGGAATTGTCCCGGAACACCTGCGGAAGGGTGAGCTGATTTTTGAGGTTCTGTCACGTGGGGAGGCCCCTGCTCCAGATGTGAGAAGTCTGCGAAGTCAGGTCCGAGGCATTCTTGGACAGGCTCAAAGTTGGCCTGTTGGCCTCAAGTCGGAGGATGAGTTGGAAGTGTGTATGGAGCGGGTGGAGGAGTTGAGTGGTGAGCTTGAGGGCTGGAGTGAGTTGCCCTCGGGCAGGTCAAAAGTCTCGCTCCTCACTCAGCTGCTCCACTGGCAAACCAGGTTGAGTCTGTTGGCCGGGGTCCCGGATCTTGAGCCGACGGATAAGACCTGGGTGGAGGGTAGGTGTGCTGAATTTGAACAAGTCATTGACCGCCTGCGGTCTGCTGGTGTTGTGAAGAGTGCCGTGGAAGCTCTCGAGCGCGCTGCGGCGGGGTCTGCTGGGGGGGAGACTGGTGTTGTGGGGGCTGGACCGGTCGGGGGATCCGTGGCCTCCGTTCCTCCTGCGGCTGCCCAGGAGGTGGTCCGCGGGATGGATGGAGTGTTGCGGGTGCCTGCCCTGTTCCTCGCTCCCGCGGCGTCTGTCGCCACCCCGGTGGCTTCCGTTGCGGATGCGTCGCAAAAGGGTTTTTGCGGTGCCTTTGCGAAATTGCCTCATCCTCTCTCCTCCGCCTTGCAGGACCTTCGACCAGTTGACGGACTGGATGTGGAGGCACTGATCAAGTTCCTGGAAAAGGTTTTGAGAATTAAGGAACATCCTGGCATCTCCGATATCATGCTGTTGGAGCTTCTTGCTCCGCTGTGCAGGAAGCCGTTGAGTGACAGATTGGTAGACTGCCTCAAGCGCCAAACGAGCTTTGATTTCTTTCATGCTGATGTGTTGAATTTCTTCGTCCCTTTCCAAGTCATGGAAAGACTGAAGGTTGAGAAAGTTTTCCGCCCGCAGGCACCCAACGAGTCCCTCAGCCAGTTTGCCAATGACATCCGCATGGTGGGGCGAGTGTTGCGGTTGGACCTTACCGAGACTCAGCTGGTGGACATCATTCTCGTGGGTCTCAATGCTGGGGAGAGATCCCGGCTGGTTTTCGCTCCAAGACCATCTTCTTTCGCGGACCTGGATAGGTTGTCCATCCTTTCACGCACTGTCCAGGCCGCTGATTCTCAAAGGGCCCAGTCCCTGGGGCATCTTCCCCGGAGAGGACCCGGTGTCGTGGCGGCTTCTGTCGGGGTATCCCACGCGTCTCCCACCAATGAGCAGCAGAGGCGTGTTCCTACCTGTTGGGGATGCGGTGGTATTGGTCACGTCAGACGTGACTGTCAACAAGGAAGAAGGAATGCTAACCTTCCAAAAAACTTGTGAGGACCCGGGGGTTCTTGTCACGGGAGTCCTCGGGGAATAAAGTAAAAGATGATGTTAAGATTTTTTCTAAGACTTCTAGTGGAATGCTGCAAAAGGGGTTCAAAGAGGTAGTTAGATCTGATTTTGCTGAGAAGGAGCCTCTGTTGCGGGGGATGCGTGGGGTTGCCTCGATGGGGGTCAAAGCGGCACGCTCAGTCTGCCCTCGCCTGAACATCTTAGCTGGAGACACGGTGCAGAAGGCCCTTGTGGATTCTGGAGCCGCCCGTTGTCTAATCTCCCTTGCGTTTTATGAAGAATTATTTTCTGGAGGTTTCATCAGGCAGACTGAGCCAAACTCTTCTATATGCTGGACTGCTTCTAAATCACCTCTTGTCATCAATTGCGAAGCTCAAATCAAAATAAAGATTGAGCATTTTTCCTGGGTGTGGAGCTTTCTTGTGGCTAAGGACCTTTGCTTTCCAATCATCCTGGGAGCGGACTTCATCAAACACACTGGCCTAATTTTGGATTTAGGTCGAGGTCAGTGTTACTTTCGGTTTTCCAGACGAGTGTCCATTCCTTTTGCTGATGAGGTCTTGAGTGCCGCTGCTGCTGTAGAGCCTGAGACAGAGAATGGTACCAAGACCGATCCTTTAGGGCATCTAGCTCCGACGGAGGCTGAGGCTATCAGGGATCTTTGCAAGCTTTTCCCTGAGGTGCTTACGCCAAGGTTGGGGGCTACCAATCTGCTGGAATATGAAATTCGTCTCACGGACACTCGTCCTGTACGTTCTCATCCGTACAAGTTAGCTCCACCCAAAATGGAATCTCTCAGAGGCATCATTGATGACCTGCTCAAAAATGGGGTCATCGAACCCTCCAATTCCAGCTATGCCAGTCCAGCATTTCTTGTCCCGAAACCAAATGGAAAGTCTCGTATGGTCATTGATTATCGCAAGCTCAACGCCAAGATTGAAATCGACTCCGTCCCTCTCCCCGACCTGCATTCTGCTTTCGACTGGTTCGGTAAGGCCAAGTATTTCTCTGTTTTTGATCTCAATCAGGCTTATCACCAAATTCCATTGAAGGTGGAGTCCCGACCTCTCACTGCCTTCTGTGTTCCGTGGAACTTGTATCAGTTCACACGAGTCCCCATGGGCTTAGCTGTGGGAGCTCAAACCCTCACCCGACTTCTTGATTCCATTTTTCACGATGTGAAGTTCAAGTTTGTGTTCAATTACTTGGACGACCTTCTTGTTTACAGTGAGAGTTTTGAGGACCACCTTGTTCATCTGGAGGAAGTTATGACTCGTTTGCGTAGGGCTGGCCTTACCGTGAATCCGGACAAAGTTAGTTTCGCTCAAGCCGAAATTTCTTTCTTGGGCCATCTGGTCTCCTCCAAGGGCGTCCGCATAGATCCCGCTAGGACTCAAGCCATCCGGGAGTTTCCTCCGCCCAAGGATGCCAAAGGCATTGCTAGGTTTGTTGGCATGGTGAATTTCTATCGACGCTTCATCCCCAATGTTGCAGAGTTGGCCGCACCTTTGAATGCGCTCAGGAAGAAAGGCGCCAAGTTTGAGTGGGGTGAAGCGCAGCGGACGTCCTTTGAGCTCTTGAAGGAGGCGGTGATGCAACCTCCTGTGTTGGCGATGCCGGATTTCAGTCGTAGGTTCATTTTGCAGACGGATGCCTCCTCACAAGCCATTGCGGCCGTGTTATCCCAAGAAGTAGATGGTGTTAGGCAGCCTATCGCTTTCGCCTCTCGAACTTTGACATCTTGCGAGAAGAAAAGTTCTTCTGTATACGAGCTGGAGTGTCTGGCTGTTGTCTTTGGTGTAAACAAGTTCCGAAGGTTCCTTGAACATAAGGAATTTTTGCTGGAGACCGACAACCAGGCACTCTCATGGCTTCTCGCGCACCCTCGCCAGCTCGGGAAAATTGGTCGTTGGGTGGTGCAAATTTCGTCCCTTAAGTTTACCGTCCAACACGTACGAGGCACTCAGAATGTCATTGCAGACACCCTTTCTAGGATGTATCATTCCCCCGACGACCATCTTTCTGATCCGGAGCAGACGGAATGTGCCGTGCTTCTGGAATTTCCTCTGGCCTTTTCGGATATCATTCCCCACCAGTTAAACGATCCTGAGCTGGCTAAAATCATTGGTGAGCTCCAGAATGGGGAAGCCCATCCCCCTTATTTTCTGTCCCAGGGGGCCCTCTGCTGTCGAGCTCGGCAACAGGGTAAACCTAAAATTGTGCTGCCAAGTCTTCTTATTCCGATGGTCTTTGAGTATTTTCATTCTTCCCCTGTGGGTGGGCATTTAGGGATCCACAAGACCATCTCCAAGATTAGGGAACTGTTCATCTGGAAGGGTATGGACCGGGACATTGCGGGGCGGGTGCGTTCTTGCCAAACGTGCTCGCTCAGTAAGCCCGCTCAGAATGCCAAGTTAGGGTTGTTGTCATCTGAGGTGGCGGAGAGACCTCTGGAGAAGGTTTTCATCGACTATGTTGGGCCTCTCCCACGTAGCAAGTCGGGAAACAATTTCCTGCTTGTTTGTGTGGATGCCTTCTCCAAGTTCTGCTGGCTTTTTCCCTTAAGGAATGCCACTGCACAGCTCACCGTTCAGGTACTTCGAACCCAACTGTTCCAACACTTTGGGATTCCCGCCACCATAGTTTCCGATAACGGAACCCAATTTGTTTCGCATCTTTTCAAAAGAATGTGCTTTGGGCACGGTATCCGCTATGTGACCACATCCCCTTACTACCCACAGCCTTCTCATGCTGAAAGGTTCAACCGAAATCTTCGTTCCGCTCTCATCGCTTTCCATGCTGAAAGACAGACAACCTGGGATCAAGAGCTCCCTTGGATCCAATTCGCTTTCAACACTGCTACCCATGAGAGTCACAAGGCGGTTCCTTTCGAGTTGATGTTTGGCTTCAAACCAAACAACCCCTTGGCAAATGTTTGGAGGATTGGCGACCTTCTGCCACCGCCTGGTACGCCCGATGTCAAGGAAACTTGGCAAGCGGCCAGGCGTAATCTCATTAGGGCTAGAGAACTTGTGAGGAGGAAATACAACCGAGGTAGAGTTGACAACCCCTTCCAGGTGGGGGATCTGGTTTTCTGCAAGGCTCATCCAGCCAGTTCGGCTGTTGACAAGAGAGCCGCCAAGCTGTGTTACAGGTGGACAGGTCCCCACCGCATCTTGGAGTTCCTCACTCCTGTGACGGCCCGGCTGGGAGATCCCCAGACCGGAAAGGTTTTGCGGAAGGTGCACATTAGTCATCTTAAGCCTTACCGCGGAAATCCTTAAGTAGCTCGGAAGTCTGTGCGGGAAGTGTGCAGGGCCAGGAAGCCTGATCACCTTTCTGTCCCCTTCACTCTGTTCTGGTTTTTCCCTGTTTCTCTTTTTGCAGGCCTGCACAAAAAACTTTGGGTGAGTAGTCCCCTGGTTTTGGGAAAACTTGACGCCCCCGCTTTCAGACTGTCCTGAGCGTTCCTGGTGTGAGTGTTCTCCTAGTTTTGGGGAGAGGTTGTTTGCCTTTTGTTTTGCCGGGTGGTTCCCTTTTGGAGGGGGAGGTTGAGCCGTGACGTTTTGCCCACCATGTGTGATGTCACGTCTCATTTGTTATAGTGTTGTTTTTTTTCTGGCCTGTGTTTTCTGTGTGCAGTATTCTGGAATTTTCGGTGTTGTTTTTCTTCTTTTCACCAGCTGTGACGCAACGTCCTGAAAAAGATCATAGGTGCCGTGGTGAACTGTCACCGCAATACGTACAAATTTTCTCGGCGTTTCAAAAGAAACGACACCAATTCAGATATTTTTCTACCAGTGATTTTTGTGCTGTAATGCGGTGATTTAATCCTCCCAACGCATCATTTTGGGTGAGTCACGAGAATTTTCCAGTTTAATTCAGAAATATGTTCGATGCAATTGGATTCGGTCAGACGACCACGTTGCAAAAACGAACAGTCTTCTGAAAAATATTGTTTTAGGCCAGAACCAGTGTTCTGTAAATTTTGTTTCATTGTTTCAAGCAAAGCAATCAATTTTGTTCTCCTTTCGAGACTGCATTTTGGGCCATCCACGCTTTTGCTCTCAGAGTTCAATTTTTGTTAGTGAGCTGAACACATGTTTTTCAAGTTCCTGTAATAATTAAGATGTTTCAGTGTTTGTTTTGCATTAAATATTGTTTGTTATCGCTCAGTGCAACTTTATATTGGCCACCCAGTGGTCTGATGGGGTTACTGTAAGTTGTAGAGTCAAAATAGGCTCATAGCCTAAATGGTGATGCTGCCAAAGTTTTCCTTTTATAACTCATTTTCCTGTTTAGTTTACTAGGGTTTTTGTGTTCTCAAAGTGGCCTAAGGCCCTGAGCTAGGCCTATGTAAAGTTTTATCAATTTTGGTTCATAATTAATGAATTAGGCCTAGCTTTTACTGTTGGTAGCACACCAGTTTGGGGGTAAAGTGTCAGGTAATCGTAGATCCACAATAAAGTAGCCTTGGAGTTAAGTTCTGGTTTATATTTTATTTTGAAGCCTCACTTTTGGCACAACTTTTAAAGGTAAAATTTTTAAATTCGGTCAGTAACTTTTTGAGATATGAGCCAAATAGAAGGGCAATGTCCGCCAAAACTGAAATTTTGTTGTGATGTTAAAAATGGAATTATTTTATGCTTTAAACCTAGTCAAATGTTTTCAACCTGTTCAATTTAGTTGTAGAATTAATATTAAGGTGTAGTTTAACTGTTTTTCATGTCTCAAGTATTTTGCCTTAGTCACACCCCCCTGTTTTAGTAATTTTCTGAGTAGGCCTATAGCCTATCTCATTTCTTTTTGCTGTAATTTCTCTAGTCAAAGTAAAACTGTATGTCACACTTAAAATGTTTTTCTGCCACAATTTTCAAGAAAATTTGTAAAATTGATTAAAACTGAAAAGTTAGCATTTTGTGGTTAGTAGTGGCAAATTGTCCAAACTGGAACAGTGGATATTTTTTGTGGCAATTCTACCTTTTGCACTGTTGACACTAATTGCCTACTGAATGTGTCTTCAATGGAAAAATATTGGCAAATTTTGGGGTTTACCAGGGTCCAGCTGGGGACTTGGTCCCACCGACAATGCCATGCAGATGATGGTTCCGGCCTGGTCCGTCCGCCTGCCCACCTAGGGGACATACATGGCCTTGGTCCCCACTTGCCGGAGCTGCAGGCCGACGCTCTTCTTTCCAGTGCCATGACGCCATAAACGAACTACTGTGATATGCCACTCCACCAATGAACTGTGATATTTTTGCTATTTATGTGTGACAGTATTTATTTATTTATTTGTAGTCTCTATGTTAGGTTAGTATCCCATTAGGAGCCCGCCCTGCGCCACAGGTCTCCGGGTGGAATTAATTTTTGTCAACCTCAAAATTCGGCACGCCAATTCTTTTGTGTATTTTGTGTTTGTAAATTGTTATGTTTATTTATTGAAATTTATTTGTTGTTATTTATTTATTTATTTAATTTATCAATGTCAATTTTAAGGTTAAAGTTTCAGAAGGGGGAATTTTTTTAATTACCGTTGTTTTTGAATTTTGAATATCGATATTCTGGTTGGCCAACCTTGGTGACGTTGACTTCTGGTAAAAATCTTTTGTTATCAAATTTATCACTGTGGACCTTGGATGTTCCCGATTTTCCACTGTTTTGCTGTTGTTAAATTTTGCTGTTAAGTTTGGGTTAAATTAAATTGCTGGTTCCACAAGTTTGTTTTGTTTTTTGTTCTGAACTCCTGAGAGCGTTGGTGAGCCCCTCCCGTGGAGCGCCTTGGGCAAGCACGTTTCCAAAGGTCGGGTGCGCTTCCGCGGGGGTGCGGTTCAAGTTAAACCCTACCTATTGATTGTACATACCGTACCAAATTTTATAAGGCTATGGTGTTCTTTTTATTTAACCATAACTTAAACCCTATACGGGTGAGTCGTAGGTTTGTCGCCATATGGGTTTTAAGCAAATACAAGTTTAACGCTTCCGAATGAATGTACATACCAAATTTTATCAAGATATGTCAATAAATAAGCAATATAGAAGGTTTTGTTGATTTCCCATAAGAATAACATGAAAAACACACTTTTTGGGTTTTCTCCATAACCATTTAAGCTAAATAAAAAATTCAAAACACTATATTGTTTGTTTTTTTAACTCCTTTAAATGGTTTAAGTTAAAATTGTTGAATTTTCTAAATAAAAGTAAAAAAAGGCAAAAACCCATTTTTAACCCTTTTAAAACCCCATAAAACCCCGTTCCCATGGTCCGATCATTCTGGTTCGCGAACTCAACCTAGTAGACGCTGGCTTACATCCCTGTACCAAATTTCATCAAAATCGGGGGTTCCGTTCAAAAGTTATCATGTTCACGGACACACACACACACACACACACACACACACACACACACACATATATATATATATATATATATATATATATATTTATATATATACATATATATCAATTTGAACGAACGGTGTTTTTGGCTTCTAGGGACCTCAAAACGAAAAAATATCATGGTCCCGGGCTTAGGTCTTACCGTGACTACTACCGTAATAGCGTATTCCCTATAGGGAAATTCGCCAAAATGTTTATTTCTAGAGAGCAAGTATGTACAGGCACAAGGAAAAAGTCATTGATTAAAAGTAAACTTAACCTAAGATGATAACAGAGACATGGGGAAACTTGTTGTAGCTTTAAACATATGTCGGATTGAGTGCTCTCCTTGGAAAAATTTGTGTTTGCAACTCAATTGCTTGAATGTTTTATTTACGGTTCAAAAGGTTAACGTATGACTTATCTTTGAAGAGGAAAAGTTACAGAAATAAAAATATGGCAACAAGTTGTCACATATACCCTACATGTTGAATCCAATGATTACTGTTTCAATGCTCTTCATTGGAGGGATTTTAATATTTAAAATGGTACAGAACAGTAGGCCTACCCATTTACTGATCGATCTGAAGATCATCATTCCCTCATAACGGAAGTAAATTAGGAGGATTTTCCTATAACATAGAAGAAATAGGCTACGGTACTGAAGTTCTGTCTTTTTACAATAATCGGTTCACTGAAATAGGTATGGGGTGAAATATTTCCTTAAAAAAGCCATGTGTGAAATCATTCTCAGGAAAACTTTGTTTGTTTTATTTATTAGTAGGCCTACATATTTGTTATTATTATAGGTATTTTATTATTATTATTATTTTTAGGAGCAGTTCAGAAAATATTCAGATGTCAGAGACAAGGAAATAGAGGTCGTAATTAGAAACTGTCTGAAATGCTGCGACCATTGAAAACTCTACTGTCGAGCAAGGAAAAGTCAAGGTAGGTTTAAAAACTAACTTACAAATCACATTAAGTGTTGAACAATACATGTTGGATTTATTAAACTTCAATGAAATTATAATTAGGGGCAATACAGGTTGTCCTCAGAACAATTTTAATAATTTACTTGACTTTCACTGACTTTAACCAATGATTTCCCAGCCACAAAAACCACACATACAAAGAATTATAATACAACATAGGCCAATAGAAAAATTACTGCCTCAGAAGCAGTTTAAATCAAGCAAAATACTGAAATAAGTATCTACAGATTAGAATAGAGTAGAGCTAGATGTATTGATAAAAAAAATTTTGTACTCTAAATAAAGAACAAAATAGTAAAACCCAGCGTGCCTCTTTCATTTCCATAATAATTCTAGGGTTCTTCCAATGTTGTTAATAATCCTAGGTCCTTTAGCATATGATATTACAGCTTGCGCACTGATGTCACTGAGTTTGAATGATGCGACACACTTAAGGCCCCATTATAAGCCAAAGTTGCATCACTAACTACCAAGTCTAACTTACCAATAAACCAAGGAAATATTTTGACATCAAGCCTTAACTTAGTTTAATAAATTTGTAACTCAGTTTAGCCTCTATTGAATAGATAACAAGTATTAAACATTAACAAACAATAAAACTTGAAAAATGAGAATAGTTTGAAATATTTCAATCACAAATAAGATCTCAAGTTTAAAGTGCGCTGCGGTGGTTAGGTAAGGTATATTATTGCTCGATTTGTCGAAGGAAAACTTTCCTAATTAAATCAAATCACCTTGTATTGATGAACTATATAATTAATTCTGGTCTTCTGGACAGCTATAAATAGGCCAATCTCAAGTCGTTGACGGGAAGATAGTCAGTTGAGTTGCCAGTTGAATAATTAATTGCCCTTGAATAACTTTTGAAGGTATTTTTTATTTTTAGTTTTTTTTTGCTATAACATACTTAATCTAACCGCTGCGCAGTGCACTGTAAACCTGGCTGAGAATGTGAACTAAAAACCATTCAACATACAATTGTGTAATATTCACAAAATGTTCAAAGAATACCATTCTTCTAATTTATATCCATTCTTTTTAGGTTCTAAAGTAAAAATAACCATCAAAGTGGCAACTGTATAACAAATAAGCAAGGAAATATTTAAAACTGAGAATGTTCAATTAATGAAAAATGAGTCTTTCTCTAGGCCTAGGCCTACATTTAATTTTTTTATCTGCATCTGATTTTAATATTAAAATCTGACTTTGTGGTTAATCCGCCTTCGGTTCCATGAAGGACGATTAAACATTTCAGTGCAAGAAAAATACAACCCCACTTTTGAAAAGTGCTGGGGTGTTATCCATATAACTTCCTGAAGAAATTTATAAAAAATAAATTGTCGACCCAAAAGTGCTAGTGAGAAGTATTTCGGATCTCGATCATATGGAGAATCTAATTAAATCATCGGTGTTTCATAATAACAATCGAGACAACTGATATTCACGTTTAAGTCTTCCGTATCGACATCGCCGAGTTGATGTATCGTTCCTTCCCACATTTTGGATGAAAGGCAAGGCACAATGTAATGTTACTTAGCATTCTTTGAGAAAACACGATAAACGATACGGTATATTGCCCCATCAAAATGGTCAAGAACATGTTATGATTTTTTTCGTTGGTCTTTTTGTATCATACTTGTTTTTTTTTCAGGATAAGGCAATAAGGTGAAGAAGCTGATGATGTGTGAATCTTCGCACTCCAAATTTGTGTTGGTGTAATATTTTTGTATTATTAGGCTAATATTTTTGTTTTTATTAATCTTATTAATTTTTGCAACATTATTTTTGTTCTTTCAATAAAGAGAAGCTACTTTAACAGTTTGTTGGTCGTTATACTGAAATGGTAACAAACAGCTATTTTGATTCCAAAAGCCGGGTTTACACGATGCCAGTAGGTGAGACAATTGTCAAAAGACAACTGATTGGCATGAAATTATTGCCTTCGTGTAAACACTTCAGGCCAATTGCCTTGCCAACTGCCCTCCCAATTGCCCCGAAACTCAGTTGTCTCCGGGAGTAGACTGATGCCAACGAGCTGGGCCCAGCGAGACCCCCCACCACTGAGAATTTCAGTTGTCGCGACAATTGGCGCCGTGTGAACGGATAGGCCAGTAGCGCTGTCTTGGTTTTTGCCAGTTCCCTAGTTCCCTTGCGTCAGTTGGGACATACAGGTGTGTTGTTTTGTTTATGTAGCAAGGAATGAAAGCGTCACTTTCAATTTTAGCTTGGGTGACAATGCTTTTCTTATTAAATCCTCTTTGGATATTTTACTTTCAACCATCTGTAAAAGTTCATCAAAACTCTCTGGACTCATCCTTAAACATGCTTTATATTCCAACGGATCTTCCATCCGCAGTTCCCTTATCAATAGAGATGACGCACCGTGACTGTCTCTTTTTAAAAGCCACCTCCTTGTCCACTCCCTCTTCTTATTTAACTCCTCTTCTAGCACATTGCAAGACTCACTGATAAATTCCCGACACAGATCATTAAACATTAGTTTTAGGTCCTCGCGGGACACGACAGACGACGATCACTCGGCCATGTTTCGGTCGCACATCAACTGCGCGAAAAATTCCTTCGATTTGCATCAACTTCGCGAAAACCGAAAAGGGTCCCCCAAAAATGTGCATCAACTGCGCGAAGCCCGAGCCAGGTATACAGTAGTTGGCGGCAAATCTCCTAGTTTACAGGTTCATCCCAATGTCCCACAAAGTGTGGTCAAACTCTTGATTTGGTATTAGTATTCGTAAATATTTAAGTGATTTTCTTAACTCCACTCCCCATGTTATTTTATTGGTTATTTCGGTTCGTTACGGTGTAGTTTTTAAAGGGAAAACATCGCCCACGTTGCCTTGGATTGTTCTTAAATATCCTATATGTTTTTTGAAAGTTGTGATTTGTAAATATTTAGTTATTTGTTTTGTAAAATAGTGGAATGATTTTAGATCTATATTTTTCACGGAGAAATTTATCAGCGAAAGAGTATAAAATTTAATAGTTAAGGCCCCCGGATACAGGTTCCAAAGAGTTTTAAAAATTGTCAGAGTATGATAATATATCGTCCGTATGGGAACTAGTTTTAAATTAAAATACAAAAATGTATCCACCCGTAAGGAAATGAGCATAACCATGAAACTACTCCGTTTCATCAGGTGAACAGATTTCCCATCAAAAGATTTATCCTCAAGAAGAAGGCAGTTGGTATTGACAAGCGGCCTACTAGGCTTTTCAACAGGAAATAAGTCAACAAAAAAAGTAATAAACATATTTCAGTTGTTTATTTTTAATCTAATGTAAAATTATCTAATTTGCAAATACACCATGTATTAAAACCCTATGTTGTCTTAAAATATGATACTGAAATAGACCCCCGACTTCGCGCAGTTAATGCAGGTCTCTGATCGTCCTATGGAGCGTTTCGCGCAGTTGATGCACGCCCTGTTTCGCAGTCAACTGCCGTGGCAATAGTTGGCCCTGTGTAAACAGCTTCACGATCAACTTGACTGGCCTCCGACAATTGTCTCCCACGTGATGACAATTGTCCAAAGACAATTGTCTCACCTACTGGCATCGTGTAAACCCGGCTAAAAAATCTATGATGACAGACAAGAATCCTGATTTTAAGTACAACCATTCAGAAGGGCCTTTATCATTAGATAGTTTAATTGACTGTGATCAATATAAGGAGGTAATTTTTATGAATTTTGCTCTAGTATTATTAATGTAGGTGCCAACTGCTCCAAACCAATTGATAGAAGTATTGTCCTAGTTAGTAACATTATTAAAAATCGTGTTTCAAGTTCCATAATAGGGCATCAATTTTTACATTTTAAGGACTTTTTTGTTGAACCTTGCCAATCTTCTAAATTGGGGATACATTTTGTAGAACAATTAAGCCCCTTACAGACTTGGTCTATTCAACAAATCCAAAGTAAATGTGTGATTTTGCCTTTTTCACATTGCTATGTGTTATCTACTTGCTTTTACATAGTTAATTAGCTTAATGAATTTGATTGTGTTTTAAAGGGACCATACACATATTAAAAAAAAACTTTAAATGTAGGCCTAGTTTAAACTATTTTTTAAACCTTAAAACCACCCAATAGTACCTTAATGATTCGATCCATTTTAATAATTTTACTGTAAAAAGTTATTTTATCCCTTTTAAAATTTCCAACGTCATCGCAATAAGATTAACTACTGTTAATACATTTTTTGTCTGTTTGTGAATGGGAGACCAGGATTTGAAAGAGTGACCCTTTATTTTGGTTTACCCCATCATACTCAAAGCATTTGTCATCAATTGTTTCAATAAAAGTTTCATTTGTTAAGTTTTAGAGCCTTTTTATGCAAGCGTTTTCGAACGGACAGTAAAAAAATGGACCGTAAATTTTGTGTCGTGCGTTTTGAACTAATGTTGTGCGTCAGACGAACGACATAAATTCAAAATTAAAAAATTTAAGATGTTGAGTGGGAAACGCGCGTTTGCATAGACACAGCCATATGCCACCGTGTACTTTGAGCAAACGTCCGTCTGCGAGATGTTTTAGAAACGCGCGACAGCTGAAAAATGGACTTCAGTGCGGCACTCATTTGTTTCAATGTATTTAAAAACGTCCGTTTTTTTATCGTCCGTTCGAAAACGCGTGCATAAAAGTGCTCTTTTTAAAAAAGTTCTGAAAGTTAAATTAAAGTGGTTGAACATTCCATCTTTGATTAAATTAACAACATATGTGTATGACCTCTTATAAGAGGGTGTTAGAAAGGTCTGCCACAACCCTTAACTTTTTCTGCATGTAGAGTTTCGCAAATCAGTCTTGAGAGTAAGGTTCAGACACATGGGGCCTAAAAGCAAAGAAGTACCTCATAATGTAGTACTTTTGACTCAAAACTGATATGTAAAGTTTCATTTGGTTACATTAACCTAAAAGAGATTAAAAATTTTTATAAGTATGCACATTTTTACACCCTGAATACTTTCAAAATCATACCAACTTCTTTTAATTTATTTAGTTCTAGTGTTTTAAATTGTTAAGGCCTACTAAAAACATTTGTATATAAAGAAGTATATTATACTTTTATAAAGAAGTGTTGTTCATGTTTTTATTTTATAGAATGTTAAAATAAAAATATATATTCTTCAAAGTTGCTGTGCTTTTAGCGAATTTCCCATAGGGAATAAGCTATTACCGTAGGTCTCATGGTAAGACCTAAGCCTGGGACCATGTTACTTTTTCGTTTTTAGGTGCCCAGAGACCAAAAATAATAGTCATTAAAATTTATATATATATATATATATATGTATATATGTATATATATATGTATATATATATGTATATATATATGTATGTATGTGTCCCTAGACACGATAACTCTCGTAAAAAAGGTCCGATCGACACCAAATTTGGTAGAGATGTGTAATCCTACGTTTATTCGGATGAGTTCGTAAACCAGACATATCGACCTACCGGAAGGGGTAGTTTTTGGGGGTTTTGTACCCCAAAAATGGGTTTTTTGAATTTTTCATGTGTAATTTTTGAAAATTTTAAATTTTTATTTTGACCATTGGATTCAGCTTAAAAAAACACACAATTTAGTATTTTGAAGCTTTGCTCTATCTCCAATGGTTACCGAGATATTACAAAGACTAAAGACAGTACATTGTATTTTGGGGCTCCTATGTTAATCTTATGGAGAATAAGGATGTGCTAATATTTCAATTATTAACCAATATTTTTGGTTGAAACTTGGTATTCAGCTCCATTTGGTTGAGATTAATCCATTTATTGTAAAAAAACCTTGGTTTTTGTGCTTATCATAGCAGCAAACCTGCATACTCCTTTCCCATGTTAATCATATGGAGAATAGGCAAACTCCTTTAGCAATGGACAGATATTAATGAAACTTAGTATATGGCTTCATATGGTCGAGATAATTATGTTTTTAAGCTAAAAACCTACTTTTAGTGTTCCCCATGGCAGCATACCTGCATACTCTTTCCCTATTTATCATAAGGAGAATAGACATTTATTTCCCTATTTGTGGGCATGTGAAGATACTTTGTTTACAGGTTTATCTGATTAACATTAATATTACTAATTTGGAAATTCGCTGAGTACGCAGGTCTGCTGCGACGGGGGGTATTTTACCCTTTACAAGATACTTTATAACATCTATTGGATGTTAAAAATTATTTACTACTTAACGTTGTATGAATGTCTGAATTCAAACATTGCAGAAATGTTCAAAAGTAGACTAAAATAACATCCATTTCTAATCTAAAAACATTACACATGATTATTTAACATTATTTAGATATTTGGGAACAAAACATTAGTAAGATGTGTCTATTTAAATATTCATATAATGTCCCTGGAATGTTACTAAACATTAAATAAATATTTAGTTATAACATTAATGTAATAACCAAGTTTGGGACATTTAAACGTTACAATAATGGTAATTTAATATCTATGTCCAAAACATAAACGTTATTTGAATATTTAAGTTGTCCAAGCCAAACATCTTTTTAACGTTAATTAAATGTTTTTGTGCTGTCTGGGATGTTGTAAATCATGAAATATATGGATTTTATTGGTTTTAATAAATATTAAAAGGGATTTAATGAATAACTGTCTAATGCTGAAAACAGGGAATTCATTAAATAATTGATCAGTTGGAAAACGTTGTGGTTTTTTAAGGATAATTTTGATCAAAGATTTTTGGGCAACAGAAAGTGGAGAGAGGATAGACAACGAGACGCCTCCCCAGGCCAAAATCCCGTACTGCAACACCGACTGCACGTAGGCGAAGTACACCGTCCTGCAGTGATCCACCGTCAGCACTTGACTCAGTTGGTTAAAGGCATAAACTAGCTTTCTGAGTCTCTGCTTGAAGTATTGAACATGTGATACCCAGCTTAGTTTTGCGTTTGTTCGCTGCTAATTTTGACAATTCGTCTGCAATTTCATTTCCAGACACAACGATATGGTCGGGGATCCGTTGGATGGTAAAGGCTTTTAACTTTCATCAAGTTTGATATAATTTCCCAAAGAAAAGGTTCATTATTTTCACCAATTAAGGTTTTTTCTACAGTTTCAATTGCTGTTTTAAAGACTGCAAAAATGACATATTCCTTATTATGGTTTCCTTGTTCAATAATATAATCTGTAGTGGTAGCTTTGTGAATGGCCATCAATTCAGCGCTTACATTTGACGCTTGCATCCTAAAACCCAATTTTTTATTGTGCTGAGGATCGTAAACACCAATTCCTACTTGATCGTCCTTCTTAGAGCCGTCAGTAAATACTTTGTTGGAATTGGAAAACTAACCATAGATTATTTAATAACTCATCAGACTTTTTAAAACAAAGTGGGGATGAGACTGCCTTGGCTTGGGGGGCACAAGGGGTGTCGGTGGAACGGGAGGGGGGGGGGGTAGTTGGGCATGGGTCGCACGGGGGAGGAATGAGAACACATTCCTTTAATTCATAAGGTCCTTTCCCGTTACTGTTTCATTTGCTCTAAATTTTATATGTGGCAAATTGTGATGCTGAAAATCTTTCAAAAGTTTACAATCATGCATTATTTTCATAAAGTATAATAATGTAGGGTACTGTATACAAATAATAATATGACAATTCAACAAATAAGTTTCCTTCAAAATTTGCCAATCAATATTTTTTTACACTATATTTAAACCGTGGTCTAGTCAAACGAACCGCTCGAGCCGCTCAACGGTCCCAACACACCACCCGACGAGCATCCAATCCCAATCTGTCAAAATGTTGGATGAGCCGACATGCTTGATGGATATGTTCAATAGTGTGTGGACCCCTTTACTCGCTTTAAAATATTTCAAAATAAAAATCTATACTATCCTTTATGCAGATGGGGTGTAATAGTACCCAGCAATGTATCTAGAATAATAGCAATTAACTATTCATAGTTAGCCAGGACAATCTAAATTCAACCTAACCTCATTGCCATGCACAAACCAAAAAGAAGTTGACAAGAAATAAAAAAATTTCCAGACCTATCTTTAAGAGTATTATTCTGTCCTAAAAACGATAAGAAATTTATTAAATCAAAAGGACAAAAAATATTTAGGCCTATTTTAGATTAGTTTACTTTTTCTGTGGAGAAACAGAAACTACACACAAATTTATAAAGCACTTTATTATTACCACTTCAAGTATTAACTCTTAAAAAATGTGCTATAATATTTTCATGAAATTGCCTAAAATGGACTAAGTTGCATAAAAATATACAAGGGCAGGAATCTTGTTGACGCTATTTGATGTCCAGGTTTACCGGTATATATATATATATATATATATATCGTATGGCTCATTCAGCCAGCCACCATGGTTTAAGAATAATAAAATAAATTCTGCGGTGCAGAGCACCTGAGTCAGTAGCCTATAAGTAAAAATCTAAACACTAAAATAAAATAAAAAATTAGATCTCTCTTTATAGAGCTAAATCCAGGGCGCTAAGCCATTGCAGCCCAGCTTCACTTGAGCTATGCAGACCGGCCAATCCTTCGGGGAAGGCACTCAGTGGGCACTCTTCGACTATGTGTTTCATAGTTTGATACTCTGCTCCGCAGTCGCATGACTGGTCTTGTGTCATTCCCCATTTGTGCTTCCAATAATTACATCTTCCCACTCCAGTGCGGAAACGATTGAGTATAGTCCACTGCTTCCGAGGAAGATTCATACCACCTACCGCTACGGTCGGGTCATCTATCAAGAAGTGGTTCCGACCTTGAAAAGCGTCCCAGGAGGAAGTCCAGTTTGTATGGATGGTGAAGTTAGAGTCCATCAACTGGGAGGCTGTTCGTAGAGGCCACATATAGTTTACCGGTTACCCTGCACGAGCCAGGTTATAAAGTTTTGACCTGGTGGATGATCCGATATTGCTACTTCCTTGTCCGGTGGGGCAGACGGGAGACATAAGGAGCAGCTTAATGACGTGACGTCGCTTCACTGTGTGACGGCTATGATGCTGACGGCATAACATTAGAGTTTCTATATTTTGCCTTTGCCGCTATTCCGCTAGTCTCGCTTGGTACTCTTAGATTGGCACTCTTAAATGTATTGTTAATTTAACTTGGGTGTGTGATAGATTGGTGTAGGATTCTGCAATCCAAACCTTGTACCTAAAGTTTGGTTCCACAAAATTTGATCAAATTTCAAGTTTACTACCGGTACTGTAACTCTTACTGAATCCGACAAGGATTCGTTTGTGGGGAATTAAGGAATACTCTAACTGTTGGGACAAGACAGTCAAACTTAGTTGCATAAAATTACCCCACATAACACACGTTGTCAATTTGACGTCAAAAAGTGATCAAAGTCGTCAAAGT
The DNA here is from genome assembly GCA_030545055.2 of Neoaliturus tenellus. Taxonomy (NCBI): domain Eukaryota; kingdom Metazoa; phylum Arthropoda; class Insecta; order Hemiptera; family Cicadellidae; genus Neoaliturus; species Neoaliturus tenellus. The sequence continues at coordinate 124,143,634 of CM061533.1, read as the reverse complement.
GATGTCAAAGTAAAATATTAGATCAAGTATTGACATCAAAATGATGTAAAAATTTTGCATTTTTAAATTTAAAAGTTATTGTAATAAATGAAGAAAAAACATTTCTTTAAGTCTTTTACAACAAGAGAACATCATTATTTGTTTAAAACAATTGAACTCGTTAAAAACTTGACATCATTTTGATATAAAAATTATGTAAAGTTTGATCACACAGTCAAAAGTTTTACATCAATTGAGATAACTGCAATTTGTTAAACATTTACACATGAAACAAACATGTAAGGGAACTCTAGTTTAAGACCTATTTGGGAAGACATAAAAATATATAGGCCACGGGAAATGCGTTTGATTTGATCAACGCAAAGAAACTTGAGTATCAACTGGCCAAGTAGTGTAACAAATAATTTATGAAGTAGAGAGCAGCGTGGCGTAGTAGGTAGGGTCGCGGCTTAGGAACCAAGAGGTCATGGGTTCAAATCCTGCCAGCGACAAAAACTTTTTGCCGCTTCTATAGTTGTTTATCGGTTAAAAATTACCATTTTATTACTTTTGTTTTGCTATTGGGGATATTTTGAATCAATTTTGACAAGATTAGCTAGTCAGTTTGACATCAATGTGATGTAAAATTGACGTCATAGTTCATCAATTTACTGACATCAATTTGACATAACAAATCGGGACATTTTTACTTCACATTGACATCAAAATGACGTTTTTTTTGTCACATTTGAAGTCAATATGACATCAACAATATCAATGACATTGACATCTTTTACATCAAATTGCCGTACTTGTGCTATATGGGACGTTTCATAGCCTACTAACCAAAAATATATGGCCTAGCTAGGCTTAAAATGTTGAACGCTTTGAATCTTTTCTATCAAAACTAAAGCAGGCCCAAGTTTATGTAAGCTAGGCCTGATAAAAACAAAACAAAAAAATACCTATAACAAGAATAAACACCTTTAATTTTTTAGGACCTTTTAGGATTTTTCGCTTAAGTTTTATTTATTTATTAATCTTTACTCGATACGGTAACAAAAAGTTTCAATGGCAGTCGTGGCCATCTTTATCATAGTTTGGTTAAACAAAAGACAATACAAAAGCTATGCTTTATCCATGGTTAAATCTTTGAAATATTTATAAACAATAAAATTCATTGAAGATGTCTACAGTGTCATCAATTTGTTAGTTATCGAATAAAATAAAAAATAAATAAACCCACTAAACCAAAATACACTGTACCTTTCAACTTGTAAAGGTAGTTTTCGAAGGCCTTATGTCATTATCGATGACTGCTACTATAGGTTTGTTTTTAATTTAGTCATCGATAATTCGTTTCAAGGATTCGTTTATGGGGAATTAAGGAATAGGCTAACTGTTAAGACAAGACAGTCAAACTTAGTTGCATAAAATTACGTTTCATAGCCTACTAACCAAAAATATATGGCCTAGCTAGGCCTAAAATGTTGAACGCTTTGTACCTTCTCTATTAAAACTAAAGCAGGCCTAAGTTTATGTAAGCTAGGCCTGATAAAAACAAAACAAAAATAAACATCTTTTATTTTGTAAAAGGGTTTTCAAATTCTCCTTGAAAAGAGAACCACGATAGAATTACCCATTTCCATTCATCATCTAGTCCTATAGTGGTTAGTGTAAACGTAAACAGTAGTTAGATTTGGTTACTTCTGGCACAGGTCAGCTGCCCCGGAAGCCACGTGCCGGGGCACATAGCTTCCGGTCGTATATTAAATGAGGGGGAGGTATGCATAAATTAAAAGTTAGTTCAAAACTGAAATTCAACTTGATAATTGGGTTACGGAAAGTATGTCAAGGTCATCCCGAGTAAGTTTTAAAAAAGCCTATCCCGCTAGCACAGGAAATAGTTCTGAGAGTTGAACTACCCGGTGATAGCGGGATAGGTAGATTTAAGTTTTGAACTTTATTCGTAAAAACAAATACAATCAATGTGCAAAAACAAATACAATCAATGTGCAATACAAGTTGAATTTTTGTGATGAAATACGGAGTTGTAAAAGCAAACGCCGACGACGAGGATAAGGTACAGGCAGAGTCCCCAGATGACATACTTGACAAGTTTGAAGAAACGTAATATTTCGAGTTGGTTTTCCCGTTCCAATTGCAAACGTTTAATTTCCAATTTCAATTTTTCTTCTTTCATCTTTTCCTCTTCCATCCTTGTGACGAAGGAAACTTCATCCATCATATCCATCTTTAGTGTTGTTTTTTGGTGTTTGAAATTTTGAAACAAGTGATGTTGATAGTTCAAATGTTGGAAACGGAATGAGAAGTGAAAGCGAGGAACGTTAGTTAAACGAAGAAGTGGTGGGGGGAAGTTGAATTACAAAGAGGTGGTGGGGGAAGTTGAATCACAATGAAGTGGTGGGGGAAGGAGGTTGCTCACCATTTGCTTCCGTACTTGTTGTTGTCGTGTCTGATTGTAGAGGTGTAAGTGGAGTAAGATTCAGCAAACTATCTTCATCAGAACTTTCAACCTTATCACAAATAGGACAGGCGTAAGTTATTTCCAGATTCATTTTAACAGTGTTGAATTTACTAACAATTTCGTGTAAAGTATTAAATATTTCTTGCAAATCTTCTTTGGAATTTACTTCGAAACTAGAATTCATTCGTGCCAACGGAGAGTTGTTCATCGTGCGAGAGTCGGTGATTGAATGAAGATCGGCGCTTATTTGTCGGTGAGCATGAGCTTGTGACCAAGTAAATAGCTAAGTTCCTCTTCTTCGTCTTTCAATTCAAATATCTTAGCTGAAGTAGTAGGCGTTGTTTCGTCTTCACTCGATGATGAAGAAAATTGAAATATCCTAGCTGAAGTAGTAGTCGTTGTTTCGTCTTCACTCGATGATGAAAAATCACGAGGACGTAAATAGTGAACATCAAGTCTGATCCATCTCATAGGATATCTATCCATGACAGAAAGCAAATTTTGAAATATTTACTCCAATTCTTCTCTGTCAGTTATTATATGTTGAAACTTGACGAAAGGCGATCCCATGTTGTTAGTTAGAGTGTTGGAAGTGAAATAATTCAAAGGTGGATTCAATAAGATACAAAACTTAAACTAATGGTGGGGGGAAGTCTAAAAACCAATGGTGGGGGAAATCTCAAGGTCATCCAATTGAAGTTTTAAAAAAGAGTGTAAAACTGAAATTACACATTCGATGGTTCTACAGGATCGGAATACCAATCTGACCTGTATTACATCTTTTTATCATATGTGTACAAAAATCATCTTGATGAGACTTGGTGCGTTGACAATGAGCTAGATCGAGAGGATGAAATTTGAAACATCTTTGAGGACAGCATGTATGAAAATATCTTGATTTGTAAAATTTGAAAGTTCGCAATTCCGGTGGCGGTAGTTGTTTTGTTTTGCACTTGCAGTAACAAGATCCAAAAAATTCACATTTAGTGCAAGCTAACCCGTCCACCATCATTGGTCCTAAATCTGTACACTGTTGTTCACAACAGTAACGAGGTTCGTACTTGTACTTTTGTTCTTCCATGTTGACGCTGCTGAGTCCAGTGAAAGAATAAGAGTGTATAGTGTTGAATAGTCAGTTTTATGTACTACAAAAAGTGGTGGGGGTAATTTCAAGGTCATCCAAACGAAGTTTTAAAAAATTATACCTTACTAATGTAAGGAATATTTATACTTAAGAAGTTTATTTCTGTTTATCTTCTTCAGACTTTGTCTGTTTTTGTTTGTCTTCTTCAGCCTTTTTCTCTCTCTCCGCTTTAGCCATAGCGATAAGTTCTTCAGTCGATAGTGGATGTACTTCAGGAAATTTTAAAATTAATTTAGCTTGATATCCTTCTTTAGTTAATATATTTAAATCTTCAGTCATTTGTTCAACGGTGTTGTAATCTTTTCCATAGATTTTTCCATCAAGTTCGATCATCATTCTGTATAACATCTTTAAAATTAGGTGTTGACGCAGCGAGAGTCGGGAAGCGAATGATTAGTTATACAAGTATCATTCCCTTTTTATCAACTTGACATTGATCACGTGATTCCTTAGTTTTATTTGTTAAAAGTTATTTAACATTGGTAATACTTGTGGAACTTGATGTTATGTTGACCAGTCGGTGATGAAGATGTTGTAGGTTGTGTTGAAAGAAATACTTCATCATCACAGTATTTTGTTTTAGTAAACATCCTTACATTAGTAGCACTAACATCAACAGTTAAGTGATAACCACCGGTAAGTAAAACTCGCATTTCGTTGGTTAAATCTTCAAGTTGTTCAAAACTCGTAATGGTGTTGGTATCGTAAGATGCACACTTGACCTTTAGGGACATGTTGAAGTTTTGTATTTAGTTATAGAGAGCGAGATGTGTACGGTACGAAAGGTAGTCGTAGACTGATGAATTTCACAAGTTGATTTTCACTTTTATTATCACACAAAATTGGGTCAAGGTCATCCCGTGGAATTTTTAAAAAAAGCAACATATTGCTATGTACAAAGACATAACAATATGTTGCTTCTTTTATTTTTTTTTTTTTGTTTTATATCATCTTTATTGAGAAACCATTACAAACATATATATTTACAAAGTTATGTACAAACTAGTTAGTAGTAGGTGTTACATGAATAGTTAGTTCAGTTGAGTTGTTTCCACTCGGTCCGTGTGAAACTAAATAGAGTGCGCCAGGTTGAATAACTCGAAGATCTTCATTTTGTAGAAGTTGTACAAACCGTTTCGGTAGGAAGATTTGAAACTTCGGTTCGTCACCAACTGTATACGGCGCCTCGCTCAATGTGCAATTAATAGCATCACCAACTGAAGTGTCCATCTTCTTGATTGTATGTATGATGTAATGTTTTTCTTCTTTTAGTTCAGAACATCTCTTCGTCGGTAAGATTGTTGATTTTGAATGAGCGTTGAATTGATCAACCAAATTTTGAAGAAAGTTCTGCGATGCCATCTTGATGTTATTGTTAATCTTCTTGTTAATAATAATGTCCGTCGGAGATGTTGTCTCTTCGAAGGTTCGAGTAATACTCATGCTGCGTCATGGTAGCGCTCTCACTTTTATTACCGACATTACCCCCACCATTCTGTTGAAGGAAATTATTCAAGCGGTAGGCATTCTTCAAAGCGCATTGTGACCTTCGATGTTTAAAACTCTTTGATGAAATACAAAGTTCATTGAAGTAGCATTGGAAATCTCTATCTATTATTGCATTTATCACTTCGTTACTTGTAAATGATTGTATCCAATTAGCTTTTTCCAATCCTCTTGTGTAGATAGTTTTGAACTCTTTGCAGTAATGATTCATAATGTGCGGCATCATGTTATAATTAATAAAACCTTCATCCCATCTTAAGTTGTGAAAATGTTTGTACAACCATTTGTTTGTAACTTTCGCTTTAGTTGTTAGTCTATGGAATGGTAATGGAGGTTTGAATAAGTAATGATAAACTACAGATGTGTTCATATCCAAAATTACTAATTCTTTTATAATAAAATTTCCATCATTTCCTCGAAAAGCTTGAAATTCAATTATACCTCTTTTAACTTCCATTATATGTGGCGCATTAGAAAACGAAACCCGTTTGTTCATGATGAAGTCTCGTCAGCAACTGACTTGTATTACAAACACGATTGTTCTTCTTTAACTTCTTGCGCTTCTTCGTCGATATTAAAGTTGGTGTGATAGTTGTTCAATTGTCTCCACATATCCACTTCTTGAGGTATTCGATTAAAAATAGAAGTATCCACGGGACCGTATAAAATTGGAACGAAAGGTTGTCTGTCCAATGTATCGTTTAGATAGTCTTTGATTATTGCACTTGAAAATATTAGTTGTTTCAAATATCTAGTGACGGGACCGGTAGTACAACTTAGTGTAAAATTCTTCTTTAGTCAAATGTAATTTTACATCATGTCTAGTTAAATCTCTGAAGCGAACCATTTGTCCTCCACGATGTTTCACTATATCAACTTCAATATTTGATTCCAATAAACTTAATCTTGTTCTTCTTCCAAATGTGTTGTTACTCAAATAGCATTCCAAAAGATGTAAATGTTTCATAAATGATTCCCAAGAAGTTTCAGTGAATGTAACCATTTTATTTCCATGATTTAAAATAACAATCGGTGAATAATCCAATGATTTTAAAATTCCAACTGAAATACTTTTCGTCATGCATGAAGAAATGGGGTAGAAAATCCGAAGAAATACTTCTGTTAAAATATTAGTTGTAATGTTAACTTCAACCTTTTTTCTTTTTACTTCTTTTTCAGCTTCTCCTTCTTCTTTTTCTTCTTCTCTCTTCTTATGTTTGTTAAACTTGAGGAACTCGTCCATTTCTCGTTCAACTTGTTTTTCTATATCTGAACTATTCTCATCCATTAGAGGTGTATTTTCTTCTCCGTTAGTAGAACTCATCTTGCGAACGATGTTTCCCATACGACGGTCGAATATAAAATGAACTTTCCACTGATGATTTTCTCGCTTTTATGTTTTTCGTGAAATCCTTGAAATTTATACAATCACATAAATGTTTGTTTTCAACTTGTTTTTCACAAACGAAATTCTAACCTCAAAAAGTGAAGCAGATAATTCTAACCTCAAAAATCTGCAGTTGTTGTACTAATTCTTTTTAAAGTACATTCTTCACAATTCCGGTCAGCGGTGTGTAAGTAACTATTTTATCATGTAGAATTAGACAGTATGCTGAAGTTCCATCCGCTACTGGTTGTTCAAATTCCATTTCAATTTTTATATCCACACTTGATGATTTTACCGATTCATTTTGTTTTGAACAATCGATTACAATTATCGGAGCCTTGGAATAATACTGGTCAGGCGATAATAGTGGTGTATTAGTCTTTCCATAATATGACGATTGAAATCTTGCATACATATCGTATAAAATGGAAAAACGTTTTTTGCTGAACATGACATTCAAATTGTCATACGGAAAGAATTGAGAGTTTAAGAAAACTTTACAATTCTTTATTTTACAGTGATCAAATTGACCGGCATTTTCAGTGATAACATCTTTTCGCTTAGTTTGAAAACCAAGTATTATGTACCTTGCCTGTTCCAAATAAGTTGATGTCTTGACGGTCCATGTTTGTCGTTCTGTCTGAGGTAGTGTAGGATATTCATGGAATTCCCAACTTCGGAATGGCATCACAATATCACGGTCAGACTTTAACTTTCTCAATAATACGATTCTATGTTCATCGGCTAATCTTACATGAGGTACTCTCCAAACAACTTTATCCAATTGTAGTTGCCATTCCAGTTTATCTTCCGTAGTTGCAGGGTCTGCAAGTATCAAGTCCTTGTTAGTTGAAGATCTGAGTAATACCAATTCTTGTTTGACATTTATTATTATTCGTTTGTAATCTTCAGCGAATCCCAAAAGCAATCGTAAGGGTACATGAAAATCAAAGTGACCGTTGGAATCCGGTGTTATAGTGTCTTTATCAGGGGCAACCCATCCGGCGGTGACTATTGAATTCTTCTCATGCGGTGTTAATGATGTTAATCCTTTCAATGTCGTTGTTATACCAACCTTTTTTGTCGAATCAAATGTCACCCCTGATATCTCATACCTTATTTCATCAAAAAGATATGCCATCGGGTTATTTATAAAAGGAACTGTTGAAGCAGTTTTCCCATCCAATTTTAATACCCGTCCTTCAATGTACAAATAACTTTCACACGGCAATGTGTAAATATCTTGTTGTTGAATGGGAATCCTTATTTCATCGTTATTGTTTAATTTTGATGAAGTGTAAGGGTTGTGCGTGTGATATTCCTTCTCCCATAGTGTTTCGTCGAATGTCGGTCCTTGAGATATATCCAGGATATCCATCGTTGTTAAGTTTCAATCCAATCTTCTGTAGAAAACGAATGTTGTCCGATGTTAACTCTTCCAATGTCGAGGAGCTTCTGAGCTCCCGACTCTTCCGTTGCGGTTTAAATGATAATCCCATGTTGACCTTTATGTTGCCGCTCTGATGTGTATCCGTATAGTTATCGTTTCTCCTCTAAAGTCAACACTAACACCGTCTTGATCCAATATGTTCAGTACGATGTCTGAAATGAAACTGGTGTTTAACGGTAGGTATATCAAGTTTTGTGGCTTCTCAACAATTTTAAAACCAGGAGCCACTGTTGGATAAAATGTATGTAAAATATGCTGATTCACTCCTTCTCTATACGATCCGTGTATAATATTACACGTTACATCGATACTATTGACTTTCAATATTGTAACAGTTGTATCACCTGAATGAGTAGTTCCAGGAGTTAATATATTCTTTTTTGTATCTGTAAATCCAAGTAAACTGCCAATGGAGTTTTTCAAGCTGACATCGATATAATATTTTGAAGTTATTTCTGCTTTTAAAGTATTATTGTTTCCTTTAACGGTGATATTTTCTTCTCCGAGTTGTTTTTGTAGTAATTGGTTTATATCATCGATTTCATAAGCTCCAGTAGGAAATGTAATTATTTTCAATTCTGAGTATTTTCCTGAAGCATCCTTAGTTTCATAATAATGTAGTAAATTGTTCTTTCCTTCCGTAACATTGGGAATTGAGTTGTAGGTAGTTAAATCAAGTAATGCCGCTTCCCATAATCTTTCCTTGGATAGACGCAATGCTGGGAACAGCGTACTTTTCAATGTGGATGAATTTCCACTCAGTGACACTGTATACGATGACATCTTAAAGCTGACTGACACTCTTCGCTAGAAACTCCAAACATAAATGCCCACATATTTCAGTATTGTTAGGTTGTTCTCTTTTGTAATTGTAAAAAATGTTTTTGGAGTTTCGAAAATAATGTTGCAGTTCTTTCGGCGGTGGTAGATTGCCAAAACTGTCAAAGTAGTAAACGGTTTGTCCGAGCTTTTTATAGCATACCCAATGAGTGCCTGGACCATAGGTGGAATCCAAATTTACTATTCCAGTTTCATTTTCCCATATTTTAGTTGGTAATGCATCTTTCATAAAAACTCCTCGAAAAAATGGTATTTTTAAACATTTTACATAATCATTTAACTGATGATTTGTTAAGGCTTTATTTGGAATTATCAATTGATTCTTCTTATTTAGTACACACGGTACGGTCTTAGGTATAAACCTGCTCCGTTTTTTACCATTGACCAAATAGAAGCTTTCTTTACTGTTGCTTTACGAGTTCTACGACGTCTCTTCTTAATGTTTCCACCTCTTTTGGGAGCTCTTCTCTTTGCAGGTCTTCCTCTGCGACGTCGTCTTCCAGCACCAAATTTAGCTTTCGTCTTCATGGCTGTAGTTACTGCCCAAGCCGCTGCTTTTTCTGCAATACTTGCGTCACTTGATTTTACTCTTTGCCAAGCTCTTTCCGCTAGAATTTTATCCGCTATTGATCTATTTGTTGAATCTTTATACTTTGAATATGCTATATCGTGTTCTTTGCAAGCTTGATCTAATTTATTAATTCCAGGATCTCCTCTTGCTAAACGTTTTGACAACTTAGTTCCAGGTCCACAATATTGATAACCTCCGGGCAGATGTAATTCGTATGGTAAAGCGTCTATCGCTCGATTCACAACAGCACCAATTGGAATCCGTCTGAGCAGGGATAATGCAGCTGATGTTAAACCACGTCCTCTCTTGCCGCTGTCTTGACGACGACTGAGCGATACGGTCTTCATTATGCTGTTTTATGTAACCAACGTCTTCACTCTATGAAATACTTTATGATAATGAATCCTTTTTTGGTGTATTCCATACTTAAATATTCATAAGTTTTACTAGTATCTATCAATGATTTCATCTTTAATCCATTGGTTTCTCTGAGAATCTTCGATTTTATTGTGTTTCATCGATGCATTAATCAAATGATTATGCATATCAATAACTACATTACCTACAAGATTCATTACATACTCTACATTAGTAGCATCTTTGTTACGTGTAGGATTATCAAGATTTGTGATACGTTTACCATTACATGTATACACAGATGGATCGTTATTAGAGGTTGCTATAACTTGATTAATAGTAGCAACATCATTCGGAGCTATTCCTGCTGATATGTTAGATATTCTTCTATTTTTTCCATCATATAAGTTATTTATTTTATCTAAAACTATAGTTTGTTTCACAACAACACAATCATTATCATCTTTACCAGATTTTACATGGGTTAATCGTCTACCTCCACATATAAAGTTAACACCAGTAGCTGATAGTTGTGGCACTTGTGTTAAAATAACAGCATCATGTTCTTCCGTGCCTAAACTTATATTTGACAATCTTTTATTTTTTCCATCCCACTTGTTATTTTGTAGTTGTAGTAAGGTAAACTTTTCACTTCCTTGCACAAACTCATCACCTTTCTTTGACACCACCTGATTTTGTTTAACAAAAGCGGATGTTCCTTTCTTCAAGCTTTCATTCATTTGTCTCACAGTAGCAGCATCCGATGGAGTTGAACCATCTTTCAGATTGGACAACACTTTTCCATGACAATCAATAACAGCACCATTATATAAAATACAATTATCTTTAATGTATTTAATATTAACACCATCACTTTCTTCTTTAGGATATCCAATATCGTTTATAGTATATTTATAGAAGGAAAATCCATCTTTTTTCTTTTCTGGTATTACAGAATGCAAATAACGCTTATTGATTGTATCTGTATCCTCGGTTGGATCTGCTACATTAGTTATTTTATAATTTAAAGCATTGTACTTTTTTCCACTTTTAGTCTTTTCCAACAGTAAAGCGTATTCCATCGCAGATAGAAAATAGCCTTTATTAACAACATCTCCATTGTTGACTGGTTTTGCAACATTAATAACCCTGTGAGATTTTGCATCATACAGTTGGTTGTTGTCGAGTTTTAAACTTGTAGATGTTTCCTCCTTTACTGTTTTTAAATTTGTTGCATCTCCATCTTCTTCTGGACCCTTAACAAACTTTAAACGTTTATTATTTATGTTATAGTCACCTTCGGGTGTTTGCGGTAATCCACTTCTTTTTCTGTTTTCTCCAACTTGCACTCCTAACGCGGAGTATCGTCCGAACTTGTCGACGCTCATGTTAGAACTGACACATTATACGCCTGCAACTCTTATATATCCGCAGACAATTATACGATTATGCCGCGATTCCTGAGTTCGTCAATCAGAGCTACCCATTCATTATTTAAACCTGTATGACCGGCTTCCATGGCTTCATGCAATAGTCTCATTCTATCAACCAATTTATTGATGTCGTTGTAGTAAATCACATTCGTATTGTATAGATTTTTCATCAATCCTTTGCCAGATGTTGAAGTATCTCCTTTACTCTTTTTACCATGTTGTTCAAGAAGTGATAAATCCATAAGTGATAAAGATTTTCTTTTCAGTGGTTGTCTCACCGCTGGTGCAGTACGTAATGTTGGCAATTTTCGTGGAGGAAACAACTTTTTTATAACAATGTTATATTTTGTTGCACGTGAACGATTAATCATTGCATCCTTTAAGTAGTTTCTTTTATGAGCGTTAGTATTTTGTAGAATTTCCTTAAAAACACTTAAATCTTTGGATGAATATCTTAGTGGTATGTTTTTAAAAATTAATTCATAAAGTCCTTTTGTTCCTTTATATTTATGCTCACCAATAATGATGTAATCGTCTTGTGTTATTTCAAGCTTTGAATCGCCGATCTTTAATTCATTCCCATCAATTCTTGCTCCGTATACGTGTGATCTACTCAAATTCGGGTTTGATTTCATGTCATGTAGCATTTTCATTATATATTTTCTTCCAAGAGGTCCATGTTGTAATATATCGCTACTCAATTGAGTTAAATTTGGAATAGATTGTTCAGCTTCAGGTATTGGCTGTTCTTCTTCCTTTTCAACAATTGGTTCTTCTTCTTCTTTTGTTTCTTCTTGCTCACTAGCACTTGTATATGAATCATCATCTTCTTCTTTTTTTAATGCTTGTACTTCTTGTTTAGAAACTGGTAGTAAAACATCTCCTTCATAACGAGGTTTACCAATAGTTTCTGATATCTGTTTTAAAGGTTCCGTAATAGGTTTAAATGTAGTCTCTAGAAATTCTTCTCTTTCACTTAAACCCATCCTCAATGCACGATTCTTCATCCTAATAGAATCACTGAGTGATTTTATTTCTTTCAATAGTTTTTCTTGATTCACCATGTTTACACTGTGAAGTTCAACGTGTAACTAGATGTAGCATCGGTAGTTCAACGCATAAATACAAATTTATCCAACCCTATACGATATCTACCATTTTTAATATCTTCTTCCTTCATAATAACGAGAAAGCCATATTTCTCATTCCATGCTTTGCCACACATCTCTTTAAATTTCTCAAATGCCATATCCGCATTTACATGATCATTATATATATGTTTTAAATTTGTTTCATCTTGCTTGAAGATGATCAACATATTTGCATTGTCTCTTATGAGTTGTTTTGGAATCTTACTGTATGTTTGACCAATATAAATGCTATCGATATTATGATGTCTTCCCATAGCGAAGTAATTCCTTATAGTGTCGTGATTTTCACAAGACACATCGTCAAAAATAAAAATAGAAAATTGTTTTGCTTCATTTGGTTGCATAATTGTTTCACTGGCATTAAACTTGTAGAAATTCACTTCAGGTACACTTGCGAGTACTTTATCCAATAATTGATATTTCGGTTGTTGCAATGATTTTGAAAAAATGTATATATTGTTAAAGCGCAATCCTTTAGGATTTGTTATAAGGTTAAAAACAACATTTGTTTTTCCACAATTTGAAGGACCAGTTATTAAACATCTTATCGTATTTGGTAGTAATTCACCATGTTTACCATGATTTAACTTATCATTGTCAACCGTCAATTCATCAATATTATTGATATTAAATCGATCTTTTTGTTGTACAATCTCCATCTTGTGTCAAGGTTAAACACACAATGAGCTATTAAATTACTATACCAAGTCTTTTGAAGGAATCCAAGAGTCTTCACTTTTATCGAATCCTAACCACCGGACTTTAACCATATCCTTTTTCCTTTGTAAAACCTTCTCAACAAGATATACATCACCGACTGTTGATTTCAACAATTCATGTCCGTAGAATCCACCTTGAAGTAATTCACCCTTGTTATCCTTTAATAAGTAGGTTTCAGGTATAGTTGGTTGCACTTTATAAACTGTAAATACTTCATTAGTCCAATTTGGTAGATATCTTTTACTAAATACACCTTTGTATTTGCTTATACGAACTTTATCGTTGACTTTAAACTTTTTTGGTTGCAACTTTTCCAATTTAGGTGTTGTATTTTTTCTGATGCGTTGTAATACAACCTTAGCATTAGCGCTGTTTACCTGGATAGGTTTCATTCCGATGGTACGATGATATTTGTTGTTATACTCTTTTATAAGTTGTGGTAATATGTCATACCACACGTATGATCCTCGTTTTGAAAATTGTTTGTACATTGCTCCTTTTAATGTTCTATTGAATCTTTCAATTATTGAAGCTTTAACTTCAGAATTTGTAGAATAATGATTTATTTGATATTTCTTCATTAAAGCTCCAAAGTCTTTATTAAAATATTCTTTTCCATCATCGGTCTGTAGATGTTTGATTTTGAATTTATTTCTTTGTATCGTTGTTTCCATAGCTTTTGTAACACTTTTACCAGTCTTATCCTTCAATGGTAAAGCGTCAGCTATTTTAGTAAAACAGTCTATAATTGTTAAAATATATTTGAAACCTTTGTTTAATTTACTGTGCGGTATCATTTCAATGAGATCAGCTTGATACAGATCATTCATTCCCTTAATAATTGTACTTCTTCTTGGAAATCTTCTTCTTGCTGGTTTATGTAGTTCATTTACAATCTTGTCCTTCACACTTTCCATCTTCAGGTGTTGCTTGCACATCGCTTGTAAAAATACTGATCCGTACAACAGTTCTTTCTCTTTTATATAGTTTGAATATAGGTTAAGGCCATTTCATATTAGTGTAAAAAAGAGGGAACATGGCATTGGGCTTGCCATGTCCCCTCTTCTTTACGGAAAGGAAAAAAGGAAGAAGGTAGAGGACGAAGAATAGGTTTACTGGTCGATAGGGTTTAGAGAGTAATGTCCAAATGGCAGAGTTCTTATGTTGTCTTCAAGGATGTATCTCTTGTCATCCTTATAGCTCAATGCCGATTTGGTTTGCTTCACACTGAAAAGACGATGGTTGAAGCTTCTTATGGTGTTAAATGTTGCAGTTGTTTCAACATTTTCAAACAAACATCTTTTATAATGTTCAAACTGTACGTTCTTCTTCAGGAAAGAGGTTTTTATTCCTTTGGCTTTCTTCGTGACTTGATATTCGTTCCTTTCGCTTATGTACAGTTGAAATGAATATAGTTTGGACATTAATGCTACAATTTCCATCATCGGCACACCATTTGTTTCATCTTTAAATTTTCCCAATACTTTCTTGTTTCTGTCGTAGTCGTAATTTGGATGGTCCTTGGGATAATCGGAAAAGTCGAAATCATCTTTATACATAAAAGTGCGTAGATCTTCGTACATGTTATTTGTTTTAATCCAGTAAATTAGAGCATCCGTATCCATATATGCAATACCAATGTTCTCTCTTCCATAATAGTTAACCATCTTCTTATAATGAAACTCGTACATGTGTGTTTTGGAAATATCCAAGATTGACATTCCTAGATACAAAGGACGATCCATTAGAACTGACTTCTTGTTCATGGAAATAACAACTAGATTTTCATTAATAATTACAGATGAACCAAAGTTTGGTTGTTGCACTAATTTCTGTAGTTTTACTGGATCAGTTACCAATTTGATGTCCTTATGTTTCCTTTTGTTTTCCAAAGTCTTGCCAAATATTGCGTTGTTCATTAGTTTGAAGAAATCTTTTTGAAAACTTGATGTAGCGGCGGCTCTTCTTCTTGTGTTGTTGTCAATGTACGGTTTTAACCAACAAGATTGAGAGAATTGTAGTACTCGATTAATTTTTGTAATTTTCAATCCCAAGTCTAAGGCCTGTTGTATCATCCAGTAGTGTCCAACATACCGAGACTTTTTGGTTAAAGTCATCAATAATTTCGGCCATCTTCCAGTTGGAGAAATTTCAGTCTCCGGAAGAAGTGGTAAATCATAATGTTCGTCGTGAAGATGTTCGGGATATTCAAAATCGACGTCAAATATGTAACCAGTTTCTCCATATTTCGGTATATCCATTATGTTTCCAATTGATTCAGGGTCTATCCATTTGAAATTATCATATGGAAGGGGATTCGACATTGCCCATCCGTATAAGTTATTTGCATCAAAATAACCCAGGAATGTTGTTGGTTTTGATGCATCATAATCGGGCAAATACTTATTGTTCGCCTTGACATGACGTGTTACACTTTGCGTCAATCCTCCTCGAACTCCTGATTCTAACATCAACACCATATCTATATCTGTAAGAAGTTGTATTTTACAATTGGTTTCTTTTAACATGGCTTGCCACGCTAGTCCAGGCGAAGTGTACGAATGAAGAGGGTCTAATCCATATGACGCAAAACACGTATTTCTAAATTCTTCCATCACATCACATAATAAAGTCACATCTAATTTAACATAGAAATCTGAATATTCCCCCAATGTTCTAAATCCTAATTCGTTCCATACTTTGCATGCATGATCATAATCATCTTGAGATATATCCATGTCGTACAGTTTACTTTTAAATTCTTCTTTTGGAGGTAGTGATGTTTCATTAAATCTTTCTAAACTGTCTATGTAATCATATGGGAAAACACCTTTTCGAAGTACCAGATCCAGTTTGTCGCTGTTTACAATCTTCTTCGTTTCGATTAAATCTTGTTTCCTTAGATTTTCAGAAAGTTTGGACAAACTCGACGGCAAAAATCGGTAGGAGTCCAAGAATCTTAGTTTGACGTTTCCAACTTCTTTGGAAAAACTTATAAACTTCTCTGAAGTTTCAGCTAACACATCGATTTTACCGTCGTCTCTTCCTAATTCAGGTATTATAAAATGAGCGTCGTACCCACTGCGATTATGCAGAACCACAGGGATAAATAGTGGTAAACGATAGCTCAAGTTGCATTTATTACAAGCAGCACCCCTGTAATAACCTGTGAGGTGGTCGTGATCTTTAACTTTATAATTCTCAATAGTAAAATCATTTTTGCACAAGAAACAGTGAGTCGCATTTTCATGTTGAATTTCTTCTTCTTCGTCCGTCGGTTTCATTGGTACAATATTTGTATATAATCTTTGTGTATTTCCAGCTATTGAATATAGGTGATCAAGAAATATTTTTTCCGCATTTTCACCACGATATACTAGAGGTTCTGAAGTTAATCCATATCTGTTTAAATGTTCTTCTGATAATGTTGATTTGACCATTAAACAAAAACTGTTTGGTTTGTGCATTTGATACTTTACACTTTTTCTTGCTTCACAATTTTCATCTTCAACTGGAACAAGTGTTGATTCAAAATCCGCATACACAACTAAAGGGATACGGTATTGATGATGAACCTTTTCAAATGTAACGAATGCTCTGTTTTCCGAAGGTAAATTAATCTTTGCTTCATAATTATTGTTACATAATCTTTTGTGCTCTTGTAACCATTCTCTTCCTTGTCTTCCTTCTCGTTGAAAATTAAAACATCTCTTGCAAATCAACTTTTTGTTTCGATTTTTTGAAAGTTGCTTATTAACAAGAGAGTCGAATTTCTTTATGTACACATAGTGAGACACATCTCCTCGCGTTAGTAGTAGTAAATCCGTATGATCTGGTAGCTCTTCTTTTGCAATACGTAAAGGATACACTTTGTTTGAACTATCTAATGCGAAAACATTAATAGACGTGCCGGGATTTTTCTTTTCAAATTTTGATATATCTTTTGTAGAAACGGGATATGTTATTCCTTGAAAATTGTACCTGTGTCTTGCATCTTCATATTCTTGGTTGGGTCTTTGTGGATTTATTAATACAAACTTTGACGTCATAGCATAGCGAAAACATTCATTATCTTCATTTTGAACATTAATACAAGATTTTGTATTTTCAATTATTTTTGGCAAAGGAATGTAACTAGATCCCATTAGTCCATATCCATGTTTGTGAACTCTTATATCTAATACTTCAATACTTGTAAGACTCCATCCGGATCCTCTTCCTTCGTGTTCCTGAAGTTTGGTTAATATTTCTTCTATACAATTCTCTACTATTGAATCAATGTTTGAACTTTCCATGATGGTTCGGTTTTTTGTTATGAATCCTCTTGGTGATAATTCTTCTTGCGCATTTATAAACATAGCTTCTAGTAGTAAACCAAATTTAAGAAAGTTTAATCTTTTCAATTCTTCTTTTAAAGTTTTACTTACGATTGGTTTTGCTTCTCTAATAAATTCTTCTAAGTTCAAGTTTTCATTTTGAATCTTATGATGCATTACTACCTTACCGGGTAAAGCAAATACTTGTAGATTCGGTAAAGTAGTTGAAGATGTTGCTGTTATTTCTTCTTGTTCTTCTTGTTCTTCTTCTTGTTCTTCTTGTTGTTCTTGATCTTCTTCTGTGTTGTTGTGAATTAGTTCTTTATGTATATCTAGTAGAATTTCATCGTGAAACGATTCCGAACATTTGTCGCAATGATACATGTTGACGATGTTTACTCTTCGAAATTTCGCCGAGAAATGAAATGGGCTCTGACAGTCCCGCTTTTATAACGGTTCCCCCACCACTATTTCATCATCATCCTCTTCTTCTTCTTCACTATCCGAGGAAAACAAACGTCTTGGACGTAACATTAATCTTCTACTAACTGATTGTTCATTTGTGTTCTCTATTCCAGTTGGAGTTTCAGTATGTACTTCTTCATATTCAAACGATGATGAAGATTCTGATATTACTACATCCATATCCAAATTTTCATTCTCCACATCATTTACACTTCCTACTTCTGATGTTGTTAGATCTACATCCATATCATTTACACTTTCTACTTCTGATGTTTCACTGTTATTATCATCTTCTTCCATATTAAAATCGTCTAGTTGAATTTTATACAATATTTCAATAAGAGGTTTCCTTGGATAATCGGTGTTGTCCACAGGAGCCATTTCAAGTAAATGAGGAATAACTCTTTGCGATTCGGCTTATATGATATTTTGATAAGTATGTCAAGGTCATTTTAGATTAAGCGAGAACTGGGAATAGATCACTAAGCAGCATGTTAATTCATTACTACAAAGTGATCTATTCCCCATTCTCTAAGAAGTGTCCAATCAATAACCAAAGTTCAAGTTCATTTTTGTTCAATTTCAATCTTTTACTTCTTCTTTTATTACGTAGTTTATAGGTTGACAATTCGAATTTTCAAAGTGCTGTTTTATCGTTTGTTTCAACGCTTCTATTTTAGCTTCTTTTATCATTAATTCCGTAAGTAACTGATTAATGTAATCAGCTGCCATGTCCACTGTTCTTGTTCGTATTTCACCTAACCTAACCCCGGGAATCAATCTCTGTAGTCTGTAAAACTTCAACTTTATTCTTGACTCTCTTGCTTTAGCCATTTCCCGTAACTTTAGTTTTTTATTATCTTTATTTGTAGTCAAGTCCATAACACTTTCCGTCAAGTCCTTACTCGTGACAAGTTCGCTTTCAGAATAATTCGACTATAGTACACTCGTCTTTTATACACTTTCCCCCACCACTTTCAATTTCCCCCACCCTACTAATATAGGTCAAGGTCATCCGGTATTAACGCGAGAACGAGGAATAGAGCACTAAGTGGCATGTTAGTCCATTACCACAAAGTGATCTATTCCTCGCTCTCTATTCTACATCTAATTTTTTGGGGTTTTTGTTATTTTTATCTTTTTTTTGGTTTTTCTGGGGGAATGAGTGTTTAAATATTACTTGGTATAATGTCCATTTTTCTTCTTCAGATCTTCAACAGTTTCCAACAATTGTAACAAATATGCGTTAGTTTTTTCTAAAGTTTTCAGTCTGCTACATCCAACTTGAATGGAAGGCACTATTAGTTGCAATTTCGCAAATTCTATCTTTTCTTTCTTGCACCTTTCTCTCATTTTTAGGTTTTTCCTTAGTCTTACCGAAGATGGTGTTAATGGTTCGTACATACAATCTGGATATGGCTTTGACATTTTCAACACTGATGTTGAAGTACAATGAGATACTTGCGACCGTTGAGCTTGATAATAATTTGTTGTTGGAGCATTGCAATACATCTTTGGTTCTACGTTTTGGTGGCAATCTGTAGTTGAAAATACTGGTGTTGCAGAAGGATCAGTCATCTTTCACTGTTGTCGTACAGAGTGAACTCTTTTCTAAAGTTTTACTTCTTTTATCACATTTCCCCCGCCACCGACTTATATATTCTTCCCCCCACCATAATTATTTATACTTGTTTTTTCACATTTCAAATTTTATACCATACTTCCAATACGACATCCGCATCTTCATCTTTTAAGTATTTGACAAATTCAGGACTTCTCGACGATACATTCGGTCTGTTTAGATAGCTCATCACCTTGTGATGGCTTTCTTCATTTTCTATGTAACAATACACTTGCATCAACTTGTTTTCTTCCTCTTTCGATGATATGAAATTTGCAACAGAGGTCCACTCTTCATATTTAATCTTAAAATGGCGCACTTCGAATTCCATGATGTTTCTTCTAATGCCGCAACAATAATAAAACTCTCTTTAAACAACCTGCATTTATACACGTTCCCCCACCTAGTTATAACCCCCACTCTTTTCCCCCTCTCCTTTATATGTGGAAGGGGTATTATGGTTTGAATGCACGATACTTAATAAATTCAAACAAACACTGTGCACAAATGTCGCAAGTGTTATTACACGTTTCGAATTTCATTATTTGACCTTTTACAAGATGAACTAACCTACCTCCATCATCTTGGAATTGTTCAAAATCTGAAACAGACGCTTTTCCACAATCATGACACATTTTTGTACCATCTTTAAAAGTATAAGCAAGATAGATAGCAAATCCATAATTGTCTTTCTTAAATTCAATGAGCATTTCACGAATTGCTTTAGGTATTTGACACTCATTTGATCTCATAATGTA
Source organism: Neoaliturus tenellus (assembly GCA_030545055.2). Lineage (NCBI taxonomy): Eukaryota > Metazoa > Arthropoda > Insecta > Hemiptera > Cicadellidae > Neoaliturus > Neoaliturus tenellus. Next base: position 124,123,448 of record CM061533.1, on the reverse strand, counting down.
ATGGTAAAGAAACCCATTATTGATAATTTCTTGTAAACACAGAACCAACAACCTATCCATCGTGTTAGACTTATACTGATAGTTACATCTAAAACCTTTTTCTTATATGATTTTCCCCCCACCACTTTTATATAGGTCAAGGTCATTGGATATCAAGCGAGAACTGGGAATAGATCACTAAGTGGCATGTTATTGTATTACCACAAAGTGATCTATTCCCCATTCTCTAAGAAGATTGTTGATAATTTAGATTCCTAATATTTCTTTTCCTTCTTCTTCACCTTTTTGAACTGTAGTATTACCAGACATGTGTGATATTAGTTTCTTCATTTCTCGATTTTCCATTTCCACTTTCTTCAATTTTAAATCTCTTGCTTCGATTTGTAGTTTTAAATACTTGATGTAACTTCCAGCCCAGTGTAGGGTTTTCAATTTTGGTGCTCCCATTGCAATTCCAGGTATTTGAAATTGTAGTCGATTGAACTCCATGTTCATATCTTGTCGGTCTTGTTTTTCCTTTTCTAGTCTTTTCAATCTTTGATTCTCCCTTAACGAAGAAGTTGGATCACAAGGAATATGACGAAACATTTTGGTCAACGATATCTCGAAGAATAAGCTTCTACGCAGAAAACCAACACATTTATGCACTCCCCCCTCCAACTTTAGGCTAGTGGTGGGGAGAATTACATTAATTTAATACTTATTTCCACCGTTACACTTGCTCCATTTTCAAAAAGGTATCTGTAAAATGGTTCTGGATACTGGTATATTTCACGTCCTATATTTTCCTTAAGAAAGTTGAAAGCTATTCTTTTCGAATAGTCATTATGATATACTTCTCTTAAATTAACAAGAATTCCATCTTCCAGAAATTTCACTTGAATCATTGGTATTTTGCTTACATCATCTTTGTCTATCAGAGGTAGCCTGTAGGTGAACGTATTTGGTGGTAAACGTAAGGTTCTATCAAGTCGAGAACAGAATATTTTGAACAGTTTTTGATCATTGATTGCAATCTCATGAATACCTATCATTTTATAGTACGAAGGTTCAAAAGGTACAGCACGAAACGTTTTTACTAGACAGTTACTCGAAGAAGGTTCTGTAGGTGCGTTAGGATTGAACATTTTTAGTCGACAGTTTCCTGACGAATAAGCTTCTACGCAAATAACCAACACATTTATGAACATTCCCCCACCAACTTTAAGCTAGTGGTGGGGAGAATTTTCCCCCACCACTTCTTCAGAATTAATAGCTTCAATTTGAATTACAACAAATATATTTGACGCAAATTCCCAAAAAACTGAATATGAAACAGTTTCTTCCACATCTTGAGATTCATTTTGTGTTTCAACCATTTCCATCATTGAAGGTTCTTGATCAATTTCTATTACTTCCATCGCTTCTTCTACAGGATTTTGTATTGTGTCGGTTGTTTCAACTTCATCTTCTTCTTGAACTAACGTAATATTTCGTTGTCTCACAATTTCAATTAATTGTATAAAAGAATTATCTCTAGGAGACATTATTAACCATACATGTAGCTCCAACAAATGCTGACTTACTAATGACAAAACTCTCAATTTATAAGACTTGTTTGAATAATAAAGTGGGGGAACTACCTTAGTCCAATTCGGATTCGGATTCAGAAGACAATAAAGGTGATATGGGTGAATCCAACGATGAATCTAATATAAATGTATCAATAGCTTCCTTAACTATATCTTCGTCACTATCGTTTATCTCAAAAAGTTCTTGTTCAAACTGTACCATTTCTTCTTCCATCGTGGAATCATTATCAGTTTCGTTATAATTTTCCTCTATATTGTCTTCTTCCATTTCATTTGTATTAATATAAACATTTTTAACTTCAAAATAATTAACAAATGGAGTATCTTTAGACAACATATTTGTTCACCACTTCTTTTACCTCGAATAACAAACTATGTATCGCTTACTTAGTCTTATATACTTCTACCCCCACTTTTTTTGCACAACGTGAAGGAAGGTGGGGAGAGGATTTTGTAGCTATTCTTCTCTATCTAGGTTATATTTCATTGCTAGCACATCTACTATAATTTTCTGCTTTTCAACTTCATCACGAATAAATATTGTCCAGGGAAATAGTTCATTAATATTGTTGATTGTTACTTTTATATCATACAAAAAATCAATATGTCTTAGTAATGAAACAATAACAATAACTCCTATCCCATTGTTTGCCATAATTGTTTCTTCAATTTTAATACGCAAGTTTGTTATCAAACTCCATATATTAATATCATTGGCTATAAAACCATCAAGTCTAGTACTCATCTTGACGGTGCAAGTACAGACTAAAAACCTGGAGGTTCATAGTCCGCCTTTTATGAGTTTTAAAAATGGGGAAGGGGAAGGAATAAGGATTGGGAGGGGATAGGGTGGGGGTGAGGGAAGGGTAATGTGGTTATTAGACCACTTGTGCGACAAAGTAGCCACCAATGCTAACTTCGAGCTCATAACACTTCATAACATCATCCTGCCAAGTCAACATACGTTCTCTAGTATTTGGTGTTACACAGAAGAACCTACTGTCATTATACACAATAGCTGAACCAATTATAACATTGAATCCTAAATTTAGCCATTTGTGTGCTTCCGTAATAAATCTTTCTATTGTATCAAAAGGAAATTGTTCATCGATGTAGATTGGTCTCATTTGTTCATCAAGTTCAATTACATTTTCACCGTCATCTTCACTGTCACTGCTACTATCATTTTCATTGTCACTGCTACTATCATAATAATCTATCACATCTTCTTCAGGTTGTTGGAAAACATCAGCAATTTCGGAAGGATTGAAGTTTTCACTGTGGTGAGGAAGCATTTTAAAGCAAATAATAACGGCAGAGATGAAACAACAAGTGTGGCGCGTGAAAGCAGAATGAAGGAGTGAACAACGCTCGCTTTGCTTTTATAACGATATGCTAATGAGAGGGGTTAACAGCCGTTAAGTGGGGAAGGAAAGAGAGGGGGTATTTATTTCAAATAATTCGCATAACTTTTGACTAAAATAAGATAGCTAAATTCTTCTTTTACTGAAATGTTCGTCTTACATAGACCTTTTCAATGATGTATTGCTTGTCCTAATCCGTCAATCCGTTATCAAGTTATAGGCATTTTAATTTTCCGGGGGGGGGGGGGTTCCGCTTCATTAGTCACGGAGGGGGGGGGTTCCGCTTCATTAGTCACGGGGAGGGGGGGGGGGGTTCCGCTTCATTAGTCACGGGGGAGGGGGGGGGGGTTCCACTTGGCTGCTCATGCGGAACTGATATTCTCACGAGATGGTCGTTGTGTGATAATGAAGACAAATGTTCATCGCGCCGCGACCACTAATTAACTCGCATTTGCGGTGTTCACATCTTTCCTACTCATTACATATACGTTTCCTACTTCATTATTTCAAGACTAATTAACTTGCAAAACAACAGTCTCTGTCTTTGAATGCTGATGAGATTTCATTAGGAACCATTCTTTGCACGCTATATGAAGCTACACCGGCAAACAATGCAAGTCAGACAGGTCATATAACTGTACAACGACCTCAGAAAAGTAGGTCACGAGACTTAGAGTGTTAAAAAATAATGGGGAGAAACACAACGCTATAACGCATTGTGTTTCTCCCCCATTATTTTTTTTAGCAAAATTTGGAAAAAACTATGTGAATTTACTGTTTACGCCCCCACCTTGTAATACGATCCTTTTTATCCCTGAGGAGAAAGTCTTGAGAATTTAAATTGTTAAATCTCTTCTCTTTACACAAATTATCACAAACTCTAATTTTATATTTTAAGCCGTTACATTTTGCCAATATGTGTTGGTGGTCAACAACACTTAGAAAAAAATATTTCAAACCTTTCTTAAGCCTCTCTCCTCTGACGGATATTATTTCAGGATCGTCTTCAACAGTGGGGATTTCTGCCAGTTGTGGTTCGGAAAGATGTTTCACGATATGTACACGGCAGAAACTCTCGTTCTTAACACATTTCCTTCCACAAGCTGATCCTTTCTTAATTCCCCTAGCGAGCACTTCAGGGCAAGTAGTGGGACGGCTAAATGCCCTACGACGCTCTTCTTTTAATAATTGGAAACGCTCTGAAGGAGCAGACTTAGGAGATTTATTTTTAGGATAGGTGTGATCTTTAGGAATAGTAAGTGGTGGGGTAGGAGGCATTGGTGACAGTGGAATGACAGGTGTACTAAGACGATGAAGCAAGGTTCAAATGAAGGGGAATTAGGACGGGGAGCTGGCTTCTGCGGTGGCGGCATGTTAGTTGAAGGCGGTGTGGAGTCATTTGAAGACGAAGGTGGTGAAAATATGCTGCGATGTGTGGTATTGTTGGCCGGGGGGAGAGGAGCTCCAGAAGTTGAAGGTTTCGAGTCTAGTTGCTTCTTATACCAGTCGGGAGCATTTTTCAAGCGAAGAGTTTTCTTGACTGGAGTTGAAGCCGTAGTAGAAGTAGAAGTTGAACTTGTAATAGAAGAGCGGGCTGTAGTGGAAGTTGTAGTCGGCAGGGATGACATCGTGGTAGTTCTGTTCGCAGTTCGCAGCGTAACGTCTGGAAACAGAATGAAACGTTAGCCGTGGTCGATGCGTCTTTTATAACAGTATGCTAATGAGAAGGGTTAACAGCCGTTAAGTGGGGGAAGGTGGAAGGGAAGGAAAAAGAGGGGGTATTTATTTCAAATAATTCGCATAACTTTCGACTAAAATAAGATAAGTAAATTCTTCTTTAACTAAAATGTTCGTCTTACATAGACCTTTTCAATGATGTATTGCTTGTCCTAATCCGTTAATCCATTATCGAGTTATAGGCATTTTAATTTTCGGGGGGGGGGGTTCCGCTTGAGTGAACACGGGGGGGGGGGGGGGGGGTCGGTCATTGACCCCTTCCGAAAGTGGGTCAAGGTCATTCAAGACTTATAAAGAACCAAGGTGATGGGAACAGTAGTAACTGTTCCCACCACCCTGTTTGCCTAACGGTTCCCACTCCCAACCCACTAGTTACGTTCTGCGAGGGACATCGACGCAATTTTGTTTGGCCCGTCCGGGTCTACCGTAACGGTCCGGTCCGGTCTACCGTAACCGTGATTCGAAGGGAAACTGGAACACCTAATGCAGAAACGCAACTCTAACACCCACCCAACTAATCCCACCCAATCATATTCCTAAACAAAATGCAAAAACCTAGTCCGCAATTTGCGGATGTCCCACCCCTTCTAAGTGAAGTTCAACCGAACTTCTGAATTTACATTTAATCTACCCCCTATCATCTAGCTGAAAGGCAAAACAACAACATTAATTATTAATACCAACACTTAAAACTAACAACACATCATTATTAAATATCAAATAATTCAACACAACCAAATACCATCATTATTCTTAAAATTAATACACCTTAACGCTAAACACAACTTATAACTAACATCACAATGCGCAAATTAATTCTTAAATTAAGTGCAACTTACAACTAATATTTACACACACACACACACACATACCACATTGCATTAAAGAACGCAACGTAGTATAAGAAGTTCAAATATATATAGGCCTACTATATATTTGAACCTCTTACCGAGTCGCCAACGACTTTTCGCTATGAAAACTCGTTGACGACTGACGCGAAAATTGGGCTCGTATCGCTCCTCGGGTTTTCGAGTGGTGGGAGTAATTAATGCAGTGGTGGGGGAATTGTTTCACTCCAGTACAGTCTTCAATCCACTCCAGTTCGCAGCAGTGTAAAAGTGAAACGAAGGAGTGGGGGCGGAGCATGCGCAGCGACGTAAAATCCAAGGTTTGAGGTTAGAACTTTCCGTGCACAGTAGAGCTAAATTGAGTAATACAGGACTCGGCGCATGCGCAATAGCGAGGTGTGATTCCGATCCGGAGAACTCGTTGCATTCGCAGCAGCGCTAAAGTGAGTAATACAGACTAGGCGCATTCGCAGTAGCGCTAAAATGAGTAATACAGGACTAGGCGCCGTAGCGTGAAGTTGGCTCACTCCAGTACAAGTTATAGCAGCATAAAAATGAAACGAAGGAGTGGGAGCGGCGCATGCGCAGTGACGTAAACCAAGGTTTGAGGTTAGAATTTTCCATGGTGGCTGCCATGTTTAATTCAGTTTCATTCAAACAATAGTAGTTCATGGCTGGCATGGGATGTGAAGTGTGGTAATTAGATGGGGTTAGCAACCGGTCGTGACCGGCCATTGACCGGTCATCGACCCGGCAGGGTTCCGCTTGAGTGAACACCGGGGGGGGGGGGAATTAATCTCCATTTTTTATGGGGGGGGGGGTTCCGCTTCATTAGTCACGGGGGGGGGGGGGGTTCCGCTTCATTAGTCACGGGGGGGGGGGGGGGGGTTCCGCTTGAGTGAACACGGGAGGTTCCACTTGGGCGCTCATGCGCAACTGATCTTCTCACGCGATAACCGTTATAAAAGACGATTGTTCATCGCGCCGCGACCATTAATTAACTCGCATTTGTGTTGTTCGCATCCTTCCTACTCATTATATATACGTTTCGCCAACTTCATTATACAAGTCTAATTGCTACTAACCTGAAATTTCATTTACATTAGCACATGTCGTCCTGTTTGAATCACCTTCGCGTGCTCGACGTTATATCTCATTCATCAGTCTTGTTCTCACTTCTACACGTCTGACATACTTCTTGTGATGGATACGCAATGTTTGAAATTGAAACTTTTGCGGACACAACATATATTACGAAATAATTCCAAACCATCGGTTTCAAAGACTAAAACAAATTTAACAAAAGTGAGGAAGAAATTAAGTTTTAACCCGTTATACTCTGTTAGAACTTCGCAGGTTCACGTTGATGATAATGTTATTCACAACATTTTGCGTTCGATGTTACGTTTCCACAACTTCGAACTTGTTACACCTATCGACTGTGTTCAGCAGGTTTTCATATTTTACCCCCACCCTTCTTTATATAAGTGCGCTCACGACAATTCCTGTTTCATTCTTCTATACGCTCTTCGACTGACAACTACTCCGCTCTAAATTACACACTACAAGAAGATGGATACAAACCAAGAACAAGTACAAGTTCACGAAATATCGTCTACTACCCACCCGAGAGAGAATCCTCCGAGAACTTCGCCTTCACCGAATCCACAGAACCCCGTCCAAGTTTCGGATGTATCTTCGACGGCGAGGAATGATCTTGAAGCTATTCTTCGGTCGCTCGTCGGTTTCGACTGACCTGTACGACGATCGATGTTAAACTGAACTCTTAGAAGTTCAGTCTTTTTTTAAAACTTCCTCCGGATGACCTTGAAGCAATTATCCCCTCTCCTTTTTCAACTAACTTCTACTTTTGTTTCACTGTTGAATTTCAGTTTTGAACTAACTTTTAATTTATGCGAAGTTTTAGTTGAACCCGGTTAATTTATGCGCACATTTAGTTCACTCCCAAATTGTTGAATTTCAGTCTTGAACTAACTTTTAATTTATGCGCAAATCTACTTCAAACGCTCACCCCACCTCCTCACCCCTCATTTAATATACGACCGGAAGCTATGTGCCCCGGCACGTGGCTTCCGGGGCAGCTGACCTGTGCCAGAAGTAACCAAATCTAACTACTGTAAACAATTCAGTTGTTGCAGACGACAACTCCGAAATCAAGCGTATTGAGCGCTAGACTGGTCGTAGCGACAACTCAAGGAACTAATTCAATGACGTCACGGTTTTGCTCCTTATGTCTCCCGTCTGCCCCACCCCACCAATTACTTGTCCTGGGTTTTTTTTTTTTTTTTTTTTTTAAGAAAATAAATCACCTCAAAAAGTAACATAAATAACCATGAGTCAAATACTTTTCCCAGACTAGACACCATTCCCAGTAGTCTTAGCATTTATACTTTACAATATCATAGAAAAAGATTATTTACGAAAACCAGTACATTTGTCTAGTCAGGGCCGCCCTGAGGGTAATAGGCGCCCGGGGCAATGTTTTCTTCTGCGCCCCCTAAATCAAATTAATTAATTGGCCTATCTTGTGAACTTTAATGTTAAATTACAGTAGGAAACATTAAATTAGATGCATGGCTATTTGATCCTGAACATCTGTTAATAATTAGGTGTAAATACATGTAGTTATTGGTGATTACAATTAATTGGTAATTATTGGGCCGGATTTAGGATTTTGCCGCCTCTGTAGGCTATCCATTTTCTGGGACCCCCCCCCCCCAACTACTTAGGGACAGACACATACATAGTTTTTATTGTCACTTATAGGAGCATATTCACCAAAAAGTACCACAGATTAAATCTTAAATCTATGTCTCGTCGCAATATACCAAAAAATATGTCAAGTACCAAAACCTTTTATGAATCTGTGTATTCTTTAATTGAATAATTATTTAAACCAGGAATCATAACACAAATGATCAAAAAGTAACTTCACAGGAGCAGCTAGAACAGCGGACAGGCAAGGCAGTGTAGACGCAACTGTCATCAGCCCAATATTAATGTTGGTTTTGTCACAAGCTACAAAAACATAGTTCGAACAACTTAAGTTAAATTCAAATTTGAATTAATGAAATTGAGTTCATTTTCATCAATTAAAAAATTTACGTAGGCCTGCACTTTTCTGTGTAAGTAAACTTAAAACTTACGAAAAAATCAATAAAAGGACTCTAATTGTAACAAATATATTCACCACTTGACAAAGCTAAAGAATTGGCAACATCGCGGACACTGCCATGACGACTTTTGTTTTAAAATAAATTAAGACTCCATAATGTTGCGTATCCAATATTTTTATCCTAGAGCCGCCCCTGTCACCAATTGACACATTTTTTTACCGAAATAAAAACAATATAAGTTTGAAAGGTTTCTTGTGACAGCGTCACAGTCTAACAACTTAAGAGGAAGCATACCTACCTAACATCATCAGTTGTGACTCTCTAACGTGAAATGTGAAAAGTCTCTGGTAGATGAAGCTGGTGGGCTTCTGGTATGTAAACTCGCAACTACATTTGTTTACTGTTGATAATAATTTTGGCGAAAGTTTTGTTGTTAGGCGGAACAGCTGCACCTGGCAAGTAGTTAAATTTTTCGTTCTTTTCATAAAAACAATTATTTTTTTCATGGGGAGTTTATTTTATGAATCAAAACCATACGTTTGCTCTATTTTGTTTCCAATCCATTCGTTAATTCATTAAAATGTTTTAAAAAGGAAATCACTAGTTGCGAATGTAAACACTGGGAGAGCTAGTGTAGTTCCATCTTTCTGGGCCCATACAAACTGCAATGGCCGTTACAATTACCCTTCATGAAAAATGTGTTACAAAATTATATGAAGTAAATTCATATTAAAAGAATAAATTCATTTTCATTCCTCAAATTAAACATACACTATTATTTATTCATTATTTATTCATTTATTATTTATTCATTATTCATTATTTATTTACACATTATTTATTCTGATTGCACTTCCAATCAGAATTATGGGCTTAAAGAAGGTTTCTGTTATTAAATTAGTAAAAAATATTTTCAATTTTTTGTAAATTGCCAAATTGCCGCTCCTAAAATTTTGCCGCTATAGGCTCCAGCCTTTCCAGCCTATTTAGAAATACGGCCCTGATAATTTGTGTTATGATTCCTGGCTTAAATAATTATTCAAATAAAGAATATAGGTTTACAGACCATCATAAATGGTTTGGTACTTGTCATAGTTTTGTATATATTGAGACAAGATAATCTGTGGCGTATTTTCAGAGGTGAATATGCTACTATAAGTGACAATAAAAACTATGTATGTGTCTGTCGCTAAGGAGTGGGGTGGGGGGGAGGGGGGCAGCAGAAAATGGATAGCCTATAGGCTGCAAAATTCTAATCCGGCCCTGATTAGGATTATTAGTACAAAATAATTGTGAGAGTTTACTAAAGGCAAATACTCCAGCACATACACAGACCAATGAATACAGAACCAATAAGTAGGGACATCCCATGTTAAATCTGTTAGGTTTGGGCTCGAAAACTAGAGGAAAATAAAGGGCTGATGATTGGATTACTTCTCTTAATTCCCACGGAAAGTGCTTTCTACCTTCTATAAATGTCAAAATCAGCATATTTGTTTACAAAAATTGAAAACAAAAACAATAATTCTGCAAAAAAAAAATTCTGCAAAATTATTCTATAGCCTTCTGATTCCATATTCAACCTATGAGCAAAATCTTTAAATCTTGAATATAGCTGTCCTTTATATTTTAAATAACTTTACATCTTGATGGTGCTATCTGTTTTTCGTAGGCGGCGTTCTCACTTCCCCATTTGTCCCTACACCGCGTATTTGGTTCTGTATATTGCACAGGTGTTCTCAGTTCTACTGTAGTAAAGTAGAATAAAGTGAAGTACAAGTTAGAGATATCATCAAACTTTACACTTACGAATTAAAATTCGAATGTCCTTATATTTTTCAACAGAATAAATGGGTGGAAAAATGGAATCTATTACAAACTATGGGTTTAATAATATATAAAAACAATTGACAATAAATATATATTACAGTAGATATAAATAAATTAAAAACATTCAATAAATATTTTTAAAATTCAGTTTGGACTCCATAGTACCCAAGGAAATTATTGTCATATAAACTAACTATACTTAGGATCATTAACACTGTTCAACAATTTCTAGTTTTATACAAATCTCCTTTTTTAATATCATAATGATAATTTTTATCACATATTTTGGTTACTTGAGATACCTTATACCAGCACTCGAAGGCAATAAGTTTTAGAATAACATGTAGATGTGTGGGCAAAAATCTGCTCATTTTGTAAAGAAACATACCAAACAAATAGATGGCATATATTTCCAGCCAGCTCTGACTCATGGTATTTGTGTGATCACTGTGTAAAAATATCCATACACAAAACACAACACACACAATTTTACAATTTTTCATGACATTTTTTTATTTTCAACTTCAGTGGAGGACAGCAGCTTTAACAAACTGCCTAAAGGTTGTACTTTTTCATATTTTTCCAATTTCATGGAAAGGGCTTCAATCAGAAAAAGTTCCAATGAATTAGTAATTTTCAATGTTAGTTGCTATAATTTGATTTGCAAAAAAAACACTTTAACTTGGGTTTCACTAGAGCAAACCCAACCAAACAAGCAGAACCGAATGCAAAATTTGCTCTGGTGTGACCTGCCCCTCAAGCGTGATGGAACTGGGCTCTGTGTTGGGCTGCTCCATCACGATGCCAGTTTTGGAGCAAACCCTCAAAGGAAATTCACTCACTTGAGTTTAGTGCTCTAGTCTGGTCCTGTCAATAATACTGCTAGTCTAAAGTTGATTCTTTTGTTTCTTAATAGACTGATAGAATGGAGAATTGGTCACATTCCTAAAAACATGTAATTTTCCTGCTAGACATTGTTTATGTAGGTACTCCATACAGTGTAGTGATTTGCCATAGAACAATGACAATAACGTTACTATGTTCTGATATTTTCAGATAGACAAACAGATCATTAAAGCCATCTCCCAATAAATTCATTGTGATAAGAATGTTCCTCTAAGGCTGCTCTCACATTGGGTCGCTGCGACCGGGTGGCAACCACTGACTCGTAGAAGTCGTAGCCACGCTTGTCATTCCACATATACGGTGGCTGCGTCCGGTTTCTCACGATGCGCAAGTGACAGACACAGGGAAGGAGGCAGGCAGACGACGTAAACAAGCTGCTCGCGCATCCCGAAAATGTAGAGGCAGGTTGGGTCGCAGTCACCGAGTGTGAAAGGCTCCATATGTTTTAATGCCCGGCGAGCGACTTGAGTCGCTAAAAAGTAGGGTCGCTGCCACCAAGGTGTGTCGCTGCAACGCAATAATGTGAAAAGCTCCATAAGGCTCAATACATTTTCAACAGGTCAAGTGGCCAACGGGTGGCTGCTACTCGGTTGCAGCGACCCAATGTGAAAGCGGCCTAAGACAATGACAAAACTTTCCCCAGATAGCAAGGAAGCTTGAATCAAGCCTTGACTTTTCCTCGATTTTTAATTGCAGCGTAAGCCTTGAATTTGAGCATCTATTCGAGTCCGATTTGAAATAACCAAAGATAATCAAGGCTTGAATTTGTTTCTCAATTTAATGTCAATGTAAGCCTTGAATTTAATCATCTAATCGATTCTGATTCGAAAGCACCAAAAAGTTAAAGAAGGCTTGAACTTCCCTCTCCCTTTAATTGCAATGTAAGCCTAGAATTTGATTATCCAACTAAACTCAATTCACGTTTGCGAATCGAACTCGAATCGATACCGATTCACGGCACGACGTCCCGACCAATCACAAGCCGTCCAACGCTGTCCCACAATGCAGTGCGCAGCTCCCGAGGAACGATTTCTCATCGATTTTGTATAGATTTTTCGGTACGAGACGGGCCGAGGCCATTACTTTCTTACCAGACTCCGAAGTTATCGGATGTGTATTTTACTGTTCCGATTTTTAAATAAGTTTTTTGTCTTGTTTTATTCAAGCCTTTATACATTTTTTAGCCTCGTTAATTCAAATCTCTTTTAGGTCTTTCTGTTCTTCTGCAGCTGATATTACATGTTAAAGTGGAATAATACATCACGTGGTTAGTGTAATTTATTTAGTTTAAAACAGAAATTAGTTAAGTACAAATTAATTAGATTAACTACTTAAGTAGGGGGAGTATCTCGATTTTTAAATTATTTGTAGGCCTAATTTGTGAAATTGAGCTAGGCATATGTAAGTTTATTCCATATACTCAGTAAAATTTTAAAGTAATTTTTTTATAAGTTTTTTAGTTATTTTTTGATTTTGTAGGCCTACTCAGAACTCCCGTTTTAAAACCCCCGTTTTAAAAGGTATGAAATGTATATATGACTCAAAATGTGTTTTAAAAAGACTTAAAAAAGATTTGAACGAGGCTAAAAAATGTATAAAGGCTTGAAAAAGGTTTGAAAAAGAATCGAAAAACACTTGAAAAGGGCTCAAAAGACGCTTGAAAAAGACTTGAAAAGATTAAGTAAGACTTTAAAGGCTTGAAAGTTACTTGAAAAAGAATTGAATGAAACATTTTATTCAAGTTGAAATCGATTTCACATCACGGTGACTAAGAGCCTTCAATCAAGTTTGACTCAAGTTTTCAGGCTCGATTGGTAAGGTTTGAATCAAACCTTCAAGCCTCAAAAATCAAGCTTGAATCAAGTTTGAATCAAGCTTTTTTTGCTATGTGGGTCAAGTTGATATCAGAATTGTACACTACACGAATACTTTTTCTCAAAATCTTTAAATTAATAAATATATATAGTTGATAATTTCCAGCATTTTGTTTTTTGCAATGTTGGGTTAGTCTGAACTTATATGTACTTAATCAACCTTTTTAGATTTCCTAGCTTTTGGTCGTTGAGAGTCTGACTTTCTTTTTCTTGACAATAAAGAACACAATGTCCTGACGGCGCAATACAGCACCATTGCAACAGCTGTTGCTGCGGCAACCAGCACAGCAGTGACGTCCACCAGTGCCAGCTGATACCACGACAGCTGTACCGACGACGGCTGCAGATGTGGTGCACCCTGATGTCTGATGACATACTCCGTCCAGTATACAGCTGACTGCAGCGCCGTCATCGGCCGGTCGTGGAACTTCAGTGATAACCTCTGCATGTTCTCAGAATAACTGTGTATAAAGCAAAGAATGTAAATGGTTAGTTACTCCATTATTTTTTTATTATTGCACATTATAGGCTATTATAAAGGGTGGAAATAAAGTCCCGGGTCAGTTAAATGTTTTAAAAAACAATTAAGATAGAGCTACAAAACTTGGAACAATGTTATTGGGCATAAACAAATATTTAAGCACATACAGTATTCAGTGATCAAATACATCTTCCGGGGGATGGCCCACCAGGAGTCAGAAGAAAATCTTAAAAATGTAAGCATAAGTTAATATGTACATCAAATTAAAGGTCTTTATGAGTAGAATACAATGCCGCAAACTCGACCTCAAATGGACAACCAAGTGAAAAAATGGCAGGCGATCAAACTTTGCTTCAAAATCATATTGCAAAAAAAATGCAATAAAACCTAATACAATTGAACTTTTGAAGTCGGGATAGTGGAAAATTGCTCAGAATGCACAACCTTTTTAAATTATGTATCATATGACGTAAGCCATTACAGTTTCCCTGACATCTTCCACTAGGGACGTCCCCTAAAGGAATTCTGGAAAAAACTTCATTGGCCACGTCATATGATAAATAATTTTAAAGGGCTCTGCATTCTGAGTGTTCAGTAAAGTTATAATTTTTGTATGTTTTTAATTTTAGATATCTATTTTTGTATAATATAAATTTAAATGCCTTTTTATCATCAATCAAACCACATCACATGAACATATGTAAATTTTCATTGTTGGAATTCATTCTCGTTGAATCACCGCAAGTGTGAACACTGTTTCACTTTTTTATCCGCAATAAACCTCTTTTATACCAACCTCGGTCCTTCGAATTTATTTATTTACTCAAAACCGCATTCACTGTACATTTTTTGGTCAACATCGAGCCGGATATTTTCAACGAACAGTTTTAGTGCGACTTTTTTTCAGTATATTTTAATGTTCTCGGTTTATCGTCATTTGAACATCAAGCCGCGAAGGACAAAACACCCGGTATGGCAGACGGGAGACATTAAGGAGCAAAACCGTGACGTCATTGAATTAGTTCCTTGAGTTGTCGCTACCAACAGTCTAGCGCTCAATACGCTTGATTTCGAAGTTGTCGTCTGCAACAACTGAATAATATTGTTTACACTAACCTCTATAGGACTAGATGATGAATGGAAATGGGTAATTCTATCGTGGTCCTCTTTTCAAGGAGAATTTGAAAACCCTTTTACAAAATAAAAGATGTTTACTCGTATTTTTGTTTTGTTTTTATCAGGCCTAGCTTACATAAACTTAGGCCTGCTTTAGTTTTAATAGAGAAGGTTCAAAGCGTTCAACATTTTAGGCCTAGCTAGGCTATAGTTTTGGTTAGTATGAAACGTAATTTTATGCAACTAAGTTTGACTGTCTTGTCTTAGCAGTTAGCCTATTCCTTAATTCCACATAAACGAATCCTTGAAACGAATTATCGATGACTAAATTAAAAACAAACCTATAGTAGCAGTCATCGATAATCACATAAGGCCTTCGAAAACTACCTTGACAAGTTGAAAGGTACAGTGTATTTTGGTTTAAGTGGTTTTATTTATTTTTTATTTTATTCGATAACTAACAAATTGATGGCACTGTAGACATCTTCAATAAATTTTATTGTTTATAAATATTTCAAAGATTTAACCAAGGATAAAGCATAGCTTTTGTATTGTCTTTTGTTTAACCAAACTATGATGAAGATGGCCACGACTGCCTTTGAAACTCTTTGTTACCGTATCGAATAAAGATTAATAAATAAATAAAACTTAAGCGAAAAATCCTAAAAGGTCCTACAAAATTAAAGATGTTTATTCTTGTTATAGGTATTTTTTGTTTTGTTTTTATCAGGCCTAGCTTACATAAACTTGGGCCTGCTTTAGTTTTGATAGAAAAGATTCAAAGCGTTCAACATTTTAGGCCTAGCTAGGCCATATTTTTGGTTAGTAGGCTATGAAACGTAATTTTATGCAACTAAGTTTGACTGTCTTGTCTCAACATAGTTAGCGTATTCCTTAATTCCCCACAAACGAATCCTTGTCGGATTCAGTAAGATGTAGTTACAGTACCACTTGAAATACTTGTAAACTTAAATAAAACTTAAGTAAACTTGAAATTTGATCAATTTTGTGGAACCAAACTTTAGGTGCAAGGGTTGGATTGCAGAATCCTACACCAATATATCACACACCCAAGTTAAATTAACAATACATTTAAGAGTGCCAATCTAAAATTATTAAGAATTATGTACTAATATAAGAATACTGTATATATTTCTGATCTTAAACTTGAATACCGGTATATTGTATTCCGAGAGTAGCGGAATAGCGGCAAAATATAGAAACTCTAATGTTATGACGTCAGCATCATAGCCGTCACACAGTGAAGCGACGTCATTAAGCTGCTCCGGCCCGCCGCACATTGGTGCGAGGTGGGAGCGAGCCGAGGCCGAGGCGAGGCAGAGGCGAGCGGTGCGAGGAATGAGTGCCTCTGCTGGTCAGCGCACATTTGTGCGAGATGCGAGAGAGACGGGGCCGAGGCGAGGGATGTGTGACGGGGATATTTGATTGTTGCCCATGGTTATATGCTACGTACTGCCTGATTATCTTCATGACCGTTTGACATTGAGTAAATATTGAACATATTACTTTTTTATATGGATAATTTTTAGCTGATACACTTCTAAAACCAAAAAAACAACATATATTACATAAAAAATATTTAAAATATTTTTTTTAACCCCTCCAAAAATATCTCGTATATAGGCCAAACCGATTATGCTAAAAAAAACCTAAACAATTTTAGTATTAATTATTAGTCTACAACTAAGGGTTTTGAAAAGTTAAAATTTATAGCATTTAAAGTTCATAAATCAGTGAACCTTAAATGCTATAAATTAAAATTTTCCAAAACCGTTAGTCGTAGACTATAATTCAAACTACAAAATTGTTTAGTTTTTTAGCTAATTCTGTTAGCGATAAGTGGAGTTTGATAGGATTAGACTGTTTGGTAGACAATGTAGAAAAAAAATAAATTTTGAATACCTAATCCCTATAACCTTTAATTAAAAATGTTCCCGGAATTTCGGAGACATCATTTTGTTTTTTGTTTTTTTTTATTATTTTAAAATCTAAAAACTAGTTTTTTTTAATTCGATTTATTTGTTTTTTTGACTACTTAAAATTACAATTTTCCAAAATCGCTCCTCTTAATAATATAAGGTCAATGGGCCAAATTAATAAAAAGATTGTGAATTTAAAACAAATCGAACAATTATTTTCAATTCAAAATAAAAAATAAATACAGACAGACATTTTTTAACTTCTTTTTGCATTTTGGGGACCAACGGGCGATACATCCACATAAATTATATACAACACTGATATTTTTGGTGATCACTATACTTTCTCCATATTACAAAATAGGGAGAAATAGCAAAAAACTCGCCGAGGACTGAGCGAGGACCGAGGAAAACTGTGCATCAACTACAAACCCAGCGAGGCCTGGGCGAGTCTGCCGCCGGCGCCGCCTCGCTCTGCCCTCGCTCCAATGTGCGCTGCTCCACCTAAACGCGTGTATTACAAAAACACCTCTTCCTCGCCTCTGCCTCGCCTCGGCCTCGGCTCGCTCCCACCTCGCACCAATGTGCGGCGGGCCAGCGAGGTGGGAGCGAGCCGAGGCCGAGGCGAGGCAGAGGCGAGCGGTGCGAGGAATGAGTGCCTCTGCTGGTCAGCGCACATTTGTGCGAGATGCGAGAGAGACGGGGCCGAGGCGAGGGATGTGTGACGGGGATATTTGATTGTTGCCCATGGTTATATGCTACGTACTGCCTGATTATCTTCATGACCGTTTGACATTGAGTAAATATTGAACATATTACTTTTTTATATGGATAATTTTTAGCTGATACACTTCTAAAACCAAAAAAACAACATATATTACATAAAAAATATTTAAAATATTTTTTTTAACCCCTCCAAAAATATCTCGTATATAGGCCAAACCGATTATGCTAAAAAAAACCTAAACAATTTTAGTATTAATTATTAGTCTACAACTAAGGGTTTTGAAAAGTTAAAATTTATAGCATTTAAAGTTCATAAATCAGTGAACCTTAAATGCTATAAATTAAAATTTTCCAAAACCGTTAGTCGTAGACTATAATTCAAACTACAAAATTGTTTAGTTTTTTAGCTAATTCTGTTAGCGATAAGTGGAGTTTGATAGGATTAGACTGTTTGGTAGACAATGTAGAAAAAAAATAAATTTTGAATACCTAATCCCTATAACCTTTAATTAAAAATGTTCCCGGAATTTCGGAGACATCATTTTGTTTTTTGTTTTTTTTTATTATTTTAAAATCTAAAAACTAGTTTTTTTTAATTCGATTTATTTGTTTTTTTGACTACTTAAAATTACAATTTTCCAAAATCGCTCCTCTTAATAATATAAGGTCAATGGGCCAAATTAATAAAAAGATTGTGAATTTAAAACAAATCGAACAATTATTTTCAATTCAAAATAAAAAATAAATACAGACAGACATTTTTTAACTTCTTTTTGCATTTTGGGGACCAACGGGCGATACATCCACATAAATTATATACAACACTGATATTTTTGGTGATCACTATACTTTCTCCATATTACAAAATAGGGAGAAATAGCAAAAAACTCGCCGAGGACTGAGCGAGGACCGAGGAAAACTGTGCATCAACTACAAACCCAGCGAGGCCTGGGCGAGTCTGCCGCCGGCGCCGCCTCGCTCTGCCCTCGCTCCAATGTGCGCTGCTCCACCTAAACGCGTGTATTACAAAAACACCTCTTCCTCGCCTCTGCCTCGCCTCGGCCTCGGCTCGCTCCCACCTCGCACCAATGTGCGGCGGGCCAGCGAGGTGGGAGCGAGCCGAGGCCGAGGCGAGGCAGAGGCGAGCGGTGCGAGGAATGAGTGCCTCTGCTGGTCAGCGCACATTTGTGCGAGATGCGAGAGAGACGGGGCCGAGGCGAGGGATGTGTGACGGGGATATTTGATTGTTGCCCATGGTTATATGCTACGTACTGCCTGATTATCTTCATGACCGTTTGACATTGAGTAAATATTGAACATATTACTTTTTTATATGGATAATTTTTAGCTGATACACTTCTAAAACCAAAAAAACAACATATATTACATAAAAAATATTTAAAATATTTTTTTTAACCCCTCCAAAAATATCTCGTATATAGGCCAAACCGATTATGCTAAAAAAAACCTAAACAATTTTAGTATTAATTATTAGTCTACAACTAAGGGTTTTGAAAAGTTAAAATTTATAGCATTTAAAGTTCATAAATCAGTGAACCTTAAATGCTATAAATTAAAATTTTCCAAAACCGTTAGTCGTAGACTATAATTCAAACTACAAAATTGTTTAGTTTTTTAGCTAATTCTGTTAGCGATAAGTGGAGTTTGATAGGATTAGACTGTTTGGTAGACAATGTAGAAAAATACCCCCGTCGCAGCAGACCTGCGTACTCAGCGAATTTCCAAATTAGTAGTATTAATTATGACCAGATAAACCTGTAAACCAAAAATCATCACAAGCTCATAAATAGGGAAATAAATGTTTATCTCCTTATGATAAATGTAGGGAAAGAGTATGCAGGTATGCTGCCATGGGGAACACTGAAAGTAGGTTTTTAGCATTAAAAAAAATATTTTGACCATATCAAGCCATACACTAAATTTCATCAATATCTTTCCATTGCTAAAGGAGTTTGCCTATTCTCCATATGATTAACATGGGAAAAGAGTATGCAGGTTTGCTGCCATGATAAGCACAAAAACCAAGATTTTTTACCATAAATGGATGAATCTCAACCAAATGAAGCTGAATACCAAGTTTCATCCAAAAACATTGGTTAATAAGTGAAATATTAACACATCCTTATTCTCCATAAGATTAACATTGGAGCCTCAAAATACAACGTACTGTCTTTAGACTTTGTAATATCTCGGTAACCAATGGAGATAGAGCAAAGCTTCAAAATGCTAAATTGTGTGTTTTTTTGAGCTAAATCCAATGGTCAAAATAAAAATTTGAAATTTTTAAAAATTACATATGAAAAATGCAAAAAACCCATTTTTGGGGTACAAAACCCCCCAAAACTACCCCTTCCGATAGGTCGATATGTCTGGTTTACGAACTCATCCGAATAAACGTAGGATTACACATTTCTACCAAATTTGGTGTCGATCGGACCATTTTTACGAGAGTTATCGTGTCTAGGGACACATACATATATATATATATACATATATACATATATACATATATATATATATATATAAAAATTTTAATGACTATTATTTTTGGTCTCTGGGCACCTGAAAACGAAAAAGTAACATGGTCCCGGGCTTAAGTCTTACCATGAGACCTACGGTAATAGCTTATTCCCTATGGGAAATTCGCTAAAAATAAATTTTGAATACCTAATCCCTATAACCTTTAATTAAAAATGTTCCCGGAATTTCGGAGACATCATTTTGTTTTTTGTTTTTTTTTATTATTTTAAAATCTAAAAACTAGTTTTTTTTAATTCGATTTATTTGTTTTTTTGACTACTTAAAATTACAATTTTCCAAAATCGCTCCTCTTAATAATATAAGGTCAATGGGCCAAATTAATAAAAAGATTGTGAATTTAAAACAAATCGAACAATTATTTTCAATTCAAAATAAAAAATAAATACAGACAGACATTTTTTAACTTCTTTTTGCATTTTGGGGACCAACGGGCGATACATCCACATAAATTATATACAACACTGATATTTTTGGTGATCACTATACTTTCTCCATATTACAAAATAGGGAGAAATAGCAAAAAACTCGCCGAGGACTGAGCGAGGACCGAGGAAAACTGTGCATCAACTACAAACCCAGCGAGGCCTGGGCGAGTCTGCCGCCGGCGCCGCCTCGCTCTGCCCTCGCTCCAATGTGCGCTGCTCCACCTAAACGCGTGTATTACAAAAACACCTCTTCCTCGCCTCTGCCTCGCCTCGGCCTCGGCTCGCTCCCACCTCGCACCAATGTGCGGCGGGCCTTAAATGTCTCCCGTCTGCCCCACCGCAAAACACCGCATCGCCATATTGGTTATCGTCAATCCACTAATTAGTCCACTTTCCTCCCGTTCCAAGTGTCAACTGTCAACATCGTCTGCTTCTGCTTCCAATGTCAACAAAACAAACAACAACTGTGTACTTAGGTTATGGTTATGTTTTGAAGACGCAAGGATAATCATCGTAAGTTTTACAAAATAAATCAATCCTAAAGAAGAAAATTATTAACAATTCCACATTTTTATTCCTGATTATTCCTTTTTTCCTCTTGTTTTCAACTATGAACTGTATTTCCTTACTATAGGGTGACCAAATCATTCATGGAGGAAACCGGGACAGCTCCGAATATGTATACCCCACCCCACCTCCCCCCCCCCCCCCCCGCGCCGTACATCAACCAACTGGTCCATTGTTCCCTGGATAAGAATTAGGCTAAATCATAACTGATTGATTCATAGTATATGTTTTTAATTACAGTTAATTAATCAGATTCACTCAAAGGCAAAGTTTCGTGAATTTCCTAATCCTAAATCCTTAGTATGCTTAGGCTACTCTATGTTAATTTAGAATTGTTAAAAATTTAACTTGTCATTGAATAATGATAGTAATAAATTACGATATCTTAATTGATAACAGAATGACTACATAATGTTGACTATTATAATGTAGGTATTTATGATAAAAAAATACCTAAATAGAGTTCAAATGATTAAATATTAGGCCTACATTTTATAGTACTCAGCACTGGGGTAAATGGTAATGATCTGCCTTGCAAAAGGACATTTGTCACTGCTTCCGGCGTTCTTCATCATGTCCTTGTTATTTGAAACTTAATTGAGTTATAGTTATAAAATTGCACAGTCATATTTTCTTAATTGTATATAAGTTAATTTTGAGGATGGCTTCCAGCATGTCCACTTCCATTTAGTTCCAACCGTCAAAATTTCAACTGCCCTCTATTTATGTCTCAATATTTTCCCCCCTTAAACGGAATTCCGGGACTTTTGGGCGTCCCGATACAATTTTTCGAAACATCGCATGACATTACCAAAAACCGGGACAATCCCGGTTTTCCGGGACGTTTGGTCACCCTACCTTACTAGCTATTGAAAACTAAAATAAGTAACTTACTTGGCCTAGGCTACCTTTCAAAAATGAGGTTTTCAACATTTACTAACAGATGTAAAGTCCAATTAAATAAGCTAAATAAGATCGATGATCATATAATGACATATACAACTGAAATAACTTCTGCCCAAATTAATAAACTTAAACTTTACTTAGATGAAGTCAAAACAATCTCAGCTAGTTTTGAAGATAATCTTAACAAACTTCTTGACCTTGATGATACAACCTTTTCTGACAATGAAGATGCTATTTTGAAATTTCAGGGGGAAATTTCAGAACTCTGCTTAAATATTGAAACTCAAATCTGTCTTTGGACTCAAACTTCTCCAGATAATTCCCTAAATGAAACAACATCCACCCTAACCTCAACTAGGCCTACTAGCATAGTAAAATTGCCTAGATTGGAATTAAAATCCTTCAATGGGGACACTAAAACCTGGATTTCCTACATCAATCTGTTTGATACTACTATCCACAATAATAGTAGCCTTATCCCCTGTTGAAAAGCACCAGTACTTGTTAAGCTCACTTGAAGGTGAAGCCTTACATTTGATTAAGTCACTACCTATCTCTGCTGGTAATTATACAGTAGCCTACAATGCTTTGCGTGAAAGGTATCACTCTAAGTGTAGACTAATCTCTACTCACCTCAGTAAAATCTTTGATTTACCTAACATAAATGAAAAATCTGTCAAAAATCTCAGGTCATTTCTAAATGAATTTAATGAAAATGAGCAAGCCCTTAATGTCCTAGACTACAATGTAATGGAAAACAACTACCTATTAAGTATGTTACTCTTACGTAAAATGGATTCCAACCTATGCCAAAAATTTGAGTCTAAACGTGTTAACACTACTGATTTTCCTCAAGCCAATGAAATAATAAAATTTCTCAAAGAGTTTTGTAATAATAGTGAAGATGCCTCTCTCTGTAACAGCCACCAAGCAGCTCCTCAAGCCGATTCCTAACCCTCAAGCTCAAAATGGTAAATCGTTTCAACGACGCCCAATAGCTTTTGTAAGTACCTCTGATGATTCCAAATGTTTTTGCTGTAATGACAGTCACAGTGTATATAGTTGTCCAGTCTTTCAGAGTAAAACACCTCAAGAACGGATTAATGTTGTACGTGAAGTTAAACGTTGCACAAATTGCCTTGGTAATCATTCTGCTAAACAGTGTCAGTCTAAACGTACTTGTAAGACTTGTTCAAAACTTCATCATTCACTCCTACATTTTTTGAAACCTATTAAGCCTTTACTTAATGACAGAAATCATTCAAATAATGAAAATAAGTTAGGCTTAATTGAGCCTAAGGAAGTCTCACAACCTGTAAGCACAACCTCTATGATTAGTAAAAGTGATACACCTTCTCAGAGAAACACCACAGTGCTTTTAGCTACAACTCTTGTTAAAGTAAAGTCCCACTCTGGACATGCTCATATCCTACGAGGACTGATTGATTCAGCTTCTCAATGTTCCTTTATCTCTGAACGTGCAGCTCAACTCTTAAATGTGGTCCGAAAGAAGTCTACACTTCCCATTGATGGCATCTCTGGCCTAAGCACCAAATCTAAAGGTATTACTAGCATAGATTTAAACACTGTAAGTGGTAAATCTGTAGTTCAGAATCATACAGTAGTAATTCTCGACAAAATCACTTCGCCTCTCCCACGAACACAAATACATCCAGATGTAATTACCCATGTACAAAAGTATAGCCTAGCAGACCCTTCATTCCATGCAACTGGACCCATAGACATTCTTCTAGGCTGTGAGCTTTTCGCTAACATTTTCACTGGCGAAATACATTCCATCGGTGAGAATTTACCAAAGGTTGTTGGTACCATATTTGGTTTTACCATAATGGGTAAGACAGCCTGTCTCGGAGAAACAAACCCAAGCAACCATTTGTCTACACTGTTATCAATCAATGATTTTGACCTCCACAGCTCTTTGCAGCAATTTTGGCAACTCGAGGAACCTCCGCAGCAATCAAAGCTCTCTGAAGATGACTCATACTGTATTGATCATTTTTCTAGCACCCATACCCGTGATGAAGATGGACGCTATGTGGTAAGACTACCTCTTAAGCCTAATCATAAGGAATTAGGGGACTCATTCACCTCTGCCAAGTCAAGAATGACATCTCTTGAACGTAAATTCTCCTCTCAACCTGTCTTTCACGAAAAATACTGTGATTTCATGACAGATTACCATACCTCTGGTCACATGACAAAATGTGATGATAACCTCCATTTAAATGAACCTCATTTTTTCCTACCACATCATGGAGTGATTAAAGAAACCTCATCCACAACTAAACTCCGTGTTGTTTTTGACGCATCTTGTCGAACAAGCAACAATCTCTCACTCAATGATATATTGCTTCCTGGTCCTAAGCTTCAAACTAATGTTCATGACATATTATTGAACTTCAGAAAGTATAAGGTTGTATTCTCTTGCGATATCAAACAAATGTACCGTCAGATTAAGGTACACCCTGATGATCAAAACTATCAGTTGATTCTCTGGCGAGAAAATAGTCAAGACCCCCTCTCAGTTTTTAAATTGACTACTGTAACATATGGTATGAATTGCTCACCATTCCTAGCCATAAGTACTCTGAATCAACTTGCTTCTGATGAAGGAGACTCCTATCCAGCTGCAAAACATGTGCTTTTGCATCAAACATACATGGATGACTGCATTGGAGGACATGATTCCGAAGATGAAGCGTTAGAAGTGCGCAGTCAACTGGTCGATCTACTAAAGAAAGGTGGTTTTGAATTGAGAAAATGGACTTCAAATTCTCAGAAGCTATTGGATGACATCCCTCAGGAACATCTGGAAATACCTATGTTCTTTCATAACTCAACTCAACAAGCTAATTTCAGTATTTTAGGCCTCCATTGGTCATCTCTCACTGATAACTTTCCTACCATTTCAATATTTCACAGTCTTGTACTTCAACCCCACCAACAAAACGGAAAGTATTAAGCACCATTGCTCAAATCTATGACCCAGTAGGTTTTTTAGCACCAGTCACTATGAAAGCCAAATGTTTCATGCAGCATCTCTGGACACAAAATTTGGATTGGGGTGACCCCCTACCCTCTCATTTGGCTGATTCCTGGATCCAGTTTCTTGAAGAACTACCAAGCATTTCAAACATTTTAATCCCAAGAAATTTGGAACTTACAACAGGTTGTTCTATTCAACTTCATGGCTTTGCAGACGCTTCTCTCCATGGTTATGCAGCTGTCGTATATCTGCGTACAACCACTGCTGATGGTCAAGTGATCATCCGCCAACTTATCTCCAAGACTCGCCTTGCACCTTTGAAATCGATCTCGCTACCTCGTTTGGAGTTATGTGGTAGCCACCTACTCTCAAAGCTAATCAACTACTGTGTAAATATCTTCTCACCTAATTACCAGATAGAATTCATTCGAAACTGGTGTGATTCAACCATTGTCCTTGCTTGGATAAGCACCCCTCCATACAAATTGAAAACTTTTGTCTCAAATCGAGTCGCAGAGATACAGGAATGTACTCCTACAAACTCGTGGGAACATGTGAGAAGCCCTGACAACCCAGCTGATTGTGCTTCCTGTGGACTCTCTCCCTCATCACTCAAAGAACATCACCTTTGGTGGACCGGACCTACTTGGTTAACAGATCACCCTTCCCAGTGGCCTTCAGGTGATTTTGTACCTCTCAAGGAAAATGAAATCCCAGAAATAAAACCTGATCCTCTAATTGTACTTACCTCTGAACTCAAGCCTAATGATATTTTACTCAAGTTTTCTAGTTGGACCAAGCTACTTAATGTTCTTACATTTGTCTTGCGTTTTATTGAAAAATGCCGCAACACTGCCAATACTAACGAACTTAACAGACCTACCATCCCTGAACTAAAGTCTACTGAAAAACTTGTAATTAAACTAGTTCAAAAGGAAGCCTTCTCAGAAGATATTGAATGTTTGAAAAATGACAAACCATGCAGTACTAGAATTCAAAGACTGTCTCCTTTCATGGATAGTGAAGGTATTCTCCGAGTTGGAGGACGACTCAAGCAGTCATCTTTGAATTATGACAGAAGACATCCTATACTCTTACCTAAATCTCACCACATTGTTAATATTCTCATTGACCACTATCATGTAATGTATTTGCATGCTGGACCACAACTTCTCCAATCATTGATCAATCAGCGTTTCTGGATACTCTCTGCAAGGACTGTCATCCGAATGCGCGTTTTCAAATGTTTGAAATGTTTCAAATGTAAGCCAAGAAATTCTCCTCCTCTTATGGGTGACCTACCAAGTTCGAGAGTCAACATTTCTCGTCCATTTCTAACTACAGGCATCGACTTCTGTGGTCCCTTCATGGCAAAATCGTACAACCTACGGTCTGTGAAACATTTCAAGATCTATATCTGTTTGTTTATTTGCTTTGCTACAAAGGCAGTTCATCTTGAGCCTGTGACTGACCTCTCAACCCCTTCATTCATTGCTTCTTTGACCCGCTTTGTATCACGTCGTGGCCTTCTAAACAAGATTCATTCCGACTGTGGAACAAACTTTGTGGGAGCTGATGCATACTTAAAATCACTTTTGAAAGATCTGGAAAGTAGAAAGAAGATTTTGGACTTCTGTAACCTTCACTCAATTGAATTCAACTTCAACCCCCCAGCTGCCCCACACCAAGGAGGGTTATGAGAAAGTGCCGTGAAAACCCTAAAATATCACTTCTACCGTGTCATTCAACAAGAAGTTCTCACTGTAGAAGAATTCTTCACACTAACTGCTAAAATCGAAGCAATCTTAAACTCAAGACCGTTAACTTCTCTGTCCTCAGACCCTTCAGACCTTACAGCTCTTACACCTGGTCATTTTCTTATTGGCTCTCCTCTAACATCTATTCCTGAACCTGACCTAACGGAATTGTCTACAAACCGCCTCAAGTGTTGGCAACGTATTCAAGCCTTCACCCAAAACATATGGCGTCGCTGGAGTCAAGAGTATTTAAACACCTTACAACAGCGTTACAAATGGAACATAAAGAAAGAAAATCTTAAAGTTGGCGACCTGGTTTTACTTCAAGACTCCAGAACTGCTCCCCTTTGTTGGCCTTTAGGCCGCATAACAGAAACCTTCCCTGGATTAGACGGTGTAGTCAGAGTTGTCAAAGTGAAGACAGCAAATGGACTCTACACAAGACCAGCCATGAAAGTTTTTCCGCTCCCTTAAACTGTGAACCAGACTATTTGACATACCCTCCTTGATTCATTTACTTTTCATGTACTGTTTTTTTGTTAATTTTGTTGAACCACGTTGGTTCAAAGGGGGCGGCATGTTCAGTAAAGTTATAATTTTTGTATGTTTTTAATTTTAGATATCTATTTTTGTATAATATAAATTTAAATGCCTTTTTATCATCAATTAAACCACATCACATGAACATATGTAAATTTTCATTGTTGGAATTCATTCTCGTTGAATCACCGCAAGTGTAAACACTGTTTCACTTTTTTATCCGCAATAAACCTCTTTTATACCAACCTCGGTCCTTCGAATTTATTTATTTACTCAAAACCGCATTCACTGTACACTGAGCAATTTACCGCAAACCCAACCTTAAAAATTCAAGTGCGTAGGGAGTTATTGAATTTTTTATTTTTGGTTATGATTTTAAACAAAGTTAGATTGCCTGCCATTTTGACTCGGTTGTCCATTTGAGGTCAAGTTTCAGCATTGTATTCTACTCATAAAGACCTTTAATTTGATGTGCATATCAACTTATGCTTACTTTTAAGATTTTCTTCTGACTCCTGGTGCATGGGCTGTCCCGCTGAAAAGGTATCGGATCACTGAATATGTGCTGGAATAGTTTTTTATGCCCAGTAACTTTGTTCCAAGTTTTGTATAGGGTGAGGTGGGGTAATTCTGGGACAAAAATCAAAACAATCGATTTTTCTTTTACTTCTAGGTGTGTTAGGCTCAAACAAAAAATCTTTTTATATATGTACTAGGTATGGCTATGAGGTCCTGTTTAGTTTATGATGTTATCTCTTGTACTTTTTTCTTAAAAAATTAAAAACGCTGTCCCATATTTACCCCGGGGTTTGGGGCAATTATGGGACGGGTATGGGGCAATACAAGGACAGTCATATATCTCTATAGTTATGAAAGATAGGCAAAAGAGAGGGAAATAGTTGGACAGAGCATACTCTAATTGTGTAGAAGGCACTGGGAAATTCTGGGACAGTACAATTTTTGTAAAGGAAAAAAATTTCAAAAAAATGCCGTCCGACCGACCAAAAAATACACAATTTTCAAGTAAAGTAAAAATTATGAAAAATTGGAGGTATTGAAAGAACTGCCCCCTACACAAATTCTTTAAAGTAAAATCTTCAAACAAAAAGTCACTCTCTAAAAAATTAAGCTAAAGGCAGATTTTTTGTGGATTTTTTCTAAAACACTGTCATTTTCCGGGCTCGGTCCGAACATAGGTTTAGGTATAAATGAGTTGAAATACTGTAGGCCTATTCATGATAATTAATACCTTTATTTACACACTCAAACAAGGAAAAACAGGGATTACTTTTTCATTGATATCTAATGGGGCAGAATCTTCTTCAGACGATGGACTAAAATTTAAATTGTCACTACTTCCCCAGCTCTCCCAATCTTGACTCTCTTCACTGTCTGATGATTCTACAAAGCTTTTCTTTTGTCTTTTTAGTTGAGATTTTGACTCTAACAGGTTTCTTTTGTTTTACATTCTTTGAGACTTTGGACACATTCTTCTTTACATTTTCTTTCGGTTCCTTTTTAATCTTTATTTACAGGCTTCTTCCCTTCTTTGGGCTTCTTTATTTCTTATAAGAAACATTCTGTAGTTATAACTTGGGCTTTAGAGGTTACTTGCTTCCTTGGTTTAGTTACATTGCTAGATTTTCCAACTTTCCCCAAAAATGTTTCTTCAAAACTACGATTTGGGGTCACCTGCCCCGACAATAAAAAGGGTACATGATGCTGTGGCCTGATTAGAAACAGGAGATTGTATAGGTGGCATATTATATTAGATGTGGATTTTGGTTCAGATTGCATGTTATTGGAAGTTGATGGTTGAATGAGCTAGTCAATAATAAAAAATAATAAAATTGAGAAAAAGAATATGTCCAAAATTGCCCCAGGCGTGTCTCACAATTGCCCCAAAAAGTGTCCCATAATTACCCCTCTAGCCTTTTATTGAATATTACATACCCTATTAATGGTAGGACTCAAGTTTAAACACCATTTTGTTGCCAAAGAAATTGTCTATCTAATAATATAAAAATTATACATGTTCAAAAATTACACAACTGTGGACAGAGAAAGTTTTCACAACAAAAACGAAAGTTTTCAACAGCAAAAATGTAGAGTTTAACAATACAAATTTATTTTCACTGATACTTATACAATATTGTTTTAATCATTATGGTATCTAACTTATCAAATAATAAGCTACATTTTAGTGATAAAATATGTTAAAATAAATAATAAAATATGATATAAAAATAACTGTCCCTTTTTTGCCCCACTTTTTTTGCTGTCCCAAATTACCCCACCTCACTCTAGCTCTATCTTTATTTTTTTTTTATATTTAACTGTTCCGGGACTTTGCTTTCACCCTGTATATATATATAAATAAAAATAAAGAGTAAAATTTATAATTGAAAAGTTTTATTTTATGTTTGAGATAAAGGAACAAATGAAATAATACTCTAAAAACTTTTTTAAGTTATAAGTTTTGGTCAAACTTCATTGTTTTCTGCACATTAAAGTGGAACTGCAATATAATTCAAAAAAAAATCCTCTAATAGATGCACCCTATCTAAACTATCCAATTAACACTAATTCTTTTTGGTGGATTAACTGCACCTTTTGAATGCTCTAAAATAAAATAACAAATATTACATTTCAAAAAACCTTGCAAAACATAAAGAATAATAATTTTTCATTGCATGTTTTTAAAACCCATTTATGCCCACTACCCCCTTATGGGACAGTTAGAATCGACTATAGTAAGATGCAAGAAAATAGTCCGATGGAAATTTAAACAGCTGTTTCCCCCCTCACCCCCTCTCGCCCTGCAATGTTGTCATTTTTTGTTATGTTTACCATGTGTAATACAGTATAAAAATGTGTTTTAGAATAAATCTGGCAACAATGCATTGACTCTCATCGGACTATTTTCGTGAATCCTACTATAGTGTAAAATGTTATATGACATCATTAGAAACAATTTCATTGGTATTTTGGAAAGAAGTTAGGGTTCTCTATCAGATTTCAAAGCATTTTTCAGATTTTGGCACATACACAGTTAACAGTAAAAGTAGTAAAATCAGTGTTGACCGTGGTGGTGCAACTCTCAAAAAACCTTCCGATTCCATTAACTTCCTTGCAAGCCTCCCACTGTTTATTTTATGAGGGCCCTCCCACCAACGTTGCAATATTTCGTCTAACCTTTTTGAGAGTTGCAAGACCAGGTCAGGTTTGGTCGTATGCGGGATCGAACCTGCGCTATTGTAGCCATTCGGGCCAAAAGGTACCTAAGCCATCTCAGCTAACACAACCAGCTTCCTGGACACGTGAATTAGGGTTATGAATAGTGCCTGTTACCAACAAGGACAACTAATGTCTGAGTTCACTAAGGGAGTGCAGCACTAAACCGTTACATCCTAATAATTTTAGCATATATGGGTGTTAAAACCACGGATAAAAATGTCTCAATCTATACCATTATTTTTAAAATGTGGGTTACTATAGATACAAAAAATTAATCAAAAATGCAATCGTAATGTATAATTATAGAGTAAATTGTACTGTTGTACAGCGCAATCTTAAGCGAAAGAGGGTTTCTTTGGATCTATTCAACATTGAGCATAAAAATCATTTATAACAAATACTGCAAGTCCACAAGTGTGTGTGGACTTGCAGTAAGTGTTGTCCCAACTCTCGTCACCTGGGATCCTCCAGAACACTCTTGAGCGCCGCAGCGATGTCCTCCTCCCGCAGATTGTCAATGTCCAACATCACCCCGCCACCGCGACGCACCACATTCTTGGCGTTTTGGTACTGGTCGGAGAAGAAAGGCACTGCGACGATGGGTTTGGCAAAGTGCACTGATTCTATTGTACTGGCCAGCCCACAGTGGGTGATGATGGCCCGCACCTTGGGGTGAGCTGTGAACACACAGGTAGGATAATACACCAGCTTATGTTGTGACAGCTGATTATTTATCTGTTCCTGACAGTATACGTACTGAAACTCTGCTCTTAAAACTTTGGCTGTGGCGGACGTTCTGGATTCTGGAATAATTACATAAAGTTACATAGGGTGGCCTTAAGAGCTGGTGACGTTCCAGAATGTTCATTCAATGTTGTATCTATGTTGCTGACAACTTAGCTGCTCCCAGGAAACATTCAAAATGCATCTGCTGCTTGTGGGAACATGCTTTTCTTGCTTATTTTGCAACATAAACCTTAGTTTATTGGTCTAATTTTCTTAACCAGCACAGCATTGGAGGAGCGTTATTCAGCACTAAATGTTAAACGAACAATACATCAGAGTGTCAGTGTTTTATGTATCTTGAAGTTACTGGATCCTATTTCTTTATTATTGAAAATCAAGCTTTAACTAGAGTGATAATTTTTAATGAAATTGGCTATAAAACGCCATTATCTCTATAATTATACTCAACAATAACTTTGTTTTCTTTTCTCGGAAAGAAATAAATAGAGGTTTTTCAGAACATTAATTTAAATGTTCCTAAATCAATGATAACATTTAAATAATTCTGTAGTAGTCATGTTATAAAATAATGTTATGACAAATAATAAAAAAAGAATAGGACAAATCCAACGAAACAATAAAACCCTCACATGCAACACTTTTGTGCTATATCATAAAGTGGTGTGATTTCATAAATTCTACGTCTAAGCTTTCCGGACTAATTTACAAAATACTGTTTTTATTAACAAACTGGCAGTACACCCATGCCACGTATATTGAAATGAATGGTAATACTGTAGAGAGGACATAAATGTTGAATATTAAAATTATGGCTAGTTTATCGCTTTTTCCACCCACCTCTGATATTAGCTTAGTCCCTACCTACTCTTGCTTCTCAAAGCAATACTTTTATAACCCCCATTTGAAGGATGAAATTTGTTGAATGACAATGAGAACATTAAGTTACCGTCACCAGTACTGATAAGTATTACTCTAGTACGTGGCATGTCACCCACCGGCCATGTCCGTCTGTGGCAGCCACTTGCGGATGACCACGTTGGGAGGCAGATCACTCAGCTCTTCCTCGTACTTGAACACTACGGTTTGTGGCAGAGTGCGGAACACCCGTAGGAACATCTGAATTGTGCTCTGAGGTAGAGACGCCGCACGCACCAGCGACCCGAAGCTGAACATGATCACTCCATGGTCCGCACGGTCAAGGATCTCTTGGATATCCTAGAGGATAAAGGTTATGGTGGAATAATACACAATATATTGGTGCTATTAATATTGTAAGTTTCATTCATATTTGGTGAAATGTGAGATTGAGGGTAATATTTGTATTAATGTATTTGAGTATGAGAGTGTCAGTATTGCTTAGATAAACTCTTTAGGAACATATCTAAGTCAGGGAAATCCGTAGGGCTATACGCTGTGCTTTATAAATCAAAATCAAAATGACCGCTACAAGTTCAAGTGCATCTGCTATTCTGACCCTTGTCAAAATTAAACATGTGGATCTTTGTGGACATCTTATTTGTTCCTCTTTCGAGGCCAATTCATGATTTCTCAAACTTCATCATCATTGGCTAAGCCTATAAAGATCATAGTTACACCCAGACATCCATCCGATGGCAGCGGACTGCTTAACCACTCTTCACTTTATTGTGGTCATTATAGAACTCAATTTCTTATGAAGACTGGGCTAGAACAGCACTCGAACTTGTAGCCTAAGGAATTTTTTTATTTTAAATCATAGTTTAGGGGAACCTACTGACCCCTGCAACTTAAAGAAGGTTCAAAATGTTCCAAATTAGTTAGTTTATCCATCCAACGCTGACACTTACATGCCTCTCACTCAATCCCTCTATTCACCAGATACATACGGTACGGAACTTACTCTCTAAGTAGCCCTCTTATTAAATAGAAGTTAAATGTCTTAGTCCCATCATAACAATTTTGTGGTTTTATTTTCACAAAAAGATTGTTCTTTCAAAAAACATTTTTTACACTTTTCAACCTAATCAAGTGTACAAGCAATATTTCAATGGTTTACTTCATAGTGCTTCGTATTTCATTTTTCAGATTACAACCAATCCTTAAGCAATGGTCTTTAAACAATTTAATTTACTAATATTTTGAATGAACAAGCTAAAGAAAATTTCATACTGGTGCACAATGGTAATCAGATCTAAGACCTCACCAGTTACTATTTTAGTTTTTAGGGCTAGTACGTATTACTTCCCTTCGACATTGTAGAAGGGATTTCAGCACTGCCCACTTCTATTGTTACATATGGACATCATAAACCTCATTCTGTACTTTTGTTTGAGCAAGTACTGAAGTTTAATGTTGGAGTAACAAACTCAATGTTAATTCTAAAGGCAGAAACCTTGAGCAGGTATTTTATTTAGGTGATCGTCGACCTTTCTATTTGTGGGATAGCAGTGGATGGCTCCAGTACAATCAAGTAACACATACTCAACGGAGGCAGTGCCTTTTTCTGCGTGATATGGATGCCCACCCACTTCCATGATGTTGGGCATCAGCAGGTGGCTCAGTACAAGAAAATAACGTATACTTACCCTAGGCAGTGCCTTGGGCTCCCTGATATGGATGCCGCCCACTTCCACGACGTTGGGTGGCATCGGACGGCTCTGTGCTAGGGAGTAGTGGCTGTTGAGCAGCACTAGGGCCGTCTGACGGTTGATCTCATCCATGGGCGGCAGTGAGCAGTTGAACACTTCCTCCGCTAGCCTGCCAACAATATAACATTCAACACATCTACAAATACTTCTATTGAATTCTAAAAAGTTTCTTATAACCTGTAAAGTTTTCAAGATATTTCCATTCTAAAATTAAATCTTACATAGATAAGCAACACGGAGTGGTGGAGTTGAAGAGGTGAGGTTAACCGGAGAAGTTCATTATAGCAGTATCATTCAAATGTTACTTCTATCTGTTCCATTGTCTTTAATGAACTAAACTAATTTATTTTAAGTTTTTTTTTAAACTTGCCATGATTTTTTTAAGACACGCAGTTAAGAAAGAACATTTCAATTCAAGTAAAATATCAAACTTTGCATCCAAATTGGAAGAGAAAAATTTGCTAGAGAAAAGTTAAACCTAAAAATAAAGGATTTTGAT
This sequence comes from Neoaliturus tenellus, assembly GCA_030545055.2. Lineage (NCBI taxonomy): Eukaryota > Metazoa > Arthropoda > Insecta > Hemiptera > Cicadellidae > Neoaliturus > Neoaliturus tenellus. The sequence goes on along the minus strand of CM061533.1, from coordinate 124,089,044 downwards.
TATTATTTGATGGTATTGAACATCATAGGAATAATAGTGTATAGTATTTGATTTTGTCAGAGTTTCCTGACTTTGTTATGAATCAATTGTACTGCTTTAATAGATAATAATCAAATAATCAAAGGTCAAGAACAAGCTGGTTGGAAGCGCCCAAAATAAGAGTAGATAAACCTTCATTGATAAATCATTCTTTTTATTTTTCTACAAGCATTTGGTTCTAACCAAGGAAAATTTCCTGTGGGAGGAGCGTTCAACAAAGACTGTTCATTTACCTTCATCAGGATATGAAGTAGAAAAAATGTGCAAAATTTAAGATTAACAAATTAGTATTTGCCCCAATTTTTATACAAGTAGATGGTTTCTAAAACAATTGTGTTACTTTAAAACAATAGTTGGTTATTTATGATATATGAATGTGTAAAAGTACACGGATATAATGGTGTTTTATTTGTTTATTTAGGTAATTGTCTTTTGTTATTTAATTTCATTACTATATAATGAAGATCAATGTTAAATTTTAAGGTTTCTTTAAAGTTGAGGCTCATTTGAAAAAAATCTTATTTCCAACTTTTATAAAAGTCTTTAAAACGGATTTTGAGAGTTGAAAACTTATTTACAATTGCATTATTGTTTGTTTTAAATATAGGAACATTTCATTGATTGCAAACTAAAAACACAAAAGTAGTTGCTTTCATCGAAGTTTATAGTTGATATCGCAAAATGTTATCATTAAACTTTATGTTTCTATCATCATGGTTGAAACAATGAATTCAACTAGGGTTTAATTTGAATTTGAATTTAAATTTTTAATAAAATATTAACTTGGTACTTTATTTTTTATTAATAAACATAGGATCAATATAGTATATTTCGTCACTAGTCCGGAAAGTGGTCGTTATCGGTGCAAGATCGAGTTTCAAGTACGAGGCGAAGCCGAGTACTTGAATTCGATCGAGCACCGATATACCACTTTCGGACGAGTTACGAACAGTACTTTTCATCATACCACCTTTAATAAATATACAATTTGGATAAAAATTAATAAATTTTAACCTACATACCCCCTCTTACGTTGTTATTTGTTTATCTTGTATTTGAACTATCTACAACTTAACAATCAGCTGTTTGACATTTATATATTGGAGTCAACGAGGTTTAAGTTACTGTAAGCAGAATAGCAGCGCTAGTGGTGTCAAACATTAGAAGTTTTTTTCCGGCCTAGTCCCGAAAACCACTGTTTCGAGGACTAGTCCCGAAAACTTTGTTTACCAACACGTTTATCCAACCCACCGGGAATCAACTAGTTTCGATCACAGCTGACCGTTCCGAAAACAACGTTTATCGCAATGGTATGATGAAAAAGATTTTTAAACCACAATACACTGTAATAACCTACAATTACAGGGCTGTAAACATTTACAACCCTAGGGATGTAAAGTCAGCTGTTCTATCCAACTGGTGTTACCAAACTATTTTCAAGCTTAAACAATATTACCTAGTTAATGTGTAACTACTAACTTATGATCTTTAGTTTAATCTGCAATGGATGAAAAATATAATTTTATAAAAAAATAATTCTAAAATTGTTTTATCCATTTTGTTTATTGGTTAACTAATTTTAATTTGTAATTGCATGAGGAAACAGTAAAATGTATTATTAAATCCTGTAGAATGGTAAAAAAGGAAGTTTACAACTGGGCAAAAAGGTTTTGCTCAAACTCTTTTATTATCTCATGGGGGAAAAGCCCAATTTTCATTCATTGGTTAAAATTATTATACTAATCTTAATATTTATTATTTTCATCTTAATAGTTCCCATCCCTTTACCATACCAGACTTGTTCACCATTTTATGATTCACCCGATTATGGACATTTTTGTAAATCTTATTGCTGATGTCTGTGTATTTTGTTCATGCAAAACTCTTAAATGGAATTTTTAAATTTATTTTACTATTCAAATTAGGTTAATTTACCTAACTGTGTTTTTGTGTCCGTGCATTCTTTTTTTTATGTGTTGTGTACATTAAAAAAAATATTCGATGCACCAATAGATGGGAAGGAAGTTCGTACTTCAGGATCCGATGATGGCTGTAAGCCAAAACGCGTAATCCACAAATGATTCACTGGATCAATCTGGTGGAGTATTAAGGTAACTTAACCAAATTTTAGTGTCTAATTTTGATCTGGAAAAAAACAAAAAAAAATCATTAAGTTATTTAACTAACCTAAAAATAAATGACTCAAAAGTGCTGTTTGAAATACCTTTGGCTGGGAATCTCTGAGTAGATGTAGTAGGCGGTTTTGGACCATAAGAGAGTGATCGTGTTATACAGTCTCTCCCAGAAGTTCATCTCCGCATCATAGTCCACGAAGTAGTTTGGTATGTACGCTGGGTTGTCTGGCATGCCGACCCTATCAGTGGACCATGGCAGGGCCGTGCTGGTCACCCAAGCGATCTGGGGCACCCCCAACTTGTACACAATGTAACTAAAACAATCGGCCCCGAAGATCTCTCCTATCACTAGATCAAAATCTTCCTTTAAAAGACTCAACACTCTTTCGTCTCTCATGACCTTCTCACACACGGCGATGTTGATCTCAGTTATGAAGATGGGGGTTATAAACCGATCAGGCATGTTCTTCCTGATGGATTCCAACGTGTAACTGCTAACAGCTGATGGCAGTTCCACCGATAGGTCGATGTCACGGAAGTTTTTGAGAGGTTTCTTCTGGGGAAAGCTAGACACAACAGTGAGCTGGTGTCCTCTCTCATGTAGTGCATGCAGCAAGGGCTCCATTACAATGAAGTGGCTCCTGGCGTTGTAGGGGAAAAGGCACAAGATCCTTGCTGCATCTCCTGGAGTGTGCAATAGCAGGAGAGTCCATAGGGAGAGCCATCGGCAAATCTGCATCTGGTAAACGGAAGATGTCCAAAATAAACTCTCCACACTACTATATGAGAACTGTTCAAAACTGCTTAAGGAAAAGCCTCCTGAATGTAACCCAAAAAAATAAAATAAATTGAATAAAGTGAGTTAGTTCAACATCTGCTAAGTAATGAGGTAATTTATAACTGTATTTGTCTCTTTAAATTTAGTGTATTTCAGAGAAAACGTACTGTTTAAGATAATCGTAATAAAACAGTGATTCAATTGAGTAAGCCTTGCGGTTTATAGACACAGAAATGCTAATGTATCTAAAGTAAGGTATGTTAAACACACTATTTGTCTCAATTTGTAACATATACAGGGTGTTCGGAAAAAACGTTTCAGGAATTCAGGAGGCTATTGCCCACATCAAAATAAGCAGAAAAGTTCCTGTAAACATATGTCCTAAAATGCCTCGTTAACCCGCTAGCCGCCATTTTGTTTTTTACACAAAATAATTTTTATTTCCGTAATGGATCATTGTATCAAGTTAATATTTGGCATGAACCTTTGTCATAGCAATATCCATTTTCAAGAAAAAAGTTATTTTTTTCCAATGCGTATTTTCAAAATGACGGCCATTTTAAAATTTTAAACTAAAATATCTCAAAATCGGTAAATTTTATAAAAATTTTACTAGACACAAAAAAGTTGACAAATTTAAATATCTAACCAATGGTACCAAGTTTGTAAGGATCTGACAAAAATAAACGGTGTTATTGAGATTTTTCTGCATAAAAACATTGATTTTGCATTGTAATCAATGCAAGTTAAGGTAATTTCAATTGAAAAATCTCAATAACTCCGTTATTTGTTGTCAGATCCTTACAAACTTGGTACCATTGGTTAGATATTTAAATTTGTCAACTTTTTTGTGTCTAGTAAAATTTTTATAAACTTTACCGATTTTGAGATATTTTAGTTTAAAATTTTAAAATGGCCGCCATTTTGAAAATACACATTGGAAAAAAATAAATTTTTTTCGTGAAAATGGATATTGCTATGATAAAGGTTCATGCAAAATATTAACTTGATACAATGATCCATTACGGAAATAAAAATTATTTTGTGTAAAAAACAAAATGGCGGCTAGCGGGTTAACGAGGCATATTAGGACATATGTTTACAGGAACTTTTTTGCTTATTTTGATGTGGGCAATAACCTCCTGAATTCCTGAAACGCTTTTTCCGAACACCCTGTATATTCAAATAGATTAAAAAGCATATGGTTAAAGAATCATTAGGCTTGCTTTAATTTTTCATTTTATGTTTTCTATATTTTGCATCTTATAACAATTTGGGACAATTAATAACGTTACAGTTTATTAACAGATTTTCTTGAAATTTTTTTAGTTTCATGGATTTTTGGATTCAGGAAAATAGCTACTGTATATTTTGAGTTGAAAATGTTATCTTATCATGAACCTACTTACACAAATTAGTATATAGTTCATTAATTATATCACTCAATAAATACCATCTATTTTTAGAATATATCTGCTATATGTACGCCTATTAATTGACGATAAAGGAAAGAATCCAGTCAGATTGTGATAATGTACTTACTTCAGTGTGTTTTACAGCTGACTCCTGGTTTGGAACTAAATGCCGCTATCCCCGGGGGTCGAGGGTCAACCTGAGAAAGCATTATCAGCAAGTTCAAACAATCTGTTGACTGGTTTAAGTAGTTAGATGGTTGACTGTTTTGAACAAATTTCATGTCTGTTTTTAGTCTTCGAATATTTAAAACAATTTATACATACTAAAAAGTTTGGGCTTGACAAGACATCTTGACATCCATATCCACAACAAATGAAAAAATTGAAATTAACATGATAAAATAATGGAAAAGAAACTATCAACTTATTATGATGGTGTAAGATATTGTAATAGTCTCCCAGACGAAATAAAAATTTAAAAGAATTAGTCCTACTGACTCAAAGAGTACACTAAAAATACTACGTATTTGTATAGGACTCTTATTTTAGCTAGAAAAAATCTTATCGTTAGGGCCATATCATACGAGCGCTACTAACGCCGCGTTGATAGCGTCGCGTTGATAACGCTCCAACCCGGCAATGGGGTTCTTATGGAGCATGTCATACGGACGCTAACAACGCCAGCGAGTCCGCGTTAGCCCGACGCTGAGCGCTGCCAACGCGGACGGACGCGTTAGCAACGCGCGTTAGCAACGCCGAGACCCTGTCATACGAGCGCTAGCGTCAGCGGGACGCATTTGCAACGCGACCACTGGCAGTACCTGAGGGATCCGCTACCAGTGGGCAGTGGCCACAATATATCAGTGAAATACTTTGCAGTTAATTGCAGTTCAGTCTGTATTATGTTTGATACAGAGAAATTTATTTATTCTGTTGAAAAATTTCCTCCTCTGTATGACGTAAAGTCGACTGATTATAGCAACCGGAATTAACCGACATTCGATAGTATCGAAAGAACATGGCTTCATATTTCCTGGAACAATTAATGAAACTGTCCTGTCGACAAACGTAAGAGAAAGAACAGGATGAGTTCCCCATCGTCTTGGATTCCTCTGATAGTACTCTTCGACTATATCTAGTAGGTGCAAATAGCTGACACAACCTAACTGGATGGTGTCCATCTTGGAAATAAAATTAATGCCACGACGGCAAATGCGCCCGGAGGACGCTACGTATGATGTACCCGGCGTTAGCGTTAGCGTTAGCGGGACGGTATCAACGCGACGCATTTGCCGCCACGTATGATGCACTTTTTCCGGCGTTAGCGCGACGGTATCAACGCGGCGTTAGTAGCGCTCGTATGATATGGCCCTTATTCAGTCACACAGAGGGATACAGGTTAGGAAAAGCACCCGGTGATAAATGATGCAAAACGTGATACATAACTGTGTTGCGGGTGTAACAAATAAGAGATTGAAGTCACTAAAACGTAAAAATTATTTTTTTAAAGAAAAAAGTTTGTAATTAAATTTCTGGCCATCAGTCCCGATGACTAAATATTTAAAACTTGTAAACTTATCAATTACAATATTAAACTATGATTACTTCAGTGATGTAACTTAGCGTATCGATTAATTTATTTTAAAATTTATGTAATATTTCAAAAATTTTTATATTATGTAATTATGTAATTTATTAATATTTGTTCTGCGTTGTAATATTATTTAAAACTAAACTTAACTCTCAAAAGCATCATTTTTTATGAATTTATTTTATGTACATTAAAATGTAATTCATCCTTATTTTTTCATGTAGGCCTATGTAACATCTTAGTTGCAAATGAGGCCAATTAGAATAATGTTTTACTCAACAGTTTACTTAAAAACGAATTATTTGAATCAGAATTAAATTCCCACAACATCTCGAGCTGCAGTAGTGATTGAAACTGCATTACAGTGCATTCAGTAGTTATCTGGTGCATTGTTATTAAGCATGATAACTCTTATGTAACATGTATTTGTGGTGAATCATTGGTTATCTCTCTTTAATTAGCTTGATGTTTTGTTTTACAGACATAAAATAAATAGTTTTAATTGAATGTTGATAAACATAGGAATGTATAGGGAATTTAGTCTTTGGGGAAATGGCGCCCCTAGGGTGATGGTACCGTGGGGCTTTCCTTTCCATTGAGTGCATATTCCAATGAAAAGGAACTTAATGGTATGATTCTTTACTCTCCTACGCTTACATTTTATTTTGCACTTTAAAATGATATAAGTACAAATTAAATCAAGCTCTGCCTAATAGACTAGGAAAAACCCATAAATCTAATGTTATTTGCCATGAACATCAATAAAGGAAAGGCATAACTGCTTTCTGAAGGTCTGCTGTATAACTTTTTTTGTGTTCCAGATATGAAGTGTGAAAATTAAAACGGAACTTACGTTTCAATATTTACCATTACACAGCTGATTGAAAAAGCGGATGAAGCAGTGTTTCTACGGGTTCGATATTTTTACTGTATATAACAACATCATATTACTCTATTTAACATTTGGATTATTAGTTAATAACAATACATAATAAATGATTATATATACAACCATAAATTCTACCCTTGTTTACTTTGAAATTCCTTATTTTAGTAATTGGTAGTTGTGACAAACAATCTCTAACTCAAACGAGAACACAATTAATTGTTCTTTCCTTTCCTGCAGTTATGACAAAACACTTGCAGGTGACAAAGAGTAAAATGTTGAAGTTTTGACACTTTTTTAATTTCCTTGGTGGAGACAACCACGGTTGTCGTAGAAATTGGCACCATTGCTCTTATGAAATGTAGTTTACTTGTGGCATTAAAGTCATCTTGATTTGCCATGCTTTTTCGGTACAATATGAGTATATTATTTAAAAGTTTTATAGGGATGACTGAAATCTGCAAAAGCATCCACATCTAAGGGTAGTCATGGTTGGTTTTTATTAGTCACATTATAGTATTTTCCCATATTAATTTAAATTACAATAATTTAATGGGCAGTGTTTAACATACAAATCAAATCTATTCATTAGTAGTTTTGAACAATTTTATGAAACTGTTTCCAAATACAGTATTTCAGAGTTAGTTTCTATACATTAGTATAACAACATAACCCTTGTCACCAATTGTTTGTCTACTATATTATACTTCTGGCATTTGTCTACTTTTGTCGCAGAACGCTGATCGTTCATTGATTTGTGGTTTTTCTTCTTATGGGCTCTGGGCGGGATCCCTCTCACTTTGTTATTAAATAATTTTGTTTATCTTTTATCTGAACTGTTGTTTGCTGTCAGTATAAATAAAAATTAACTAACTTGGTGAGGTGTCCCGAAAACTACTATTTTTCGGACTGTTTACCCAACCCATCGGGAATCGGTTAGTTTCTATCACAGCTATTCCGAAAACAATGTATATCGCAAGGGTGTGATGAAAATAAATTTACTGAACCAAAGGCGTTTGTAAATTTCATCACATTGTAAAAAGGAAAAGTTTTTGGGCAACGAAAATCTTGCTCTGCCCCAAAACAAAATGCTACAACTATATGGCTTGGAAGAGGTATCTGATCTGATTATCAGTTCAGCAGGTTAGCCTCATCGATGGTTTACTCATTTCCTGGAGAGTCCTGCTAGAGGAAGTATAAATCGGCCGCCTCTGCACCCGACTGCCGCCTCCCACGCCACGCCGCGCCGCTTCCTACACCTGCCACTGCGTAGCGGCGGTACGGGAACAGGACTACCACATCACACCAGCTGACACGCCAATAATGCCGATGAGTGTACCTGTTACATAACATGGACAGCTACTGTAGAAAACCCAGCCTGGGGTCACCCACTGAGACTGCGATGGCGTTGCCGTAGAAAATTATTGAGTTCATTAAATCATTTTTAACTTTAAAAATTAATTTGCTTTGTCCTGCGGAAGCTCTTATCCTTATAGTAATCATACTGTAGCTGAAAAAATCAGTCCACTTTTGTCATGTAAACTGTAATTATAATTTGTATGCAAATTACTGAATCTTTCCCGTTTCATATTTATTTAAAAACTTCTATTTTAAAAACAGCGAAGTAAATTAGTCCCTTGAGTACAAGTGTCTTGTACTTAATTACATAATTCGCTTGCCTTGTAATTCATTTTATATGAACTATAATAATTTACAAAACCGGTTAAACATCAGACAGCACGATTAAGACAATTAGTTTCCATTAGGACTCTCTTTTATTTGTATACGACGGCGTCCGGCAAAGGCTGACCTTGAATAAATATTTAATATGGAAGCCTCATTATTTAGGATTTTTCTACAGTCAGAAAGTTTATTATATAATGACATTTCAATACTTGCCTACAAGAATACTTACCGTACAGTACAATAAGTATAAATACCCGATGTCCATAAAGTCTTGCCCTAATAAAGAAACCGAATAGCATGAAAAGTATTGGTGATAAGATGACTTTTTATATAAAGTTTTCAGAAGTGACTTCTTAAGTTTTTTTATTGCTATATGCACAAACTCGATACACTTCTATGTGTAGATTTAATGTAAATCTTTTAGGCGACTTTAGAATTAATTTAATTACTAACCCCGTGTTTTTTTTTTCTTTTTTTTACTTGACGTTTACTCGATAAAGGGTGCAACTGAATTTTTTATTCTCTCTTTTAAAGTTTCTAAATTCGGGACTGGGAAAGAATAAAAGAAAATCTTGGCAAACCCCTTGGAGCCGTCCATAAATTATGTCATCTGAAAATAGGAGGGGGGGGGGGTCAAGATTGAAAATGATGATAGGGTTATGTGCAAGGGGGGGGGGGTCGGCTTTGATATGGCGTAATTTTAAAAATGATGTTTTATATCAAATTTTGGAATGCATGCTAAATGGGTACAGTGGTAAATGGGTACAAGCGTCAAATGGGTACAGCTTGGGGTGACAGGTGTTTAATGACCGTTTGACGAGGGTTTGATGCGAAGGCCATAAACAGAGGGAGTGCCAAATGGGTACACTACCTGCCTCGGCCGGGGAGACACGGACACGGCGGGGGCTTACCACACATTAGAATACAGTACTTATAGTGTTTATGTGACCTAATAATCTCTTAACATTTATATAATGTCATTTTGCGAGTTATGCAAAATTTTGTTAAGTAGGATACTGTAGTTATCTTCATACCACTTACTTTACAGTCTTCTTCCATTTACTTTATTCTAGTGATAAACATTTTTTAAGAAGACGTATCTGACACGGTTTCCCACCCGCCCCGCGTGGTGAAACACTCCGGTTATCTCAACAGAGAGATACAGCGCTACACCACGGTCCGGATGGGATACACAGTGTAGAACATCTACCACGGAGTTCGTAACCAAGAAATATATAAATATTAATACTGTATATATGTGTTAGGGTTGTTATATTTTATTTCAAATCAAATCGTAGGTTGTATTTTAAAAGCACACCCTGTGTTAGGCCTACTTTCTCTCTCTTATTCAGACTAGCCGACCCTTTGTTTTTAGTTATTTGAAGCATTATACTTAAGGTCCAATGTCTTTTTATCTGACCATTAATTACCTAAAAGAGAAGTATTTTTGTGTACTGTATTTTAAAACAACAGGAACTTTTTTATTTCATTACGTTGTAGCGAACTATGTTGTGGCTTTAAAATGTTATGATAAAAACATAAAAATGAAATTGAGTGTAAATCGAGTCTTAGCGGTCAGGCGATGTTTCTTTGCAGTTAAAATTGAATATTTTGTATAAATTGAGTGGTTTGCTGGTATGCTTCTGCTTGAACCTTAGTTAAGCCGCGATGTTTTCAGGTGTAGCGCTCCCTTAAAACAAATATTTATTTAAGTTAAGATTAATATTTTCATTAATGTTTCACGTTTTATTAAAATTTAATGAGTTAGTTTGACACTGTTAGTGTAACTTAAAAGAGTTCATCAATGATAAGTTGCATCTTTTACTACTTGCAATCATTAAGGCTTTGTATCTCCTTAATCCGATATTGTTTAACAATAACAAAAGTATTGTACTATGACATTTCATTCCGCGCCGCGCATAAAATACCCCTAGCGGAGCAGGGTTGCTGCAAAACAATACCGGCTACCTGTAAGGGATGAAGCTGTGTTGCTTTGTATCTGCAGAAAGACTCTCGTCTTGATTTTTACGTAACAAAACTAAAATTGTCATCAGTGAACTCTAAAAATTAAACAAAGTTGTTACTCATTAAACTAAGTTGTTGACGATATAAATCTAAACTTCTTGATTTTAATTGACAACAATACCGGGTGTCCCCCAGAGCACACGTACACCGTACACCCTATTTAAAATTTATGGTTTACAAAAACCCAAATTGTGTGCTGTTATTGGTAAACCGTTTACGCTTTATCAATTAACATTTATTTCAATGTCTGGGTGTACCAAAAATAACCTATCCAGAACGGAAGTCACTAATTTTGTAGTAAAAAAAAAGTCTTCAGATTTTATAAAATTTTTTGATTATACGCGTAAATTGTTTAAACCCTTAAGTCTCAATGTTCTAGAATGTAGATAGTACAATGGTAACCGAGTCTTGCTCGTTGATTCTACGTTACTTTATTCAAAACAAACGCTTAAAAGTAGCATTATTTAATTTTTGTATACTTAAGCTGCTATTTCCTTGCCTTGATAACAACCCAGTACTATACCAGGTTAACCGAGCCTGGCTCGGTTTTAATTCAATATAGTGTCACGGTAATAGAGCTACCGTATTAATTTCCTTCAACAACCAATTATACCACTTCACAATTAACAGCTGTTTCAAAAAGTCTGCTTAACATTAATGTTCCTTTATTTTTGTATACCTTTCGTTGTTATTTCGTTACCAAAATAGCAACCCATTTAACACCAATTTTAGACAAAATTTGATTTTTTCTTGAATTGAGGCATTTCTAAACTTATTTTTGGACCAAAACACTCTTAAATGCAAAGTTGAAGCAAAATGTACCCGCTAGATTTCGAGATCGTGGAACACACATCCCTTCAGACATTGCTCGTATTATACGAGTAGTTTAGGATAAACCAAAGATTAAGCAATGGCAAATTTTTAAGAAAGAAAACTATTTTTCTGGGATTGGGGCTGTTTTAAACTTGTTTTTTGATGGAACACTCTCAAATGCAAAGTTTAAGCAGCATCTACACGCTACATTTTGAATCGTGGAAAATACATTGCTTCAGACACTGCTCGTATTAATACAGAGTATATAAAGTTCAAGACGCGGCAAAATATTAGTTTCTTAATCTTGTCTGAATTGTATAGGAAGTGATTCATGATGAAAAGCAGTTTTTTTCCTTCGTTAGAAACACTGTCAAATAGCCTTGGCGTGATTTCTCTAGTATAATGTTCTTTAAGAAATGCTACAAATACTTATTAGTATACATCGTCCGCCAGTCTGAATCGGAGAAAGAGTATAGGCCTAATACAAGGTGTTTCTTTTAAAACACAACCCACGATTTGATTTGAAATCAAATATAAAACACTTCTTTGTTGAATTGTGATTACTTTCGAAATATACATTGCCGAATTCTTGTTACGGACCGTGGTGTAGCGCTGTGTCTCTCTGTTGAGATAACCGGAGTATTTCACCATATTTCACCAGATACGTCTTCTTAAAAAAAATTATCATCAAACCCTCGTCAAACGGTCATTAAATACCTGTCACCCCAAGCTGTACCCGTTTACCACTGATTTGATGCTTGTACCCATTTACCACTGTACCCATTTAGCACGACACCCAAATTTTGACAGTAAAACAATGATAAATTCGTTCACAATTCAACAATTATAAAATAATTATCCAAGAAAATACATTAGACTATTTTTAGGCGTAGTTATATAGTTTATTTTAGCTTACTTTTCCATTGAGAAAGTCATTTTGGCTTTGTTTCTGAAGATAAATTCAGATTTGATTGGTCAAAGTTTTTAGTTTATTAGGGAGATGAGGACATAATGGACACCTGGTATTACAATAGCCTATGTAGGTGGACCTTAGGCCTACTCACGTTTGTGGGTGCGCGTAATGATTGGAAAAAGGGGGAAAATGATTTTGATATTAAACACAATAGGTCTATATTTTTTGTGGCTTTTCTGGTACAATTGAAATCTTCATCAGAAATCACAAGAAAATTAATTATGATTGTACACACTCAGAAGGTTGGTTATAAGATTGATACGCACACAACGAAATTCCAGCCAACCCCTGTAATAAACAAAAGAAATGTTATAGAGACAATCAAAATTAAAATTAAAACTATGAAATGCAATAACTTGCAAAATATTGCATATTAGTGATTAGGCCTATACGAAGTCAATTTAAAATAGGGTGAACGTGGCTTTTGATAAAAAAAAATCCTTGTCAGGGATGGCCGATGGCCTTTAAAATAAAAAATTAAACAAACTTAGAAGACCTACCACATCGGTGCATTATTGTTCATCTTATAAGTACATTTATAGGTTATTTATAAGTTATGGGTGCATTTTGAGCATTGTAACGGCTCGTCGTGTCGCCTAGACAAGACCTCACTACAACAGTAGTATAGTGGGGTCTTGCTACAAGGCTAAGGCTGGACACGGTGACGATGGGCGTGTTTGCGCGTGTGAGGTGTGGGATGATGATTGAGTTACAAGCCAGCGGAAGTGACCTGTCTGTGACGGAAGTCACTCCCTGGAGGCGGTTTGTTCCGCTCGGACACCCGCGACAGCGGGAGAGGAAACCAACAAGGAAAAGAAAAAGTGCAGTAGTGGCAGTAACGAGAAGAGGAAATAAAAATCAATTCATAGCCCAATTATACAAATCATTAACGAAAATACTAGGCCCTATACAAGACCCGTGGTGTCATAATACATTATTATCAGATGCTTGTAATTTACTGAACCATCTTCTCCAGCGTATTGTCTAATAGGCCAAATTGATTTGATGGAATCAGAATAAAACTCATTCAAGTTAAATATCAACGCAATACAATATAGTAAATTTGGGAGTATTTATTTTTTAATAAGAAGATTTTTTTATATATGGTGGGGAAATTTAATAAACGAACATTTACTGTAATGGCCTACAGTCCAATAGTTAAATTCAGGTGTTACAAGAATAACCCCAGATTCTTCTGGCTGTCTATTTTCATTCTCGTTTTATTTTTCCACACTAGATAAAAATACCCGTCGAACTCGCCAATGGAGAGTCGATTAATGGCGCGGCGGCGATAAAGAGCCGGCGCCAAAATATCCGTCAACTGCCATGCTGATGCTCCGGCCAGCGGAGACGCGCGGCGCGACACGCGGGGCAGACGCGTGGCCGTGGTGTCTCGCAGAGCAAGTGATTGTGTCAAATATCAGCCAGGATTGTGCATGATTGTTTTCAGACACTGAAAAAGTGATTTTGGTCCAGTTATGGATCGTTGGATTCATAAGTTGTGAAGGAAAGCGTAAGCCATTAGAGTAAACGAGATGTTTTGTGCACTAAGGAGGAGTGTGAAGCTGGGGCGATCCAAATATTTGTTACACTTTGTTAGCCATTTGTCTTCTGTTATGCCCAAAATGCCTTCACCGATGTGGACCATCAATAAAGGGAAACCTGAAATATAAAAAAGAAATTTGAAGTTGCGGACTCTACAGATATACAACTGCACCACGGCACAACAGAGAGAAGATGGCTAATAAATTAGAAACATCAATAGGCCTAGGTGTTAATTACGTGATCAATTAGGCTAGAGATATAATTCTCATCTCAATCACATAATTTCAACCAAGGAAGCTAGAAATAAAAGGTGGTAAGGGTCACGTAAACAAAAACCATGATGTAGCCGGTGCAAGGCTTGACAGCTCATTTAGTTTCTGTTTACTAATTTCATAGAACTTTCAAAACCTATGTAATGTTTTGATGCTGAAACACATAATGTTTTTAGGTTAACGATAAGGTTAAGTAATAAAACCCTTTAAGTTAATGTCAAAAGTGTGTGTAAAATTAATTTGAAACTTACATTATTCTTTGAAAAAGTTTATTACTGCCTTATATTTTATATTTGATGAAAATAAAAATGTTCTAACCGTTTGTAACCATTGTTCAAATTGTCATAGAAATTCTTTTTATTTAAAATACGTGGTTGTATTTTTTCTAATAATTTAGATCTAATCCACACTCTGAAAAAAACATGTTTGAATATCTGTTGATTCCAAAAAAAAAAAAAAAAACTGTGATCCTCGTGCGGTTCTTGAATGTGTTTTATTTTCGTGCATGGGTAAATTTGCAACACACTCAGACTCAGGTACATCGTGCTTTACGATAGCATGATGTAAACTTGCTGTAGGCAATCACAATAAAGGGATTGTATTTTGTTTCAATAATGTTCTTGTATGCATCATACTCAAACACTACTGTATTTAAAGTCACTCACGATCATAGTCTTTGCTAGAAAAGTGTCTCTTTTGAACTTGCTAAAATGAAGGTATATTTATTACGACAAAAATGTCTTCAGCTGGAAATCAATAAAAATTAAGTAACTCTCTCTTATAAAGTTTATTTCCTTAAGATGACACCTAAAAATAACTAGAATAGGAATTTATTGAAGGTAACTAACTAAATGAGGGTTATTTATGTTTATTAAAAACGTAAATAAATGGTGATGTCATAGGTGCAAAAGAACACCTGGTGCATAGAGGGCGTTGCATGTCTTGACCCCTAATTTAGACATGCAACGCCCTCTATGCACCAGGTGTTCTTTGGCATCTATGACATCACCATTTACTAATACTGGTAATGATAATGATGATGTCATAGGTGCAAAGGAAAACTTAGTGCATAGAGGGCGTTGCATGTCTTGACCCCTACCTTGTCTTTATTCAGATGTCTTGATTTCAACTATGATTTGGTTAATCGATAACTTAGTGTGTCTAAATATAGTTCAACATGTAAAAGTGGTGCAAACCGATATAGTATGGTGTGGTGTTGTAGACTCAACAATTAACCAGTATGTAGGCCTATGTGACTCAATACAGGATAGTTCCTTATTACAGACGAAGTTCTTAGAGTAGGTATTACTATCTATCTAAAATATTTTATCTATGAAACACTCTATTAAATAGCAGAAATAAACTCTAAAAAATAATTTCCATATAATCCAACAAAATAAAGGAACCCCAAAAAAACAAAAAATTTCACATTAAGAATAAATCGTGCTCATACCACAAATCATACAAGGACAAATTATGAATACTTTATCGAAGACATAGATTATTTTGTTTGACGAATAGAGAGGTAGTTAGCGACGTCACGAAGTCTTGTACAGCAGCGAACGATCGGCGTAAGCCTATAAAGCGAACGCATTGTCTATGAGAGGATATACGCATGTGCGTGTGAACGCAGGTTCCCAGGCAGGATTCTCACCGGGGCTGCCATTAGTATGCACTGATACCGGCAATTAGAGCAGTCGAGCATGGTCGAGGAACCCGTCGACGCGACGACCGCACCGGCCCCACGACGTCCACGGGCCAGGGGAAGTGCATGGACACACGCAGTGGAACAGGGGAAGCGGAGGTGCATTTCTCCTTCAATGCAATGAAAATATCAAAGCGAAAAAGTATTATGAACCCGGGCTGATGTTTTACCGGGTGTTATATTGTGTTCCTTGAAGGACGATTTCGCTAAAAACTAAGTAATCTATTTATTTGTATTTTGTGGGACGATGTGCTAGTGCTTACTTGATATGATATAGCTTAGCCGGTCACATTCTAAAGAGTTTTCAATCATACAATTCGTTATCATCCTCATTAGGGCGAAGAATTTCAAGTGGAACAGCTAGAAGGTTTGAGTTGAGTTATCTTTTAGAATCTATTTAGTTCAGCTTTCTACTATGTGTATGAGTTTCATAACTCTTTTAACATTGTCCAATTAAGAGACCTTTGAAAATGTTTATAGCTAGAATTGTTATCTTTATGCCATAATTTCAATGTTTAGATTATTACTCAATAACGCTTTTTTTAACTTATTTAAATTTAAGTGTCCAATACTTGACAATCTTTTTGGGATTCCTCGAATTTTAAGTACAGCTATAGCTTCTATTAAACCACCATTAGACTAATTAGCTACAGATTTTGTAATGCTAAGTGAAATAAAATACCCCCGTCGCAGCAGACCTGCGTACTCAGCGAATTTCCAAAGAATTATTATTTTAACATTAAAGAACTTTGTGGCTATCTCATATAATTAATAATCTTTACAAGGAAATATAATATATTAAATGGCATTATATTTCTAAGTAAATTATTTTTATTGAATAATTTATATATTAATATTTATATCTCAATAAATTACTTTTTAACAGTAATTGAATTTTTTACCTCTATGGAACATAGAGTATAAAATTCTTTTAGACCGACTTTAAATTTCTCTTAGGCAAATTCTCTAGCCAAAAGGCTTTTTTATTCCTAATTTGATTTCAATGAAATTCTCAGGTTAGATTTTAAGTATTTTAAACTAGGTAATAAACTATAATTGAGCAATTATTTTCAAGTATTAAAAAAGCTTATTTTCCGGAATTTTTGACAGAACTTTAGTTGTTTAGGCTACATGATTTGACTAATGTAGTTGCTATGATCAGTTTATTTTCCCCCATTGCAGCTGAGTTGTCGATGTGTATGCTGAAAACAATATAACCTCTTGATTTGTTTACATCTGCTCGCCGTTATGTTACGTTTTTAAATAAAATTTAATTGATATTTTGACAGAAATATCTGTTAAATTAAATAGATCAACACCGATGTATACTTGTCGAAGTTATAAATTGTGCAAAAAGATAGGCATGTTGTGGAATGAATTGCTATCGAACGGAATTAAGCGAGTAACTAATTTATGGGATACATCTAATATCTGTAAAAAGATTTAAATGGAACAAGTAATAATTAGAAAGTGTTGTGCCATTGTAGCCTATGTCTCCGGTAAAAAAATATGCATTAAGTGTTAAGTAAGCGTAATTCTACAATACTTACATAACTTGATTTTTATTAATTTGCAATCAGGGATCGTCCATAAATTACGTCATCTGAAAATAGGGGGGGGAGGGTCTAAATTGAAAATGACGGTAAGGTGATGTGCAAGGGGGGGGGGGGTTGGCTTTGATATGACGTCATTTTAAATATGATGTTTTATATCAAATTTTAACAGTAAAACAATGATAAATTCTAACACAACTCAACTATTATAAAATAATTATCATAAAATACATTAGACTATTTTAAGGCGTTGTTTTATAGTTTATTTTTCCACTGAGTAAGTCATTTTGGATTTATTTCTGAAGGCAAATTCAGATTTGATTGGTCATTTTTTTTAGTTTATTATGTAGCGCTATTTTGACTTAAAACGGAGGTTTATTAAAATGACGTCATTTTTCCGAGAGGGGGGGGGGTCAGACAAATTATGATGGTAGGATGATTTTAGGGAGGGGGGGTCCAAAAATGGCCAAAAAGCGATGACGTAATTTATGGACGGCCCCTCATGGATTTTAAATTGCATTGTTTTTTCGCTCTACAATCTATTTTTCTTTAATTTATAAGCATAATTATTATTAAGTTACTTGCTTATTTTGAGGTCTTAGCTAAAATCATAGTTTGTATGTATTTATTTGTAGGCTAGGCCTAGGATGTACGCCGGTTGACTTCGGACGGTTATATGACGTTCCACTCTTCACATTCGAGGAGATGGAAACCTCCGTTCTCTCCCTAAAGAGCAACAAGGCTCCTGACCCGGACGGATTCCCAGCGAGGCTTTAAAGAAAGTATTTTCAATTAATGCTGACTTGTTGAGAATATGTACAACGCCTGTTTGGTAGAAGGGGTGTTTCCGGCTCCCTGGAAAACCACCAGACTTGTACTCATCAGCAAGGGCAAAGGTGATCCCGAGCTGCCGTCGTCCCACAGGCCTTTTTGCATGTTGGACACGGCTGGGAAGCTGTCCAAGAAGCTGATCCGTTCCCGCCTGACGTCTGCCGTGGAAGCTGCCTGGTACTTATGCCTCCGTCAGTACGGCTTCAGAAAGGGACGGTCAACGATTGACGCTATCACCGAAGTCCAGAGAGCTGTGAAGAGAGCCGAGAGCCACAACCATTTCTCTCGCTGAGTAGTGCTTCTTGTTACGCTTATGTCAAGAATGCCTTTAACTCGGCGAGGTGGGTCGATATGCTGGATGCGCTTCGCAACACCTTTCGCGTTCCTGCATATCTGTTGCGACTCATCTTGTTGCGGATTATTTCCGCTCCCGAAGCCTGATTTACGACACAAGGGACGGAACGTGGACGATGGAAGTCACTTCTGGTGCCGCGCAAGATTCAATACTCGGCCAGGATCTCTGGAACGTTGCCTATGACAGCCTCCTGAGGTCGGAGATGCCTGAGGAAACCACTTTGGTTGGGTACGCCGATGATGTCGCAGCTCTCATTGTTGCACGCAACGTTGAGCTGACCCAACTAAAGTTGAACCGAGTCATGCGTGTGGTCAACACATGGATGTCCGATCACGGTATCTCGCTTGCTCTCCGTAAGACGGAGATTGTGATCCTTACGAAGAAGAGGATGGTCACCGTCGTTCCGTTCCAAGTGGGAAGGGAGGTGGTCCAATCAACTCGTGCTGCTAAGTACTTCGGGATTATGGTGGACACCAAGTTAAGCTGGAGGGATCAGATATTCCGTACGGCGGACAAGGCCGCTAAGGTAGTCACGTACCTTAGTAGGCTGATGGCCAATGTCGGGGTTCCACGATTCGAAGAAGACGTCTGTTGATGTCCGCGGTTCAGTCCGTGCTTTTTTATGGAGCAGAGGTGTAGGCAGACGCTCTCGATAAAGAGTAGTACAGGTTGCGACTCGCCCGGGTTCAACGTCGAGCGGCGCTCGGGATGTGTTCTGCCTACCGGACAGTGTCCGAGCCTGCCCGTCCTGGTGGTCGCCGGAGTTATCCCTGTCAAGCTCTTGGCAGGAGAGAGGAAGGCAATTTATCAGAGACAAGGCTAGATTAAAGAACACGGCAGAACAGAAGAGCGCTCCAGAACCTTCCAGCAGTGGAAACACAGCTGGG
>CM061533.1:124048130-124069455 GCA_030545055.2 Neoaliturus tenellus | reverse complement strand
TGAAGAAACCAAAATAATGGGTGTGCTAAAGGTATGTAAAAACTGATGACCGGGAAGACTAAGCAAAATTTCTTTTAACCCCCCCCCCCCCAGTGTTATCCCCACCACTAAAAATGGGTATATATAGGAGTGGTGATCAACCGTCCTCTCATTCTGCTTTACACCGTTAAGCTGAACACCACCATGTCTGCTATGAACGTCCCAGCCTCTACCTCTGGCCCGGTCGCCTCCAACTCCAGCCCGAGCATTGGACCAATCCGATCGGGGCCTTCGTCAAGAAGTCGTGTCCGATTCTCCGGCTTTGGTCCTGTGAGGAAGGAGTTGCGGAGCAGCGGAGCGTCTCAACCAACCACGACGGATGCATCAACTCAGACTCCACCAAACATCATCGAGTGGTACGACGAAGTGATAGAGCAAAGGGACAGAATGCTAGAGAATACTCGCAGAATACTCGCAGGGAGCTACTTTATGTCAGGAGTAAATGGGAAAAACTGATTAAGAAGTGTGAAAGCCTGTTGGACAGTGATGATAGTGAGGATGAGAGTGGATAGGTGTGTGGGTAAAGACTTGGACTGGGACTTGTGTGTATGTATGAATGTGTGCGTGAATGTGAAATACAGAGCGGGGGATAGATCACTCTGTGGCAATGGACTAACATGCCACTTAGTGATCTATCCCCCGTTCTGGTAATGTTTTTGGATGGCCTTGACCCACTTTACCAAGGCTAGCTAGTACCCCCACCACTGATAAGTGTATATATACGGGTATTGATGTGCAGTTTGGTTATTCTGCTTTGTATCGCTTAGCTGAATACCTCACTTCAACATGGCTTCCAACTGCAAAACTTCTCAGGCTTCCTCTTCTTCTTCAAGAAGGCGTGCTGCCAACGTCCTGCCTGCTACTCGTGGACCTGCTCGACCATTCCACAGCATAACTGTTGCTCGGGCAAACGCCTGCAAAGCTCCAATGCTACGGACCTTGCTGGAGGTGAGCCAAGACGGGCAAGGCTTGCTCAGTCCTGGTCAACGGCAGGAGCAAGAAAGGCGTATGGCGTACTACAGGCTGCAGGGTGTAGTTCCCAGCTTGAAGTTAGGCGATCCGAGAGTAGCAAGCATCAACGAGGCAGCGGACTACATATCACACCTTCACAGTGTTTTAGAAGTAAAGGACCAACAAATTGAAAACTTAAAAGAACAATTGAAACAATTTAACTTTAATCCTGTGGAGTTTGTGGAAGCAGTGATGAGTGATAGTGATGATGAAGGAACTGAATATATATTGGGTATGTAATGAAAGACTTGGACAGGGACATGTGTGTGTGTGTGTGTGTGTGTGTGTAGAATACAGAGCGGGGGATAGACTACTTTGCGGCAATGGACTAGCATGCTGCTTAGTGGTCTATCCCCCGCTCAAAGGGTAGCATTGGATGACCTTGACCCACTTTACAGCAAGGACAACCGGTTAACTGGTATAAAAGAGGGGGGTCTGTACATCCCGACTTCATTCTGCTTTGAACCTTCCAGTGGAACGCTAGAAAATGAGTGGATCACTGATCATTGGTAAGGAGTGGGAGTATGTAACCATAAACTATTTAAACTGTAAAGGGATGTTGAAGAAGGTGTATGATAATGTTAAAAGAATGGTTGTTGAAGAAGGTAGGGTAGTGATTGTAGCGTGGAAGAAGAAGCAGTATACAGGACAACAAGTGAGAGCAAGTGACTTTGGGGGGAATAGTGTGTTTCAAATTGGACGAGCGAACTTGGTTAATTTGGACATTGTGTTTTGGGACTTGGAAAGGTTAATTGAAAATAGTGGCAAACATGGGGAACTCTTAATTGGCAGGGAGGACAGAGTATATGAGTAAGTGTAAAAGACTGGGGGCTTATGTGTGTGTGTAAAGACTAGGACTTGTGTGGAATACAGAGCGGGGGATAGATCACTTTGCGGCAATGGACTAGCATGCTGCTTAGTGGTCTATCCCCCGCTCAAAGGGTATTATTGGATGGCCTTGACCCATATAAAGGTAGAGGGGGAATGGGTAATAGGAGGGGGAAATTGGTATATATGTAGGACTGATGAATAAAGCATTTAGTCAAGCATTTGTCTAGACACTATCAACAACAATGGAGAGCTTCAGTGTTGAGTTCATCCTCTTGGAAGAAGACATCAACGAAGTGGTGGAACTTATAGAGGAGAAGACCAGCCAGGGCACATTGGAACTTGTGAATTGCGAACCGTTGGACAATGCCGCAATCGATAAGATTGCATATTTCATGATGCATTTGTATAACGAACAAACAACCAATATGGAGTTTGTGCAGTACCTTTATCAAAACCAAGTAAATGTGCGAGTGACAATTACTTGGTGGCAGTAATAATAAAGTGTAACATATGGATGTGGACTTGGATGTGGACTTGGACTTGAGTGTGGTCTGCGGAATAGAGCGGGGGATAGATCACTTTGCGGCAATGGACTAGCATGCTGCTTAGTGGTCTATCCCCCGCTCAAAGGGTATCTTTACGTGACCTTGACCCACATAAATTGTATAGTTGGTGGGGGTATAAAAAGGGTAAGCAAATTGGATGGATACAACACTTCCATACCATGGCTCCACTTGACAACACCGTGTTCCATCGCAACAGAATTGTCTCTATTCTGGAGGTAATACCTCTAGAAATTATAGAAGTAGAGGACCAACTACCTGCGGTTGATCAAGAAGAGGAGGAGGAAGAGATAATGGATATTGAAACGGACTCTGACGAAGCTGGTTCAACGGACAATGAGGTGGACTTGCATGCCTACGAAACATTAGAGTCGTCATCTGAGTCGGAAATGGAATTCCAATTGGAAATCGAAGAAGAAGAAGAACAAGAACAAGACACTCCCCATCGTCCAATGGATAGGATGTTAGTTGCCAGAAGAATTATGTATTGTCATCGCTGCCTATTCCGTGATGAGGATGATTCCGACTCTGATGGTGATGTTTCACCCTTGTAAAAAGTTTAAACAAAAAAAAGTTAAAAAAAAGAATGTGAGCGGGGGATAGAGCACTTTGTAGTAAATGATGCTGCTTAGTGCTCTATCCCCCGCTCAAAATAATAATTCCAAATGACCTTGACCTACATAAACTTGCTCAAACAGACATCTTTGAAAAAACTTGTACAAATTATTGAATCTAGACCGAATATCATCAATTTATCAAGCCTACTGATAAATGTATTACAAACGGTTGTGTAAAGGCTAAATTTAGCACATGAGTGATAACCTGTTTCCATATGACGTCACTTTCCCCACCTATCTGCCTCGGATATAAAGGGTCCCGGTGGAGTGCGCTGCTCATTATTGCGTGGACATTCACAGAGTGTGCATTCAAAGCCAAACTGTTTGAAATGGCTCTTTGCGACATTTGTGGGAAATCTTTCAAGACGAAGATCTTTTCACCATACACAGAGAATTACATGAAGACGAAGATAGAAAAGAAGATATTACCATGGATGAAATAGACTTAGACTCAATTGACCGGTTTTTGGAAGAGCACCAGAAGCAGACGGACTACTGGGACAGCTATCTACAGCAAATGCAAAGAAGAAGACCTAGTGTGATCCAATTTGCTGGTGCTGGACCATCTACTGCTACAAGACCTATTGAAGAAGAGGACACCGAAGAAGAGGACACCGAAGAAGAGGATATGGAAGAAGAAGAACTGGAAGATGTAAGACAACTGCGCACCACAGCCTTGCCAGGACGAGTTGTAACACATTTCAAAATTAATAACGTTCAATTGGAATTGGAAACATTCATAACCCAGGCTAAGGAACTTGTTGGTCAAACGTTGAGGGAAGAATTACAAAGGCTAAATTTTATTAAATTTGGAATGGTGTTAGAGGCTATGTTTAACAATACTGATGGTGAAACAGCATTGAGAGCATTCATTACCAAAAACCGAACCTTACCTTCACCTCCGACATTGATGATATTATTGAAGAATGCTTGGAGGAACTTATAACCAAACTCCAAGAACATGAAGGAAGAGGATCTGGATGGACTTTGTCATCAATCGAAGGTATGGATGTTAGGGTTCATAAACATGGATATGGTTTAAGAGGTAGTAGTTTTATCCCTCTACCAAAGAAAATCCAAAACACTAACTCGTGTAGAAATGTTCAAAATGAGGGTAATGAATGTTTCAAGTATGCAATGTTAACCAAGTATGTTAAAAACAATCCTTGTAGAGTTGGTAGAGAATACTACGAAAATGAACACCGCTACAACTTTCAAGGTCTTACTTACCCAGTTACTTTAAAAGATATTGACAAATTTGAAAAGAAAAATCCTGGCGTTTCAGTTAATGTTTTTGGTCTGGATGATTCCAACAACGTTTATCCTTTGCGGGTAGTAAAGGTTGAGCAAAGAAACCATACGGATTTGCTATTGATAACCAAGGGTGAAATTTCCCATTATGTATGGATAAAAGACTTTGAAGCGTTAGTTGTAAAACAATTGACCAAAAGAGTAAATAGGATTACAGTTTGCAAGAGATGTTTCTGCTTTTCTTGGAAAGATTCAAGACGTGGAGGATTGGACTGGTTATTGGAACATAAAAGACTTTGCAACGAGAACTATGAAGTAAAGATAAGTCTTCCACCGCCTACCCGAGCTTCAATACAATTTAACAAGACAGTTCACCAATACCGAATTCCAATAGTGGTCTATGCAGATTTTGAATCAACGTTAGTACCACAGGAGCTGTCGGACGGCGAAGTGACTAGAAGAACAAAATATCAGTTGCATCAGCCCAACAGTTTTTGTTTACTAGTTAAATCAACCTTGTCTGAAAACCAATTGCAAGACTATGGTTTAACATCCACTCCAATACTCTACCGTGGTGAAGAAGCCGCTAAGTATTTTGTAGACCAACTGTACGATATTGCTGGAAAGGTTCAACGCTTGTTCGGTAATATTGTACCTATGGAACCTTTAAACCAAAATCAACAAGAAGAATACAACTTAGCGACAAGATGCTATTTATGCAAGAAGATGTTCAGTGAAGAAAATCCAAAAGTAAGAGATCACGATCACCTGACAGGGTTATACAGAGGAGCTGCTTGTAATTCATGCAATATAAATTACAAACTGCCAAACTTTATTCCTGTCGTTTTACACAATCTTAGCGGCTACGACTCCCACTTTATTATCCCGGAGTTAGGAAGAGATGACGGTAAAATTGATGTTCTTGCTACAACATTGGAAAAGTACATCAGCTTTTCAAAAACAGTAGGTAAAATTAAACTTCGCTTCGTAGACTCTTACAGATTTATGGCATCTAGTTTAGCCAAATTGTCAGAGAACCTAAGAAGAGAAGACCTAAAAGAAACCAGAAAAATTGTACCTGAAGATAAATTAGACCTAGTATTACGGAAAGGAGTGTTCCCCTACGATTACATAACTTCTACAGAAAAATTTGAAGAAACCAGTCTACCGCCGATTGAAGCCTTCAACAGCAAATTAAACGAAAGTGAAATCTCCGTTGAAGACTACAATCATGCATGTAATGTTTGGAACCAACTAAACATTCAAACCTTAGGGGAATATTCTGACTTTTATATAAAATTGGACGTAACTCTGCTGTGCGATGTGATGGAAGAATTCAGAAACACCTGCTTCTCCGCCTATGGACTGGACCCTCTACACTCGTACACATCTCCAGGATTAGCATGGCAAGCTATGCTAAAGTCAACCAACTGTCGACTGGAACTTCTAACGGATATTGATATGGTGCTCATGATGGAATCTGGTGTACGGGGCGGTTTGACACAAGCTGTAACACGTCATGTCAAAGCCAACAACAAGTACATCCCCGGCTTCGACGAGCAACAACCATCGGTCTACCTTGGCTATTTTGATGCAAATAACCTTTATGGTTGGGCAATGTCAAATCCGCTTCCCTACGCTGACTTCAAGTGGATCGACCCGGCCACCATCGGAGACATCTCACAGATTCCAAAGGATGGTCCAAAAGGCTATATTTTGGACTGTGATTTTGAATACCCGGAGCACCTTCATGACCATCACTACGACTTGCCTCTCCTAGCCAAGACTGAAGTTTCACCGACAGGAAGATGGCCAAAATTGATGATGACCTTGGAGAATAAGGATCGCTATGTGGCTCACTACTGGGTAGTTCAACAGGCTCTTGAATTGGGTCTACGTATAGTGAGAATTCATAGAGCAATTGAATTCACCCAGTCTTGTTGGTTGAAACCATATATTGATTCCAACACTGCAAGAAGAGCTGCAGCGACAACAGCATTTGAAAAGGATTTCTATAAATTAATGAACAATGCCATCTTTGGGAAGACCTTGGAGAACAAAAGAAAACACAAAAATGTAAAATTAGTGAGTGATCCTAGGAAATTGGAAAAATTAGTGCAAAAACCAAATTTCGGAACATCCATGATTATAAACGAAAATCTAGTCGCTGTCAGTATGAAGAAAACAACAATAGTCATGGACCGTCCGTTATACATAGGTATGTCGATTTTGGATATAAGTAAAACCCTGATGTATGATTTCCATTATAACAAAATGGTTAAACATTACGGAAGGGAAAACATTGGAGTCGCATACATGGATACGGACGCGTTTATCTACTGGATAAAGACTTTGGACATGTATGAAGACCTAAGGACTTTTCCATACAAAGAAGATTTCGATTTTTCTGACTATCCGAAAAACCATCCAAATTTTAATGAAAAATATAAAAAAGTAATTGGAAAATTCAAAGATGAAGCAAATGGAATGCCTTTAGAAGAAATAGTGGCGCTGATGGCGAAATTGTATTCATTTAAGATGTACCACGAGAACAACACACCGACAGTGAAGAAAGCAAAAGGAGTGAAGACATCTTATTTGAAAAAACACGTGACATTTGACCACTACAAGACTTGTTTGTTTGAAGATACTACGATATCAGCAACATTCAACAATATCCGAAGCTTCAAGCATCAAGTCTACAGTGTCACCGCGAAATTAAAAAAGCGTTGTCAGCTCGGGATGATAAAAGATACATTATGCCCGACAAAATCCACACTCTTCCTTTTGGCCACTACTCTCTAAACCCTATCAACTAGTAACCTATTCTTCGTCCTTCTACAACTACGACCTTATTCCTTTCTCCTTCCGTAAAAAAAATGGGGAACACGGCAAGTCCAACGCCGTGTTCCCCATTTTTTTACACAAGTTTGGATGACCTTGACCCATATAAATGATGTGAATATTTAAAACAACATTCATTGTGATTATACATGTGATACAACAAACATTGAAACCTGCAATATGAAGGACTTAAAGCAACAAATTGTCAACGAACTTCATAAACCTGCAAGAAGAAAGTTTCCACGAAGAAATACGGTGATAAAAGGAATTAATGATTTATATCAAGCGGATTTAATCGAAATGATTCCTTATAGCAAACAAAATAAAGGATATAAATACATATTGACTGTTATTAACTGTTTTTCAAAAATGGCAGATGCTTTACCACTAAAAGATAAAAGTGGCAAAAGTGTTACAAAAGCAATGGAAACAGCTATACAAAGAGACAAACATACTATTAAACATTTACAAACAGATGATGGAAAAGAATATTTTAATAAGGAATTTGCAAATTTAATGAAAAAACACAATATAAACCATTATTCAACCAATTCAGAAGTAAAAGCCTCAATAATCGAAAGATTCAACAGAACTTTAAAAAGTGCAATGTATAAAATGTTTTCCAACAGAGGATCGCACATATGGATTGATATGTTACCAAAACTTATAAACGATTACAATAACAAATTTCATAGGACTATCGGGATGAAACCAAACCAAGTAACTAGTAAAATGAAAACCTTGTATTAAAACGTATAAAAACGAATACTAAACCAAAAGTTGAAAAACTAAAGCCTAAAAAATTTAATGTGGGTGATAAAGTGCGAATAAGTAAATATAAAGGTGTATTCAGTAAAAGATACCTGCCAAATTGGACCAATGAGGTTTTTACTGTATTCAAAGTACAACCTACAGTACCTGAGACATATATTTTAAAAGATAATAAAGGACAATTGCTTGAAGGAGGGTTTTATGGACATGAAATGTTAAAATCAACAGTAGGCGATGTATATTTAGTTGAAAAGGTGTTGCAACGGAAAAAAGATAAGGTCAAAGTACGATGGTTAGGATTTAATAAGACGGAAGATTCTTGGATACCTAAAAAGGATTTGATATAACGATAGAGAATCATTTTAGGTTGAACCATTACAAAGGATGGAGATAGTACCACAAAAAGAGAGTTTTACTATTAATAATATAGATGAACTCACAGTGGATAATTCAGAATTCAATAGTGGGAAGCATGGCAATTTGTTACCAAACACCGTTCGTTGTCTGGTTACCGGACCTTCCAACTGTGGAAAAACTAATGTAGTATTCAATTTGATTACAAACCCTAAAGGATTACGATTTAACAATCTATATGTATTTTCAAAATCACTACAACAACCAAGTATCAATTATTGGAAAAAATACTGACTAATGTGCCTGAAGTTAAATATTTAAAGTTTAATGCAAGCGAGAGTGTCATGCAGCCACAAGAAGCTAAACCATTCTCCGTATTTATATTCGACGATGTATCTTGTGAAAACCAAAACACAATAAGGAATTACTTCGCTATGGGTCGACATAACAACATAGATAGCATTTATATTGGCCAAACTTACAGCAAAATACCTAAACAACTCATTAGAGACAATGCAAACATGTTAATTGTATTTAAACAGGACGAAACCAACCTAAAACATATATATTTTGATCATGTAAATGCGGATATGACATTTGAACGATTTAAAGAGTTGTGTGGAAAGGCTTGGGCTGAAAAGTATGGGTCCTAACAATTATGAAGGAACAACCGCTAAACAATGGTCGATACAGGATAGGATTTGATAAATTTATATTAATACATTAAACGTGGAATAACACATTCATTGTTGTACAACACGTCTTGCTACAAACATGGTTAACCAAGAAAAATTAGTAAAAGAAATAAAATCACTTAGTGATTCTATTTGGGCTAAAAACAGAGCATTGAAACTAGGTATTAGCGAGAGGGAGAAATTCCTTGAATCTACTTTTAAACCTATTACTGAACCCTTGAAACAATTAAACAAAAAATTTGCTAAACCTGTATTGGAAGGAGATGCGATTGCACCTATTACGAAGTTTGAAAGAGAAAATGTAAAATCAGAAGATTTTAGTGATGAAGACCTGGAATCCTCTACGTATAGTGGTTTTAACCGGTGGAGAACCCGAAAGAGAGCTAGAATCACCGGACTATAGTGGAATAAAAGAATTATATGAAGTAAAAGCCAAAAGAGGACATGAAGTTGTATCAACTGCTAGTGAAGAGGAAAAAGAAGAAGAGACAAGGGAAGGTCCGTCAAACATAAGCTTATTGGGTGAAAACATTCATAACAAAGGACCTTTAGGAAGGAAATACATGGTAAAAATATTACTCGGAACAATTCCTAATAAGAATTACCATAGTTATGGAGCGAGATTAACAGAAGACGGTTTAATGATAGGTAATAGCCCGTTAAACGTTGACGAACATGATAATATTGTCATTGGTGATCAAAGGTATAAGGGCACAAAAGGATTATTTGAATTATTATTTGAAAATAAGCCTTCAGTATCGGTAGTGAAAGAAAAAGATATGGAAGCATATAAAAATATTTTGGAACAGACAAATGCATATAGGAGAAAGTATTTACCTGACCAGCCTCCTTTTAGATCTAAGTCTTTAAAATATAAAGAATTTGTATCCAAGTTAATACCAACTAGAAGACAAACAATGCCGTTAACACAAAGAAAACCTGTAAAACGAAGATTTATGGCATCCACTTTGGATGTAAGTGCTCAGGAACGAAGAAAAAGAAGTAAGTCCGTTACGGGTACAGGTTTAATGAAGAAACTATATAACACAAATGTGATTTATTACAATAATATCAATAAATTGGTGGATAGAATGAAACTAATACATGAAGCTAAAGAAGCGGGTCATACTGGATTGGAAAACGAATGGGTGGCTTTAGTGGATGAACTCCGAAACCGTGGGGTAATCTCATAAAAATGCGTTACTCCCTAGAATACTATTCAGTTGCACCATGAGTGTCGACAAGTTCGGACGTTACTCCTCGGATGGGTTATATTATGCCAATAGTTTAAAAAGAAGTGCTGGTTTACCACAAACACCTGATGGAGATTATGATATGAGTAATAAAAGGTTAAAAAACATAAAAGATCCTACGGATGAAAACGATGCAATAAATCTAAAAATATTAAAGGAAAAGATATCGCCAACATTAAAACTACAAAATAACACATATGACGCAGAAGATCATAGAATTATCAACGTTGGTAAACCAAATCAAAACGGTGATGCGATAAACAAAGGTTATTTGTCATCTGAATTAAAAAATACGTTAAAACTCAATGGGAAAACGTATAGTGCCAACAATAAACGTATATCCAACGTAGATGACCCTAAAGATGCAAAAGACAGCGTAAATAGACGCTATTTACATTCTTTGATACCTGAAAAGACAAAAGATGGATTTTCTTTTTATAAATTTGTTATTAACGATATAGGTTATCCAAAAAATGAAAATGATGCTGTAAATCTCAAATATATAAAAGATCATTGTGTCATACGTGATGTGGGAGTTATCGATTGTCTCGGCAATTGTTTGGCGAATGTAAAAGATGGTTCAGCACCATCTGATGGTGCAACAGTGGGTCAAATGAAAGAGACTTTAAAACAAGAAACAACTGGATTTGCAAAACGAGATGAAGTATTATCAAAGCAAGGGGATGACTTTATTCAAGGTAATGAAAAATTTCGTTTATTGACATACAAAAACGCTTATTGGGATTGCAGGCATGGAAGGTTATCAAATGTGTCATGGGGTCATGCAGATAGAGACGCGGCTACCTTAGGACAAACAGTACATCTAGATCCAAATAATTACTATGCGTTTTTTATATGTAGTAATAAAAAATTAACAAACATGGCGCAAGGAAGAGAAGCAAATGATGCTGCAACTGTAGGACAGGCTATCACATTATCACAAATGGATAGCAAAGTGTATACTTGTAATAATAAACGTATAACAGACCTTAAAGACCCTGAACATGTGGATAATGCTGTCACTGTTAATTTTCTTGTAAAAGTTTTAGGAAATGCATTATTTGATGTATACAATCTTATTGGTATTCATTCAGGTCGTACTCCTTTGTTGGAATCTGAGAGAGGTACTTGGATTAAACGGGAAATTGTTCAAAACTATTTTATCAACCCTCGTACAAAAAAGTTTAGATCATCGGATTGGGGTGATTTTGATATTTAATAAAAGAACACAATAAACGACTTCATTTATGTCCAACTTGTCATAGAGGTAACACATAAGTTGTACATTGCGATTATAAAAGGACAATAATGACGTTCCAGTACATCAGTCCATATAGAGACACTGTAAGGAGAGGAGGTGGGATCACGTCCACAGCGGTTTCTCTGTTAAGTAAAGCTTTAAAACGAATTCCAGTAGGATCCATAGTAAATAGAGCAATAGACGCATTACCATACGAATTTCATATACCGGGAGGTTATCAGTATTGCGGACCAGGAACTAAATTGAAAAAACGACTGGAAAGAGGCGATCCTGGCATAAATAAGTTAGATCAGGCTTGTAAAGAACACGATATCGCATATTCCACGTTTGCCGATTCAAAAAATAGATCAATAGCTGACAAAAAGCTTGCGGACATAGCTTGGCAACGAGTAAAATCAAGTGACGCTAGCATAGCAGAAAAAGCAGCAGCTTTAGCAGTAACAGCAGGTATGAAGGCTAAAACAGCAGTAGGAGGTGGAAGAAGGAGGAGAAGGAGAGTAAAAAGGAGGTCAACCACAAGAAAACATGGAGGAAATATAAAAAGAAGACGACGATCTACAAGAAAAGGCAGGAAGAAGCCCACCGTGTGGTCAATGGTAAAAAACGGGGCAGGTCTTTACCTAAGACCTTATCGTGCATATTAAATGAAAGAAATCAATTGGTCATACCACATAAAGCATTAACCAATATTGAATTATTTAAATATATTTCCTGTTTAAAAATACCATTTTTCCGCGGTGTGTTTATGAAAGACAGTTTACCAAAGAAAATGTGGCAAAATGAGACTGGAATTGTAAATTTGGATAATACTGAAGGGCCTGGCACCCATTGGGTTTGTTATAAGAAACTAAATAACAATGTATATTATTTTGATAGTTTCGGTAATTTGCCACCACCAAAAGAACTTCAAAATTACTTTAAATCTGCTAAAAACATATATTATAACTATAAAAGAGAACAACCTGATAATACTTCAATATGCGGCCATTTATGTTTGGAATTTCTAGCTAAAAGTATCAGTCACTATTGAGATGTCTTCCTATACGGTATCATTAACAGGAAAATCGTCCACTTTACGAAGTATCCTTTTTCCAGCGTTACGCTTGCAAAAAGGAAGGTTTTGGGAGGCGGCACTATTGGATTTTACAACTTACAACTCTATCCCCAATGTTACGGAAGGTAAAAATAACGTATTGCATTATTATAAGGGAAAGGATGCCAGTGGAAAATTTACAGACTTACAAGAGTGCAGGTTACCCACAGGTTCTTATGAAATTGATCATATAAATGAATTTTTGCAAACTAAAATGGGAAAAGACAATATAACATTAAAAGGTAATAATAATACGATGAAAGCTGAAATTACTTCCAAATATTATATAGATTTCACTCAACCAAACTCAATTGGTGATTTATTAGGATTTTCCAACGATGAGCCTGTTTTAGAACCAGATGTAACACATTCCGGTAAGAAAACAGTAACAATATTAAAAGTCAATAGTATAGACATAACTTGTAACATTATACAAGGTGCTTACAGGGATGGGGCTAACACCCACATCATACATACTTTTTACCCAAGTGTACCACCTGGATTTAAAATTGTTGAAAAGCCACAAAACCTGGTATATCTACCGTTGAACACCACTTTCATTTCAGACATCGTGTTGAGCGTATTGGATCAAGACGGTAACTTGGTAGACTTCAGAGAAGAGCCTATTACGATTAGATTACATTTAAAATCGACACTTTAATACAAAACCATGGGTTTAACATTTAAAAGCGAACAACCTACGGGAAACCGCATTAGTAGCTCTTCAGCTGTGGAGGAGTTAACACGCGAGAACATTCGTTTCTTAGAGAGAATTGGATTAAAATTAACCGAGTATGGATATACTGGATATAGCGCAGGGTCCAACATTCGACGAAACCCTATGGGAAAAAGAATATCACACCCACAACCCTTACACTTCATCGAAATTAAACAATAACGATGAAATTCGTATTCCCATACAAAATCAAGACATTTACACACTACCATGTGAAAGTTACTTGTATATTGAAGGACAAGTTACTAAAAAGGACGGTACTACTGTTGGTACAACAGTTCCATTTATAAATAATCCTATGGCTTTCCTATTTGATGAAATTAGATATGAAATATCAGGTGTAACAGTTGATTCCACTAAAAAAGTAGGTATTACGACAACTTTAAAAGGATTAACATCTATAACACCCAATGAAACCAATTTACTTAAACCTGCCGGATGGGTATTACCTACGATTGACACGATCACTCCAAATCCAAATGGATATTTTGATTTTCATATTCCATTACGTTTGCTGCTTGGTTTTGCTGAAGATTATAGGAAAATAATATTAAACGTTAAACAAGAATTAGTTTTGTTGAGATCTTCTAACGATAAAGACATTATTAAAGCTGCAGATGCTACTACAGATGCGACTTTAGAATGGAAATTAAAATTAGACAAAATTGTATGGAGAGTTCCACATGTTAAATTGGCTGACGAGCATAGAATGCTACTTTTAAGAAAATTAAAAGCCGATCGTGATATTGTTATTCCATTTAGAAGTTGGGAATTTCATGAGCATCCCAGTTTACCTACTACGGATCGACACACTTGGACTGTTAAAACATCGAATTATGTAGAACGAGCCAGGTATATTATATTTGGTTTACAAACAGGTAGAAGAGACGCCATTACTAAACATGCAGGACAATTTGATCATTGTGACTTGAAAAATATTAAAGTTTATTTAAATTCACAATTCTTTCCATACGACAATTTAAATGTGTCATTCACTAAGAAGAAATACAGTATATTGTACGATATGTACGCGAGATTCCAAAGTTCATATTACGGTAAAACAAATACACCTTTATTACCACCTGACAAATATTTCGATGCCTACCCAATAGTTGTAATCGATTGTTCTAAACAAAATGAATCAGTAAAGTCTTCAAGTGTGGATATAAAAATAGAAATGGAATTCAACGATGCTATACCGGCTAATACAACTGCATACTGTTTAATTCTACATGATAAAATCGTAACATACACACCTTTAACTGGAATTGTTAAAAATGTATTGTAAGAACCGGTTTTGTTTCATTCCGCGAGTATAAAAGCAGAGCGTACAGACCGCTCCTCATCAGTTTGTTGCCTACTGTTGTATGGGTAGCATCGTATTCAATATGGCTTCTCCTAGTGGTACACCTGAAAATGTGGTAGATATTGAGAAGGAGATATCTGAGTTTTTAGATCCTCAAGGTCACCAGGAAGGAGGTGAACAAAACGTTTGCGGACAACTTCACGCCAGTAATAATGTT
This sequence comes from Neoaliturus tenellus, assembly GCA_030545055.2. Lineage (NCBI taxonomy): Eukaryota > Metazoa > Arthropoda > Insecta > Hemiptera > Cicadellidae > Neoaliturus > Neoaliturus tenellus. The sequence goes on along the minus strand of CM061533.1, from coordinate 124,054,613 downwards.
GAAGAAAAAGGTAAAAGAAGAAAGACTATACAAAAGAGAAAAAGGGATATTGAAGATAATATTTCTCCAAACATATTGAGTGAGGTATTTTTGCGAATATTTTACCCAATCTCTTCCAGTTTGGATAAAAGTGTTTTAATCGGTGTTATGAAATCTACAGATTATTCCCCTACTGTAATTTTAACTCATGGACCCAAAATGATTTTGTTTACGGACAGTGCTTGGGAATCGTTTATGAAACATTTGCATCTGCTAGAATGCTATTTAAGTAGTAACATGTTTGGAAGAAAGACAAGGGTAGGACTTTTGGATTCAAATGTGGAAATTGATATCATTAAACAACGTGGTGATCATCAGCTACGGTTTAGAGACACAACAAGACATGATAACAAAATTCAACTTAATCGAGAGGAGTTTTTCATTTTAACTTGTGCTACTGAACCTATAACAAGATACTTGAGACAACTGGTGTTTTCAAGTTCGATTATTAAAGATTATCTGGAAGACACTTTGGACAAACAACCGGACGCACCTATATTATACGGACCTGTGGATACTTCTATATTTAATAGAGTTCCTCATGAAGTACAGATGTGGAGACAATTGGAAAAGTACGCTCAACTACATAAGAAATCAGTAAAACAGGAAGAAGAGGAAGATGGAGGAGAAGAATCAAGTGTTAGTGATGAAAATGAAAATAAGGAAAATATAAAGATGGAAACTTAAATGACAATGGTTAGTTTTTAAAACAATAACCAACATTTTGTGGGGTTAGGCCTATTGGGGACGGTGCCCACGTTAAATATACACCAACGCGCCAACAACTGTACGGCCTGGTATAAAAGTAGTACCTACCGTGGTGTGGAAATCAGTTGACCTCCTGACTTCGTAATGAGCAGACGTGTGACCTTCAAAATGGACAAGGGAGAAGAACAACAAGTAAAGTCCAAGCCTGGTATTATTGAGTTTCAAGCGTTTCGTGGTAATGATGATAGATTCATTATAAAAGAACTTGTGTTTTTGGACATGAATACAAGTGTTCCTTATTCGTTTTTATTTAAACCACCATGTTCTTATTCGTCTTTAACTAGTAAAGCCGCTACTACCAACAGATGGATTTCAAAACACTTCCATCATATCGATTGGTATGATGGTTTTACAAGTTACACGGACTTGTATCACATTATGCATCACTTTTCAGACAAGTTTACCAATATTTACACAAAGGGGCTGGAAAAGAAAAGATGGATCGAAGGATTTACTCATGTTCCGGTTAATGATGTGGAATTGGATAAGAATTATCAATACATGCTGGAAACCATATGTATTTGTACAAAAAGCCCAGAACATGATAAAGATAGACATTGCGCTTTAAAAAATGCCTATAAACTCGCCTCTTACCTTCAAAGTGGGGAATTGGGGAGTGGTGGGGGTAACGGAGAGTATATAAGTGGGGAGCAGACAGGGACCTGGCATGAGTATTACTCGAGATTCCGAGACGACAACATCTCCGAGCAAGAAGACGATCTGTAACCTGACCATGGCATCTCACCAGTTCCTTCAGACTTTGGTCGAGCAGTTCAATGCTCACTCCAAGTCAACAATATTACCTGTAAAGAAGTGCTCGTAACTAAAAGACGAGAAGCACTACATAATCCATGCTATGAAGAAGATGGAGACTACAGTTGGGGAGGCCATCTGCTGCAGTCTCAGCGAGGCACCGTTTACTCCGGGGGATGAACCAAAGTTCCAGGTGTACCTGCCCAAGAGATTCGTCCATCTTCTACAAAACGAGGATCTTCGCTCTATTCAACCCGGGTGTCTATACCTGGTGTCCCACGGCTGCACGGGTAGCAATTCTACAGAGTTGACCATCCACATCGCTGACAAGCAGCAGTGTTAGATTTAAGTTTTAATGTTGTACATATGTTGTTGTTGTAATGTTTTATAAATAAACGAATCATAAAAGACAAAAAAAAATAAAAAAAAAACAAAAAATGCAACATATCAATATGTGACAGACTTCACGTATTGATATGTTGCATTTTTTTTTTTAAACTTCGCGGGTGACCTTGACCTTTGACCTTTGCATTTCACAACTACCCCCACTACCGTAATTACCCCCACTACCGCACTAGGATTCAAACCTGCTTGGATGCAAAGAACGGTCAGTCTGTTGCCAACTAGCAAACGATGAGCACCTTGTACGGGCTTTGCTTACAACGAGTTATAACTGACGCATCTTTATTCCAGACGGCTTTACGAGATAATATCCCTATAACAGTAAAGCAGGATATCGAGGAGTACAAGAAAGATAATAGAGGGTATTCGGGATACTCCTGGTATAGGTTCCAAGACGGGGAAAAGTTTTGTAGGCCTTGTGGCAATGCTGCCGTCAGAGACCTTCGACGGTTCGTACAGGAAGGTGGTAGAAAACAGTTTGGATTTCTAGCACCAATGTTTAGATTTGAAAACTACAAGGACACCTGTGCTATTTGTTCCATCCCTTTGTATCAATGGAAAAAGTTTAGAAGTGTTTAATTGCATCTTCCATACCCCCACCACCATCACCCCCACCACTTTTCCATGTACCTCCAAACGCTGTGCCTCGGCTTCATTTCTACTCCAGCAGCCAACCTCGCAACATCAGGATGTCCCTCAACGTCAGTTGCGCAAGTTACGAGGAGGTGAGCATCAAGACTCAGCAGGAGCTAAACGACTTATACAAGGAGTTGCAGCTGATGGTGGCACGAGGCTACCGTATAAATGTGCAAGTTTACGCTTGCAATATACGGAACACCCGGCAGTCAAAGGAAGAGCCTGGACACTCCTCGACGGCTTCCTCACCAGCGTCCATGAAGACCGAGCCAGACAACTTGGACTACTTCAGCTGACTAGCAGTTGTATTTCTTGTCCTAACCATTGTAGAATATGTATATTTTTTCATTATATTAAAGAAGTAAAAGAGCAAAAACACCTATCTTGTTACTGACATATAAGCTCAGTAACAAGATAGGTTTTTTTAAAACACAATTTGGATGACCTTGAAACTTCCCCCTCCACTGCTTTGTTACCCCCACCACTTGACTATTGGTGTACATGGCACATCGCAATTGGAAACCTCATTCCATCTTCAACAGCCACACCGACAACATCAACAATGGCAAACCTACCAACAGATGAAAGATGTCCTCACGCATGTTGTGACTTCGTCCACGAGTTGGAGAAGAGGATGCAGGAGAGGGCGATAAGAAGAAAACAGATCCACTCAGAAAATATCATGATAGTCAACGGCTATCTTTTATTGTTCGGCCTTATTATGGTTGTACTTTTCATACTGTACGGCATAGTCACATGTGTCGGCAAGGTTGCAGAAGAAAACGCTCGCCACCATCAATTGGAAAGTTTCAATGTTACTTTGTAAGTTTTCCTTTTTTTTTAAAACTCCGTTTGGATGACCTTGAAAATTCCCCCACTACTCCACCACACCCCCCACCACTTCACCATGTTCCTGCATGAGCATCACATCAACCGTCATTCCTTGTCCGACAAGCAACCATGGCAGACAACAACACCATCAGCCAAGCTGACTCCACTACTGATGTCGGTACAAGTACGGGTTGGACACTGTCGATCGATAGTGTACACTATTTGGAGTCAATTTGCGAACGTATGAAGGAAATACTGCGGGACAACCCTGGGATCATAATACAAATGAATTTAAATTATGATTGGTCCCAAGTTAGAATGCAAGGGGACGACAACAACGGTCAACAATCTCCACAATATTCGCCCATGTCCCCGATCTATCCTTACAGCGAGTCTGACGTCGATGAAGATGAGGCTGATGAAGATGCAGGGGACAACGAGGCTGAAGAGGAGTAAGCTTCATTCCTTTTTTTTTAAAACCTAAATTGGATGACCTTGAGAATTCCCCCTCCACTATTTCCTTTTTTTTTAAAACCCAAATTAAATGACCTTGAAAATACCCCCTCCACGTACTTTTGGTTTACCCCCTCTACTTTTCAATACTGTTACCACAGTCTGTAGCTCACATCATTCCTTGCTTAGCTATCATGGCGGACAGCACTCTTTCTCGAGTTGACTCCACTACGGATGAAGAATGGCCATTTTCCTGGAATGTTCATCTGCAAGACTCGGCAGAAGTGGATATGTTGCATGAGAAATTGGTGTATGTATTAAACGAAAACCCCAACATTGAATGTAGAATGACTATGGATTTCGATGCGACAGGGGTCCACACTCAACCTTCCACTTCCAGCCAGCCTGAACCTCAGCTACAGCCAAAGAACTTTACACATCTTTACACTCCAATACGGCCGGAGGATGTGGTTATCAGCGAGGCAGACTCTACTACAAGTTATATTGAACCAACGAATTGGAAGCTTGTTGTTGACACCTTGCACAAGGTCGACTTAGTATGTGACAAATTAAAGGAATTGATGATGCAAGATCCTGGTCTTCGTTTTAAAATTGATTTGTTTTTCATCTGGGGAGCACCTGCACGGGGCTCTTCGTCTGACAGCTCTCTAAGTACAACGGATGAGGAGGAGGAGGAGGACGACTAGTTATCTTTTTTAAAACTCCGTTTGGATGGCCTTGACCTTTCCCCCTCCACTGAGTTTATTTAAGGTGCACTCTCAATGACTGCAGCATCATTTCATCGCGCACCTTCACCACAGCAACATGGAGAGTCAACTCAACTACTGTTGCGAACGGAAATGTTTTTCATGGCCGAATGACATTGATGTTGCGGATGGCCTGGCGTGTAGAAAATGTGAAGCTTTTGGTCAATGCATGTGTAAGTGCAAATTTTGGAAGAAGCCGAAACCGGAGTTGAAGACATTCCATGTGTACCAGATGAGAGGGCATAAGTACACTTGTTGCCCTGAACGTTGCATTGAATTCACATTAAAACAGCTAACTGGCTGCAAATTGTGCAACAATCATTTTGCAGGTTTTTGCAAACATTATTTAGGAGCCTGTCAGTACAGATCAACTTGGCATACAGAAGCACTCACTATCAATGAAATCGCTATAGATACACAAGAGTAGTCTTTCTACTCTTTTCTTTTTTTTAAAACTCCATTTGGATGACCTTGACCTTTCCCCCTCCACCCACCTTAGTTTATATAAACCCCATTCCCACTGACCACAGCATCACTTCATCGTGCTCCCTCGTCAAAGCAACATCAGCTATGGAAAGTAAGCGCATCTCATGTTGCGAGCATAGGTGTTTGGAGATACAAGGCGTCACATATTGTGCAAAGAAGCGTTGGGAGGAAGAGACGGGGACAACCTATTGCTGTGAGGATAAGTGTTTCCTCTTACCAAAGTGGCAAGTGGATGGGCTGGCCTGCCGACAATGTGAATGCTTCGGATGTTGCAGGTGTAGATGCAAGAACCAACAGCTGCCACCACCGGTACTACAAACTTTCAAAATCTACAAATCCAAATACTTTTATACTTGTTGTCCGCAGCGGTGTATTAAATTTCACTTCTCCAATCTTACCAATTGTCGGAAGTGCTACGGACAACCTGATGGGTGGTGCACTTGTTTTCTAGACTCCTGCCGCTACAGATCGGATTGGTTTACAGATCCGTTGGAAATTGATGAGGTCGCCCAGGAAGCACAAGAGTAGTCTTTCTACTCTTCAACTTTTTTAAAACTCCATTTGGATGACCTTGAGATTTCCCCCTCCACTTCCCCATATACCTAGAGTACACAGAGCCTGATAGTCAGTCACTCGGTGGCTGTCGTGGGGTGCGCATCGGTGTCGGCGCTCCGTTGTTAGGTTTTCAAGGTCACAGTAATATCAAATTGTTGGTGTTGTGTTGGTTCAAGGTCACCTGAAGAATAACCGATTGCCCATTTAGGCAGGGTCATGTCAGAAACTCGAGTTTAACTTGGCACTTTTGCCGTTTCTCGTCGGAAATTCGCTCCAAGTGGTCAAGGTCACGGGGACTCTGACTGAAACTCGGAGCGTAGTGCGAGAAACGGCAAAAGTGCCAAAAAATTTTAAGTTTCGGCGTGACCTTGACCTCAGTGGCGTCGGTGACGTCGTTTTGATGACGTAAGGGGTGATGACGTCATCAGCACGTCATTTCTGTGACGTCATGGGTGTGACGTCATCGAAATGACGTCATTAGTGATGACGTCATCGATTGCGTCATCGATGACGTCATCGGTGAGGTCATTGACCTCGATGACGTCATCCCTCAGGTGACCTTGAACTGAGCCAGCACCAACAATTTCACACTACTTACCGCCAACAATCAAGAGCATTGAAAATATGAACAGTTTTAAGAAGCAACTCAGGCAGTACCTCATCGATAAGTGCTACTATGATCTACCACCTTTTCAATAATCCTGATTTTTCTCCCGTTCATTCATTACTACACCCTCTCCCCAACCTTACTACAACCTGATTGGACATCGTCAGGAGTTGACGGCCAAGTATT
>CM061533.1:123997879-124048107 GCA_030545055.2 Neoaliturus tenellus | reverse complement strand
GCAGCATTATTGTTTTTAAGGAATATGCCTATAGGCCTACTTTGACAGACACTCCAACTAAAATTATGTAATTTTCTGTGAAATAAATTTGTATTCTTTAAATTTGGATAGTTATTGAAACTTGCACACTACAGCATAAATATTACAATATGAAAGTGGTTATAAATGGTTTATCTACGTTCTATCCTACCCTAATACCAATATTTGTTAAAGCCATCCATCATAAGTTACAACACTGTAGGCCTTTCCTAATTCTTGAAAAAAAAAAAAAAAAAAAAAAAAACTGTTAAGAACAATTTATCCAATAGGCCTGCAAGTGGATATTGGTCTACTTATTTCTGATATTGTTGAACCTAATAGAATGTTTCCTTAGGTTAATTAGGTTTGCGCCTACCTAAACAATCAAATTGACATGTTTATAAAATACTAAAGAGTAGGGCCTTTAAGTACAAGGATGCAACATTATTGGTTTTAAGGAATAGGCCTACTCTCCGACGCTCCAACTAAAATCGTAGTATTTTCTGTAAAATATATTATTGTTCTTGGTATGGCAGTTCAAAGAAGTACATTTTATAGACTGCCTTACATGTTTGCACTATTATAGTGTTTCATTTACCACTAATGGAGCTATATCCGTCGAGTATCGACGGGCAACAACTAGTAATTAATTATTTTGCGTTGCTTGAATGCGCGCGTTAAATTGTGTTGATTCACAGTTATATAGATAGCAATTTAATCCGCAATATTTAGATTATCATGTAAACTAAGGACGGGTTTTAAAATTCGTGATAACCGAAGGTTTGGGTAAGTAGATTATTCCAAAAGTTTGAGAGTACAGTAGTTAATATTCAGATGACAGTGGCGGTGAGGGTGATGGCAACCGCAAAGCAGGTGTTTGGTAGGAAGTGCATAGCAGGTGGCGTTCGGGAAAGGCTAATGTTACGAGGCTAGCTGGCCACAAAGTGCCCACGTACCACAGCTACCAGATGACTATTTACCAGATGTTTTGTCAGGCGACATAATATTGAATATCAGTAGATTCAATTGAATAAAAAGTAGAACACTGATAGTCATGGGCAAATTACTGATTCATTGTGATTCACAACGGATGCCTTCTTCGTGACCCCATCTATGTCTTTAAGGAGACAGGAGTAGAATGGTTTTGTATATGCTGATATACCACGATTAAAAGTGGCCCGGGCATAGACGGGCCACAAAGGGGAGAGAGGAAGGGGGTGGGGGGAGGGCATCGGGCATAGACGTGATGGCATGATTGATATAATTGTTAAATATATATTGTCTTTAATCAGTGAATTTCGTTTAGTTATTACATTAATGCTTTATATATTGGCTATTTAGAGTAGTTAGAGTTGAATCGTTTTATTGAGTGTTTGTTTATTTCCGACTGAATCATATTATGTAAACTACTAACATTGGATAACCTCCAATTGAGTAATATTTTGTTTTGGTTTGATCCCTTCTCTGTTTATTTTTTACGTAGTTCGTAGGGAAAACAATAAAAGCCCGTTAATCCATAAAGACGGTGAGCTTTTCATGTAAATAATAGTGTACGAGAACGGACAACACGGTGTATCAATCAATGTTATACTTAATTGACCGAATATAAAAAATAGACTACAATCATAGCACGAGGACGTCGGTGGCATGGGGGGTAAGGGAGCATGGGGGCAGAAGGGAAATAGGGGGCACTGCGGAGGGCACAGGACGGTTTGGGAAGGACGGCTGGGATGGCGATACGGGACCATGGGGAGCACAGGATGTTCGAGATATGGGAGCATAGAGGGCACTAGGGGGGCATGGGGGACATAGGGGCCATGGAGAGGAACGCATGAGGGCAGAGGAGCATGGAGGAAACGGGAGTGCGGGGGCATAGGCACTCTGGGGTGGCATGGGTGACATAGGGGGCACGGGGGCATGTGGTGGCGGGGGGTGTGGGGCACAAGGGGCATCAGGGGCGTCGGTGGCAAGAGGGTTAGATGGGCATGGGGTGGCACGCGGGAGGCATGGGGGACATAGAGGGCATCGGGACCACGGGGAAGAATTGTGGGCATGTGGGCACAGAGCACCGTGGATGCAGGGGTATGTGGGGGGGGGGGGGGACCAGGGGTGTGGGCATTGGGGCCAAGATTGAGGCATGAGTGACATAGCGGAGGCAAGGGGTGAAATGGTGAGCATGGAGGCACGGGCATATGAGGCATGGGGCACAAGGGACACTAGAGAAGTCAGTGGCACGAAAGCTGGTTGGGAATGGGGGGCACAGAAGAGGAATGAGGAACATAGAGACCAAGGGGGCCATGTTGAAGAACTGCGGGCATCATGGGAGAATGGGGGGAAAAGGAACATGGGGGCACAAGGTCCGTCAGCATGTGGGTTAATCGGGCCCTAGGGGTGTTGGAGGTACAGGAATCACTGGACCCGAGAGTTGAACGGGGACTCGGGCGAGTGTGGGGGAATGGGGGGCACAGAGGTCCAGGGTGAAGGAGTATACAGTATTAAAGGGCTAATGTTGGATTGAACTATTTTATTTACTTGAGGATTCAAACTTATTATGAATATGTTTAAGGTTAAAACTTTTTTTACCGAGTCCGGTTGTATAATAGTGCAATAGCTATTTTCCCATAAAATAGAATACTGTATTTTAAAAAAAGGGGAGATTATTGGTAAATTACTGATTTGATAACTCAATAATGTTTCGTCAAGATTGGGTAATATTTTGTTAGAAAATCCAAACGTATATTCATACTACAACTTGAGATGAAATGGAGTAATTGTGCAAGGAGGTGATAAATTGAAACTTATTTTTTTGGAGACCAACATCACCATTTTGACTTTTAGGGGCCTTTGCCCCTACAATCCCCTAGTATACATAAATGGGGTGGTGATCATACGTGGTCGAATCAGTTGTTGACTGAATCATTTTTCCATTTAATCTCGGATTTCACGTGCAAAGGTGCCTTTGCAACAGAGGTTGACTACCAAAAGCTGTAGACTTTAGCCATATAGATATAATAGTAATAGTCAACAACTTTTGTTTGTCAACCTCTGGTGTAAACACATCCTAAAATTCGTACTAACAAAGCACATTTACTTTTGTAACAGAATATAACAATACAAAGAACGTGAACATTAAAATTAATAGGCCTACACGTTGGTAATAAATCTCAACTTTTTGAAATGTTTTAGCTCCAGTTTGAATTATCACAATGATGACAGCATTTCTTACTTCTTTAATCCTAACTTACTTTTAGTGAATGCGACTCGGCCTCATGACATCTTCAGCATCATCCCTAAGTAGGCCTACACAAAGCTAAATGTTCGCTGTGCTCTTGAAATGTCAAAAAGCGTACAGTAATTTTATTTAAAAAGCTCGGAAGTTCCAAAGTTTACAAACATAAACGCAAAACAAACACTTATTAATATAACGAATACTCATTCTCATAAGCTTAAATTTCTATTTTCTGTTTCAGATCTCTTGAGAAAAATACAACGTGACCGATGGACGGAAGGCGAATAACCTTTAGTCGCGTTACCGCGGATATGCGTGGTGGACTCACGTACATGGAGAAAGAAGTGCTGAAACCTCGGAGGCGCGAATACATTTCCTTTGTAATTTATCACTTTAATGTAATTTGTCACTGATCTATTCGAATATAAATAAATAGCAAATTTCGTTTGATATTAGAACGTTGGTATCATAAGATTTAAAGAGGTTAATGCAATGAAGGTTTTATACATAAAATTCATTGGAGGGAAACAAATGTTAGAATCTTTCCTGACAAGATATACAAGTTTTATTTACAGTTCTCGAGATTGGACAATTATTTCGAGGCTGAATTTCCGATTTCGCGGTTGTTTCAGCAGCCATGGTCAGCTGCTTGTTTTATCCGGTTGGTCGATTTTGGGTCGCGCTGCGCGGTGACAAATTCTTCTGCCTCGGGAGTGATACGGCGCGGCGCCGCGCTGGTAAGGGGTTCTTATTAGCAACTTGACAACATAATGTCCGATATCCAGGTTGCAGATTCGTTAATGTTGATTTTATGTAGAATTTCATAAGAAATTCGAATGGCACTGTACGAGGAACTTCTCATTTCTGTCATTTAACGAGTATCAATACTTATTGAATACGCTGAGAGGGTTTTTTTCAATTGGAACTCCTTCTACAACTTTCTACCAATTAAAGCAAATCAAAAATGTATTTTGTAAAGTATTTAATAAATACACAGACTAGGGTATTAGATATAAAGTACACTACCCTTACTGTTAATTGTAAAATAATGGCGAAGTAATCATACGTTATGTATTTCTAAACTTAACTAAATACATAATGTATTTAAATCGAAATTAAAAAAAAATCAGCCCAATTATCTCCCCCCCCCCCCCCCCATTCATTCGCAAAGACAGTTGGACCATTTACTCTTATGTTATGTGCATAACTTGCAAAAGAGTAGAACTCGCTCTCGATTAAACTGCTTCGTTCACTGCAGTAATATTACCGTCTCACAATAAATAAATCAGTGATTTCAGCAAATAAGTTATTTCAATCAAATATATCATTAGAGCTCTTTTATGTGGATATACCCTTCGCCCAAAACCAACAAAGCAAGTTGAAGGGAAAGTATAAATTAAAGAAGACTCCGGCGAGTAGTCCATGTCAAGAACTGTGAACCAGAACTCGTAAATTAGGATTAACGTGACGTTCAAAGGGAAAGTGGAAAATTAGAGGAAAGACGGCCTTGTGTTGTTAGATCTACAAGGCAGTGAATGTGATGGTCTACAAGATATATTAAATCTGGAGCGTTGATTGTTGTTTATAATGTGATAGGCTATAACGTGCAACAATGGTGACAGGGCCTAAAACAAAAATTAGGCTAGGCCTCAACTCCACCAAACCAAAGACCTACCCACAGCCCCCCCAACACCTCGGGCAAACCACCCAAAGACCTAACCTATCTTTCCCACCCAAAAAAAAACAGAAAAAAAAAAAAAAAAAAAAAAAAAATGGTTAACAGCCCAAACAAGGTAGATTTAAGCCAAAACAATGCCGGTGACTCCACAACAGAGCAATCTCTTTGCGCGGTATGTAACTCAACTGTGCAGGAAAAAGACAAAGCTGTCGAATGCGACTGCCTAAAATGGTTCCATATTAAATGTGTTCGTATTACTGAAAGACAGTACAAGGCTATCCTCTCAAATAATTTCATTTTGACCTGGGCATGCAAGGACTGCATGCAGCTCAGACCAAAGACTAAAAAATCACCAGAACCAAATGTAGGCCTAACTCAAATTAATGGCGTAATTGAAATTCTAATGACCGACATTGATGACCTAAACAAACAACTTAAAGAAAAAACCGATGAAAACCTGAAACTTTCGGAAACAATTGTTAAAAAAATGGAAGTAATCTACAAATTAGAGCAAACCATTCATGACTTGATTAAGGATCAGAATTTAAATCAAAGCCTTGATATTAATAAAAAAAACCTAGAAGAACTACCAAAACAAACCAAAGCTGACAACTTAATGATACTAAACTTAACTAATCCTCCAACATTGGGGGAACCCTGTCAAGCCTCCTCGACTGGTAAACAAGAAAACACTGCTAGGACTCAAATTCAGAGTAAAACTGAAACCTTGAAAGACGATGCCCCAGGAACGACTGAACAAACCATAAACACCTCATCAACTCTTTCCTCACAGGAATCTCTAAACAAATCTGAAGCATTAATAATAAGTGACTCACTACTCCGGGACACGGCATTTATCATTGAGAAAGAATATCAGGCGAAAATAACCTCTAAAATAATGCCAGGAGCTAAAATAAGGGATTTTAGTAAATACCTTCAAGAAGTTGATAAAGCCCCACCTAAAATAATCGTAAATATAGGCTCAAACAACATCTCAAACTCAAAAACTCCAAATCATGTAATGAGACCTATCTGGCTAACTATAGAAGCAGGAATGAAACGTTATAAAGAAACTAGATGGTACATAAACAGTATCCCTTACCGCCGTGATGCAAACAATTCTTTCATTCATCAAACAAATGAAGCGCTTAAATTTATGTGTAACCAACTCGGAGCTCATTTCATAGACATTACCTCTAAACTAGACAGCTGCTGTATTGCCCGTGATGGAATCCACCTGAATAAACAGGGAGCTTGGAGGATCGCTAGGACAGTCCTAGAGGAAGCTAAACTACAATATTGCCCTATCTCAAAGCAGATCGAACGAAAACCTGTACCTGGACACAACAAAACTTCAACAAGCAAACATGACCATAACCTAACTTTGACTGAAAACCCGACAAACTCTAAACCAAGGCTGAGCAACTCCCAAACACCGACCGAGAAGAGTTTATCAACAAATCCTGCGACGGAGGACACCGACCTACAACTTACTACCGACAGCTTCACAATCTTGCAAAACGATACTCCCCAAACTACTTTAGATGAATACAACTTGACAATACCAAAAATGAACATTGACGAAACTAACCCGGACACTGACCCAAACTTGACACATCTCCGACGATTCGAAGAAACGTAGTTGAAAACAAGCCCACCGAACAAGACAAATCTACCCCGGCACAGTCAAATACATACAAAACATTTAAGAAAAACGGATTGACAATTTTTTACATAAATATAGAAAGAGGCCTACACAAAAAAATCGACAAGCTAACTTTTGAAATGACTAAATTTGATCCCGATGTTGTCATCATTACAGAACACGGACACAGGCAAGAACAATTAGTTAAAATACATCTAGAAGGATACAAACTCTTTGCTGAATTCTCCCGTAAAACACATCTATGGGGTGGTATAGCCATCTACGCAAGAAACAACATAGCCTCAAAAGCAATTACCCCCATACCAACATCTGACCTCAGTCAAGAACTAATAGCAGAGATAGCAGCTATAGATCTGAAAAAGAAAAAACAAAGCCTGGTAATTGTAGGCCTATACAGATCACCAAACCACAACCCGAATGATTTTTTTGAAATTATCGACAGCTTCTTACAACGCTTTTCAAATAAAAGGAAACAAATAATCATCCTTGGCGATGTCAACTTTAAACTTCAAAACCAAAACGATAGTGAAGTAGTACAACTTGAAAATCTTCTGAAATCACACAAAATAAATATGATTAAAACTGCACACACCAGAATTACCCCAACCTCACAAAACCGCATTGACATTTGTGCAACCAACATAGAATCAACCTCCATAACAGCTAAAACCCATCAAAATAATATATCCGATCATGAAATAATTTCATGCTTAATCACAAACTTTCTGCCCCCTAAAACCGGCGCTCTGAAAAGAATGGCTAGGCCTATAACATCACAAAATCTCGACTTACTCAAACAAAGACTAGGAGAAGAAACCTGGGAAAATGTATTTAACTGCCAATCCGTAGAAAACCAATATAATGCTTTTATTCAGACAATCAGAATGAATATGGATGAAATTATGCCCAAAACTCTAAAAACTTTTCGAACAAAATGCACAAGCCGATTCTGGGATGAAAACTTAATAAAAATGAAAGATAGCCTAAACATTGCTCAACATAAATATAATCTAACCGGATTTGACGAAGATAAAACTACATACACAAACCTAAAGAAAATCTATGATGGTGAAATAAAAAAGAAAAAATCCAACCACACCACTAGTCGAATAAGGAACTCTGGCAATCGAACAAAAGAGATATGGAATGTAATCAACAAGGAAATGACAAGTGGACCTGAAAGAAACGACAAAACACTCTCTTTAAAAATAGAAAACACCCTCTCGGATGATCCAGTTTTAATTGGCAACGCTCTCAATACCTATTTTATCTCTCAAGGAACCAATACTCCAGAAAATTATGATAAACCCATTCTCAACCAACCGGCAACAAAAAACAACGTTAGAAATTTTGAACTATCAACCTTCAGACCAATAACAATGGACGAGTTAAATCAAATATTTTCTCAGCTACCACCAAAAACATCTTCTGGATTCGATGAAATCTCAAATAAAGTTATTAAACATTGTCAACAAGAAATTGCCCTACCTTTACTTCACATCATCAACTCTTCAATAGATCAAGCAATAGTACCATACAGAATGAAACTGGCCACAGTCTACCCCAAACACAAGAAAGGCGACAGCACTCAGATGGAAAACTACCGACCCATATCAGTATTACCAACACTCTCCAAGTATCTAGAGAAGATTATCTACAACCAAATCATGGAACACTTAAATAATTTAGAAATTCTCTCACAACAACAACACGGTTTCAGGAAGAACAAATCCATCAATACAGCTTTAAACAAACTTTGCGAAACAATCACATCCTTTTGGGAAAATAAACAACAAGCTTCTGGAATTTTCTTAGATTTACAAAAGGCCTTTGACAGTCTAGACCGAGATATTCTAATAAACAAGCTAGAACAAATAAATATCAAAGGCCAAGCCCTAAACTGGATTAAAAATTATTTTACAGACCGAAACCAACAAGTTGAGGTAACTCATTACAAAAACTACATCGAAACAAAAGTCAAATCAGCAACAAAACTTACTCAACAAGGAATCCCGCAAGGCTCAGTCCTTGGACCTCTGTACTTCATTATTTACATTAATAGCTTTCCAGACTACATGCCGACAGAAAAAACATGTATAATGTTCGCTGATGATACAACCATTCTCTATCCAGTAACTACAACACCCAACATTGAAACAGAAGAAACCCTACAATTGGCTTCAGAAATATGTTCTCACTAAACCTCAAGATAAACAAAACCAAAACAGTCAATATCAATTTCTCAATAAAAAATCAAGCTAACCTTCAGACTGCAAGCCCAACATCAATTACACTAGTATCAGAAACAAAATTTCTAGGGATCATCTTGGATGAAAAATTGTCATGGCAAAAACACATTGAAGCTCTGGAAAATAAATTATCTTCAGCACTCTTTGCAATAAGAAGAATACGTTCTATAACTGACAAGAAAACTGCAAAAATAGCTTACTTTGCTCTATTCGAAAGCCATTTAAGATTTGGTATCATCTCATGGGGCTCTGCTGCAGACTACCTCATACAGAAACTTCTCATAATCCAGAAGAGGGCCATAAGATCAATAGAACAAATTCAATATACCGAACACTGCAAACCTTTTTTTATATCCAACGAGATCCTCACTCTACCATCCCTCTACATCCTGGAATCAATCAAATTTTTAAAACTCAACCCCCCAAAAATAAGAAACGATTGCCACAAACTTAACCTTAGAAACTCTAAACTTAACTATAATATTCAGCAGCACAGATTAACTAAAACCAGTAAAAATCCTCAAATAATAGGATCCAAACTTTTTAACATGTTGCCTGAGAACTTAAAATTAATTGACAATAACAGAACTTTTTTCAATAAATTAAAACAATACTTACTAAATAAACCATACTACAACTTAAATGAATTTCTTGAAGACCATAGCATCTATAATAGATTAAACTCCTAAACTGCTCACAACCTACACTAACACACACACACATATACACAAACAAAAGAAGAATGACGATTCCCTGGTCTCGACGACTACGGCGAAGAGGACCTAGGTAAAAGGTAAAAGGTAAAAGGGACACGTTAGAGCAATGGCTATGGAGTGCGCTAAGAAACTTGCATTGTTAAAAGTGTACTACTGCAATACGCATCATCACTATAATGAATATTGCATTTCCATTTAAGTGTTTTAAATCACGATTCTTAATAAATTACATTAATTGTGAATGGTCGCACTTTGTGGATAGGGCTAATTTCAAACATTTTACTTGGTAGAAACAATATCATTGTGGCGGGATTTTCCAACATTGATTACATTGATTAAATGTACCCGATGAAAGTTTCATTGATAACTATATAGTAGATCATTGCTTAAGTAAATTAAATGAAAATACGTTAGTCCGATGGAAATTGTAACAGGTAAACTACCTCCTCACCACCTCTCGCTCTGCAATGTCGTCGTTTATGATTATGTTTACCATGGTTTATATGCTGCATATAAAACAGAACACGATAAATTTAAAGATCGATTTGGCAACAATGCGTCATCTCCCATGGGTATATTTTCTTGAAATAACTATAGTATTACTTAAACTGTTTTCATAGGCTAACTTATATTAGTACTAGAAATATGTTTTCTATAAATAAAGGTAAACGTAATAAATTATAAACTATTTAGCCCCTTGGCCCTAAGGCCTACTGTTCACTTTTAAAAAGTATGTACGTTTTTTATCGCTGGTAATATTCATTATTGAATCAGAAGACTGTACTTTGCTTTGACAGATAGCCTAAGTTTTCCCTAAAGTTAATACAGAATGTTTTACAGGCAAAGCAATTTGGAATCTCTTGTTCTATTTTACATTATGCACACGCATTTTTTGTTTCAGCAACTACCCTTTATGGTTATGAGCGATGATATTTACAAATATTTCATATGTTTGAAGCACAAATAATAAATTAGCAAGACCCAGCTTGTGCACGATGCTCAACTGAGCGTCCAAGTTGGTAAATCTGTGTTAATTACCGTATTCCCTTGCTATAATTGGAAGGCTATGTTTGAGCCAGAAATGGCTCCTATTGCTGCACTAACGGGCCCGGTTCTCAGGCGCGCACGCGATTACACATGTTCTCACGTTCTGGCAATGTTACCGAGTGCAGCATGACTCATGTATCTCCTTGGTGGCGGTGGCACCGACACTCAACGAGCGAAAGTGGTTTGCAATCGTAGGTATCATATGATGTATCCAGAGACGAGTATGTAGTTTGAACACAGAAATGTGCAAAAATTCAAATGTACAAACAAGCTTGGTTTAAAGCAGAGAAGAATCAGAGGGAATTTGATTGTAACTTATTATTGTACTTGTAACCGTCAACATAAATTTGTAATATCAAAATGATAAAGAAAGATTCAGATAGGTCTTTCAATTTACATTAATTGTATTTCTGCCCGTCGTCTAATTGCTCTTAATGGCTTGATTATGGTCTAAAAAACAATTTATTGATGAGTTTTTATAGATTATTTATAGATTGTAAATAAAAATAATTAATTAGCTATCCCTCCCTGGGTAAAGCGACAACATGTCGTCGTGGCCAATTTTACCTGCGGGCGCACCATACCTGCTCTGCGGGGGTACGACAACATGTCGTCGCTGCCGCTTGAGGCGGGCGACGACATGTTGTCGTACCCCGAGAGGGGAGGTTTGACGAGGGACTGACAGCTAGAGATCAATGACACTTCGTGTAGGAAAGGAGTGAAATTATCCCAATTGTAGTTGTTAGATGTGAATATAGACTAATTCATGCAAATTAAGGTTATATTAGTAGACAAATCACAATAACAAAATTAAACTAATTGTTTGCTTTATTCTCATTATTTTAAGATGTCATCTTATTATATTAAAATATCTTATTATTTTCTTACTATTGTAATATTTTTTATCAGCGATATTAGATTTATTTCATAGAACTATGATAGTGTAATACCGGCCTGATCATTGGTGTGATAAGGTTCATGCCTAATATAAACATAATACACCCATAAAAATAACGTCTTCGATTGGTCTAAATAAAGTTTAAAATTCATTTTACAGAGTTTTAAGGCATATTCTCAGGGGTGCCATATTTTTCCTCTCAGGGACCATAAGAAATCCATTGATATCAAAATATCCTTGATCCGTTCATCGTTTCTCTCTAGACCCTTAAATGCACTATTTTATTACGGTATATAAAAAGATTGTTTTGATTCCATTTCAATTTACTTAACACCTTGATAACTTATACATGACGTAATCTATCATTACGAATATTAGAATGAGGTTGACTAATGCATAGTATTCTTCAAAAAAGAAATATGTAAAATTTAGACGTTTCAAAACTAAATGTAAAGTTTTAAAAAATTGAGTAAACTGAAAAGGGCAATAAAATGGATTGACGCTTTCCCAACACAGAAAAACACAACCCACACGGAGGAAGTATTAAAGGGATCAATAAAGGTAACGGTAACATTTGATAAATTAAATGTCGAGTACACTTAATTGAATTTGCTGTATATGTTGGCTTAAGAGTGTTTTTTCAGGCAGTTGATGTTGTTCAGATACAGAACAAAAAGTTAAGATTAAGTCAGTTTTTGTCAAGGTTATTTAATAACATTGCCTCTATGTGAAAACCCCTGATTATATTTTAGTGTTATGCTTTTAGCGTCCAGTAGTTGAAACGAATTATACTATTTCTACCTATATCGAAAAACTACTTTATTGTAAGATTTCAGTAAGGAAAGATAAATAGCATAATCAATGTGGGGTGTCCGCCGACGCAGAGATAGCAGACCTGTGCGCCAAAGCAAAGCCTACACCTCAGGCTATGCAGGTAGCCAAGCCGAGAGAGAGTGAGAGAGGAGATTAGCCAGGGTAGGACTTTGTGTCGTCGCTGCCGCTTGAGGCGGGCGACGACACAATGTCGTACCCCCGAAAATATTTTTACTGCGCCCCAACGGGAGCAGGTAAAATTCAGACATAAAGTCGTACAATCCCCTCCCTGAAACGTCAAATAAATAATAACTGTTTCTGAATCGGATCAAAAATGTCAGACGATAGCATTAAGCGTTTGCTTCAAAGAATCGGCTGTCGGCCCCTTTATGTCCCATCGTTATTCTGAGTCACCGGACGCAGCTTGGGCGGTCCGCGGTCTTTAACATGTGCTAAACTCGCACCTCCCTTATCATTAGTCCCTACCGGCACACTCGTTATCTCTCTTATTGTTGTGATCTTTTGATTGTTTCTTGTTTATGAGTCTCGTCACAACTTTTCTTTCGACAGCAACCGGAAAGGCAGTCGGCGTCCTAAAAGGCCCTGAAAAACGCCTCGCTCAATGTGTTGATTCCAGCAAATAATCAACTCCTGGTATCAATAAACAATTGGTATCTCCTTTTTTTCTCATCTTACATAAACTTAACGTTCAAAACATTTGTAACATTATTCTCAAACTTCCTATAATAGTAAACTTCCTATATTAGCAGTAACACTTTGGCTTGACAAATTATTGAAACTAAGCAGAATTTCCAACAGGTGATCTGTTAAAGGTGCTGCTATACATCGACATCACGTCACGTCACGTCACGTCCACGTTCGCATGGTATGCTCCCTGTGTATTCAAATGAAACCGGCTATACATCGACGTCACGTCACGTCGCGTCACGTCTTCATTCGCATCCATTCGCACTCGAATGCTCTGAGGAGCATTCGGGTGCGAATCGGTGCGAATGGGTGCGAATGAGGACGCGACGTGATGTGACGCGACGTCGCTGTATAGCCGCTACCAACGTCCATTCGGCCGTTCGGCTTTCGCCTCGGGTATCTTCGTACGCAATCGGGAAACTTCGGAACCAATGAGAGCAAGGGTGGATTTTGTCCGAATGTTTGTTTAGTTACTTCCGTCTAGGCCTAGTTCTTATCAGTTGATGAGAGTGAGTGGTCCGCGTAGGGTTTTTGGCAATTGTTATTACCATGGATGATGAGTTACTAATTAGTTTAGTGGAAGAAAAGAAAGAAATTTACGACCCTTCCCACAGACTGTACATGAGCAATGTAAGAAGAAATGCTGTTTGGGAAGAAATTGCGACACAGATGAACAGTACTTCCATTTAGAACCCTACTCAAATATTGCACAAAAATTCTATGTGTTGACGACGGTTGTTTATATAATTTATCGAAACACAAAAGGTAACCTCTATAAAACCTAATTCATTTGGAGTAATCACCAATTTGTCTTTGAATACAGTAAAACCCTCTTTATAATATAGAAAACCTTACACTTCAAATATATTATGTTTACAGCCCTCACATATTTAAATTCATCTATAGAAAACCCTTAACTTATTATCTACATGGAGTCCATATCTCAACCTTTTTTCAACGCTTTTCCATCCGCAATCCGCGCGCGCGCGCGCGGAATCCGTGAGAATTGGCGGAATGGACGCGACGTCCAGTGCGAATGCGAATCTTGACGTCGATGTAAAATGATTAGGTTACGTACCTTGTGCCGTCGTCAATCCTTATAGTTTTCCAGATTACTAGTTTCGGGACTGTTGTCCCATTTTCAAATCAGTAAGAACGTCGTCAAATCTTCAAAACACAGTCATATTTTACATTTAATACCACGACACATACACAACACACGCGCGAACAATTAACATTTAGTTTGAGGTTGGCCGGCCAAGACATGGAGGGTTACCGAACACGCGGCAGACGGGATGACGTAACCTAATCATTAGTCATTGATCAATCCTGGAGGCTAAAATGAATAAAAAAAAGTCTATGTAAAGCACCCCCTCCGGAATCGCCGGATCCATCGATGCGAATGAAGACGTGACGTGACGTGACTTGACGTGACGTCGATGTATAGCAGCACCTTAAAGATGGGACAAGGTGATAGCACCGCTTCAGTATCACCAACAAACTCGGAGATATGCATTTACAAATAGGCTTACAAGTAATCTATAATTTCGATGCAGTTAGAAGTGTTTTGATGAGGTAATATGAATATAAATTTTTTATCGGCACCAACCCGATATAAGCAAATATGTATTGAATTCTCTTACCGAAACTCAGCAGAATTTGCAACTTATGAAATGTAGATGGCCTATCGCTGCTTTAACAAAGAATGAAGACCTGTACCTCCTGGATGAAAGACTGCTCTCTGGGTAGGCCTGTACCCTGAAATATGAGTTTGGTAGCCAAGGTTTGGCGAGACGCAGTGACATCCATCGGATCGTCGCGTCGAGTGTACGCGGTCATTGTGTCGAGTTCTTGCTGCTCTCTATTGTCCGACTGTGGTGAATCGATCTCGTCGCCGCGCGCCGTGGAGAATCACACCATGGCCCGCTCTACGGGCGCGCACCGCTCAACACTAGACCGCTGTTTTGAAATTTGACGACCCTGCTTTCCCAAACTTTGTCGGCTTGGAGGCTTTTGTTTTGTTTTGGATGTTGAAATAATGAGGGGTCAATTTAGTGCTGGACTGGGACTAGGTGATCAGATTTATGGCTTTAGACAGTAAGCCCTATATAATGACTTATGAAAAGACATGTTGAATAATAGGTGTAGGCCTTTATAGTCATTGCAGATTTGAGTTTTAAAACTTTTGTATATCACCAGCATTTTTACTTATGAAAAATGACGTGAAATTAGTCCGCATTAGTCCATTTATGTCTTTAGCCATGAGTAACGACCAATTTATTTAACGATACTAGTAATTTTGTTTCATACTGGTTGATAGGCTAATAAAGTGATATTCATAGTAGAGTATAGTAGGTGATATTCCTAGTGGAGTATACTATGACCAACGTCAACTTACAGTGACCGATCTACAAATCTTTGTAACTCAACAAACTGAACCGTTTTGAACATAGGCGTTATGTAGATCAATGACCAACCCACACATAAAATACTTGTGTCAGTACGTCCCGCTAGTGAAGGCGATGAACGATTTTTCTGAACATTTTTAACGAGTCACTGAAGGAACGTATACGTTGTAAGCGATGTTTATTTATCCATCGTGGCGTCGGTCACCTGCTCGGAACTGCTGAGAGATATAAGTAAACGTGGAAGTTTTAGTTCGCTGTCTTGTATGAACCGCTTTTTACGAGGCACTAACGAATGGGTGTCGGATTGTCGGGCTTTTGGCCTGCCTCCAAACCATATGGCGGATCAGCTGCGACGAGGTGTTCCTTTCCACCAATAATTACTACCACTTCCGGCATCCCACTCGGTGGTCAGAGACTAGTGAGTCAACCAACGTTTACTTCATTTCCGAGACACAACGTGCAACATGTTGAAGAAACAGTTTTAGTAAATTGGCGTTGCAGTCACAGATGGTTGCAATTCAGTAGCAAAAGGAGGGAGGAAATTTCTATCATCATTATTTAACATATCTTCAAATATTCAATATGACTTCAAAGTGACTTTAATATTCAATGAGCCACTGTACAAAATAGTCATGAGCCGCGGACAAGAAGGATACTTTCTCTTTATATGGTACATCAAAAAAGTAACAGGGAGAAAGTTAACAAATTCTATGCCGAAAATCTATTTTTTAAATGTGAGAAAAAGCGACAAAGAAACTTGAAATAATGAACATTCAGCACATTCTCTATAATTTCAGCTTAGAGCAGTATCACACTCATGTTCCTACTTAATTCTTCTTTGATAAGGTTTAAACACCTATGTTGATGTTATCAACATGGCGGACCGACAGAGTCATGCTCTGATAATGCTCCGCTCTGTTCTGTTCAGCACTTCCAGGGTAATTGCGAGATCGCAGCACCATCGCCGCCGTGAGGAGATCATCACCCGATATCGGGGCCACTGGGCGACGGGAATATTAGCGATTATTCGGCGGCATCCTTTACTGTGCCCTCAGGTTAAATGTTTAGTCTACTATAATGATACTTCAAATGCCTATCAGCCCCCTCACGATATTAATTATTTGAGAAAAGTAATAAAAACTTGATTTATGCCTTCACAAGCTCTGCAGTAAAGTGCTCCAATTGACGTTTCCATGAGAACAAATTTATTCTAGATTTTATTTTAAAATTAATTGTACCAGGTATTTTAAACAAAAATATCCACATTCTATCCTAAAAATATCAAAATTACTCTAAATTCATCCTGCATAGTAATGTGATTTAAGCAAGTTCGTGACAGAACAGACAATGTCGCTGTCAGCACTCTGCAGGAAATGCTGCTACAGTACAAGGTATGACGATTTACAAAGCCGCTTATCTACCGAGGGGCTTCCCTAAAACACCGACTCTCGCTGACACATCATTAGGACTATTGCTGTATTAACTCTGGAAATAAGCTGAGGAACGGTCTCATTGATAAACTAACGGCAGACATGTCTTTTGTTGTTAGGAGGTCACTTGTTTTATTCCTAGGATGTCAACTGTCAAAAATTCCTGATTTAGGCCTAACCACTTTCAAAAAAGTTACGTCGCTAACAAAATTTATTAGGAGCGGTCAGGGAATGTTAAACAGCCTTATGCAATAGCAAAAATAAAATGTTATCTGGTTAAATAATTAATAAAAGCAACACTTTAAAATAAATATTATAAAATACATTTTTATAAAAAAAAGCTAGGTTAATGAGACGCCTTGGGTGAGTTTTAACTTATTCAAGCTTTGACCAATACACGAATGACTTATTTGACATGACGAATTCCATAAGACCCGTCGATCTTATTAACCGTAAACTAGGCCTAAATTTATTGCTGCGATTGCGTTATTGATTGTCAAGAGCAATAGCCTTGCGCGTTACAGCTGCATCTAACGATAATGACGTAGACGCGCACGACAATGGTAGATAACGGAAGCGGTCGTGGCATATCGCATGACGTATATTAGCATAGAGACCTCAGCATCACTGGCAATCGGAAAAGCTATGACCGCGGGCTGTATGGTACAAGATGCTCTTGTACCGTGATCCTAATGCAATAATATATTTAATTTTGTGCTAGTTTTATTTTAAACCACCTCCGCCATCAATGCTGAAAATTATAATTCCGAATCACTCCTTTCCACGCGAAAATTAAGTATAAACTCAAAATCGTTTATTTTTTCATTATTAGAAACCCATTATTGTTAAAACACAATGACACATAATGATAATGAATGATCTTAAAAATACACACAACAGAAAAACCAGTAACATTATCTTTCGTCAGTGCGAAGAGTCAACGCTTAGAATATAATCTGTTGCTAATCCCCATACGTTACTGAAAGGATCGTTTATTATATTCTGTCCATTTGAAAAAATTTCGTATAAAATAACCATAATTGGAACAGTTGCAAATGAATAAATAAATATTTTGTCCACTCCAACTCGTGCAACGAAAACTGGGAGTCATATCTCAAGACGCAAGTCTGGATAGAACATTTTAGGGGGACACGTGATCTGTGACTGATCTATAACAAACATATTCCTGTTGTTTGGTAATAAAGTCTTAGGGTGACCAAATCATTCATGGAGGAAACCGGGACAGCTCCGAATATGTATACCCCACCTCCCCCCCCCCCCCGCGCCGTACATCAACCAACTGGTCCATTGTTCCCTGGATAAGAATTAGGCTAAATCATAACTGATTGATTCATAGTATATTTTTTTAATTACAGTTAATTAATCAGATTCACTCAAAGGCAAAGTTTCGTGAATTTCCTAATCCTAAATCCTTAGTATGCTTAGGCTACTCTATGTTAATTTAGAATTGTTAAAAATTTAACTTGTCATTGAATAATGATAGTAATAAATTACGATATCTTAATTAATAACAGAATGACTACATAATGTTGACTATTATAATGTAGGTATTTATGATAAAAAAATACCTAAATAGAGTTCAAATGATTAAATATTAGGCCTACATTTTATAGTACTCAGCACTGGGGTAAATGGTAATGATCTTCCTTGCAAAAAGACATTTGTCACTGCTTCCGGCGTTCTTCATCATGTCCTTGTTATTTGAAACTTAAGTGAGTTATAGTTATAAAATTGCACAGTCATATTTTCTTAATTGTATATAAGTTAATTTTGAGGATGGCTTCCAGCATGTCCACTTCCATTTAGTTCCAACCGTCAAAATTTCAACTGCCCTCTATTTATGTCTCAATATTTTCCCCCCTTAAACGGAATTCCGGGACTTTTGGGCGTCCCGATACAATTTTTCGGGACATCGCATGACATTACCAAAAACCGGGACAATCCCGGTTTTCCGGGACGTTTGGTCACCCTATCTTAAGATGAAGGGCATGTCAAAATGTGGTCATGTGAATAAACGGAATTCGAACGATGCAATGATGCAATACAACTAGTTTATCTATGACTCTTGAGCTGCACAAATGTCAACGTTATCTTTGTTGCAACAATTAATCAACTGAAGAATTGAAATATTTTTCACACACCCTTGTCATTTTGAGCAATCCTGGAGTAATTTTTTATTTAAAATCGAAATCCTTTATTTTCTATTTGAGTTTTTTTTCAAATCATGGGCAAGTGTTAAAAATACAACTATTTAACTAAAACTAAAACAGAAAATTTTATGACACCCCCTATTTTACAGCAATTTACTTACTATTGATATGTTATAGAGGATAACCATGGTCTCAGTATGGTGCAGTTTTATAATGTACGGTAAACTACATAAAGCAATAGGTACAAATTAAGTTTCTACTATTAAATCAATTTATAGATTATAGTGCTTCCATTTGTCATTTTGATTCCATTGTCATTTCCATTTTGATTCTTTTGTTGCATTTGTACATTTAATATCATTGTCAATTATGCTATTAAATCTAATTCTTCATTGACACTCATTTTTATTTATTTATTTTTAAGAGAAGAATTTTGAGGCATTCTTTGAGGGCACCATGACAAATTATCTGTTTTGTGATCTGTTTGTAAAATGTGTTTTGCAAACTGGGACGTTGGTGTTGTTCCATTATTTGAGATGGGTTGCACAACTTTTAATTTAAGCATTACCTTATTCTCGTCCCTTATTTACATTTTTGCCGTTTTTATTATAAACCTAAACTGTTGAGGTAATTGGGTGTTGGTTCAAACCACCGACCACAGAGAATTAATATTACTTGTCTGTGCCACCGACCCAGGAATATCATGATGGTGTAGGCTATTACATGTTCACTTTGTCAAATGCCTTCAAAACTCAACAAGAAGTTATAACGGCCTTCATTTTGCTAGTCATAAAAAAGGTTAACATAAAACTCTTGTTGGTTTTCCGTTCGTACTGTAAAACAAAGAATATTTAAACTTCAAATTATTAAATAGCTGTAAAGATTTCTTAAATAAGAAGCGATTGGCACATTGAAGAGGTTGGTCAATCAACTTATGAACAGTATACAGATTTGAAAAACAAATGTATATGTCCATTACCCCATAACTTAATCGATATAAACCTAAGTAATATAATGTCTATCTACGTAAAAAGGTGTTACGTATGAGAATTACAACTGTTATCTGTACTTATATCTGAATTTAACCATGAGCATAAATATTTTTTAAGAAAAATTTACTTCGTTAATTTGATGAACGGTGGATCAATTAATTTAAAAACTGTTGGTGTTAAATGAATGATCTTCACGTCAGGGAATGCCAATCTGATTGTTTAATTACTTTAGAACTATAGGTCCTAAAGTTTTTTAGTTCAGTGACCGTGCGCCGGCCGGCAAACTTCGTTATGTGTTGTGTTCAGTGTAAATTTTATTTATTGACGAAATTCGGAAGAATGGAATAAACGTTCATTTTATTCAGTTTTGAAAATGGCTACGTGATAGCCGAAACTATAATAAACTAAGTTTCACTATAAGGAATTGCAGACGTCAAGGTATGTAACCTTTTTATAAGAACTATAGGCCTCCTACAGGGCCTACCTTTGTTATCTGTACTCTAAGTAAGATGTCTGTCATACTGTCATCTATTCTAGGCCAATGTACATATTTATAACAGTTTATATAAGGTACATCAACATGTTTTCAAAGCAATAAAACTTGTTTTAATAGCTTATTAGGCCTTTATAACTATTTACTTGAAAATTAAATCTGCTTAACTGATTGCCGTCGGGCAATCAGTTAAGCATTGATTGCAGTAATTGACTGTAATTGAGCAGTAATTGATTGTAGATTACGTTTATTATCGATTATTGACGTAATTTTTTTCGAAAAAATCTATCAGTGTATGTGCTTCCAGACAAAAAATGAGTCCATTTGTCTTTGAGGTATTTATATTAATAACTAAAACAATGTTTTATGGGTTCTACAGATATTACAGGTGCTGCATATATCTAAAAATTTGCTACATGTTTAAACAAACAAATTTATTTGAGCAAGACCGAGTACTTACATGGGAGAGCAGGTTGTATATCCAGACCGACTCTAGCACCGCTACGCACACTGACACAGCGAACTGTTGCACGGGTACACGGAGCACCTGAGCACCGCCACCGCGGGATTGTGGTTGTGGTTGTGTGGTTGTGTCCGTGCGATCGGCGACCGGCGACCCGAGAGCGGCGGATTATCGTACCCGCGGCACCAAACTATCGTGCTTACTACGGGATTATCGTACTTTGGGGCAAATTATGGGTCGCTCTCGCAGTTGAATTATAATTTTTTGTTATAATATAAATACTATAAAGTTTTAGGAAAACCGCCTATGATAAAACAATTGTATATACTGTAAAACTATTTTTGAATGTCTGTAAAAAAAAGTATAACAATTATTTAGATATCCATGGTGTACTGATTGTTACATATATTCCATTACTTTTCGAACTCAAAATTGAGTAAGTTCTTTTAAAGGACTTCTTGAAATATAAAGTGAATTAATTGTTTTTTTTTCAGTTTACACAGATTGATCATGGGATCACGTATCGTGTTGTAAAATTCAACCCATGTCAACTGATTATAGGGCCTAAATCACTTTTTAACCTATTTACGAGTTCGTACAAAGACTATTACCGGTTTTCTTTTTTTCTTTTCTGTCCACAATCCAAAGAAACGTTAAAATATTTTACTTCAATTATGTTTTCTTTTGTCCATAGTGGTTAGAGGTTTGGATTTTAAATTTTTTACACGCCTTGTCATTATTTCTTGAAAATAATCCTACACAAATTGCTATACTGTACAGGTTTCCCTTCTATGCCCCATTAAATAATCGTATAACTGTCCCAATTCTCGTGCATCAGGCAACACTGCTCCACTGCTGCTGCAGGTCCTCGGTTGCCGACGAGGTTTGCAGGAGAGGGGGGGGGGGGGAGGGGAGGTCACCTTGACCTCGGTCCCTCTGCCCATTCAAGACTTTTAATATTTAAATGTTGCAAATTCTTGTTGCCGAGCGGTCAAAAGAAAATTCACTTATAACTTTGCATCTTTGTACATGGTTTGTTCGTTTGTCACTAACTATCCAATGAACGATACTGACAACGTGTGTAAGGAGCACTTCCTTTTTCTGTGGTAGGAGTAACCTTTTCAGATTTCAAAAAGAGAATGCCATACTAGGCTAACTCCGGTCAATTGATGAGAGTGTTAAGATTCTTTTTTTTTAATGTGTAGTTTAAATCGCTGGATGACAAAAGGGTAACTAATCAAATGTATAAATGTCTGGTTTATCGGTATCGTACATAAGTCAAAGGGAATTTTTACTTGTTTTTTAATGAGAACATCCTTCAGGAGAATAATAAGAATGCTATATTGTTTACGTGGGTTTGCTGAAAAGAATAGCTCAAAAGAAGTACTTGATCCAGATTAATGTCAATGCCAAATGGTAATACAATACAATACAGTATATAACATAACAGTTAATCAGTAACAAACAAAGAACAATCAGTATTATGTAGTTTTCTGATTAAAATAACAAGAAAATTTATTTGCAACAATTTTAACAATCTTAATGATTTATTTGTTAAATTCATTGAGCATGATACAGGAATTTAGATTGCCAATGTCAATACCAATAAAAACTCTAATCATGATTATTCTTTTGTCATGTTAAAGATAATGCATCGCGATTGGCAGCAATTCGTCCACGCAGCATACGTTTAATCAGCTATTTGTGCCAATTACAATGAATAATTAATTCTCTTATCCGTGACGAGTGACTCAATACGTAAAGAGTAATTATTTAAAATGAAATGTATGACGTAGGTGCAAGGAACGTCACATAGAGGGAGGAGATCACATAGGAAGTCCAATAAATGGTGGGCTTGTAAACAATTGTTGATATACTGTATTTAAATAGTGTTATTCGAGTGGTTTTCGAAGATTATGTTTTTCTGTATAAATGTATAGTCTTTTCATGCCGTTCCACGGAATAAAGATTTCACATTTCTCATTTGCTGATTGTAAATCCTTATGTTAAATCAAACACTGATACTTCCAAGATACTTCTAAACGCTGATCAAAGATCTTCTATGGTGCGTTGATGTCTTGTGACCGATTTTGCCTATCAACCTATCTGAGCCAGAGATGGAGTCCGGGGCCTCGGGCCTCGCAGGTTGACTGGCTCAACTTATTTTTGAGAGTCTCCAGTACCCGTCATCTGGAGTTTTATTCCCATAAAACTAATGACTTAAAACGTACGCTACGTCTTTAAAATTGGTTGAAAAAATTTATGTTCCCTGTCATTTTATAGGCAATTTTAATTAATACCTAGAGCACAATAAAACCAAAATTTTTATATAATTGATTGTTTGATAAACAACAATGTATTCTCAACATTTATTGTTCGAAAATTGATGCGTTTTTCTCAATATTTTAATTTATCAATCTATACTTATTTAATATACGCTAAGGGTTTTTTTGTGTAGAGAACTCATTCAGTTTTCAACTGATTTTCAAGTTTTTGGTGTCGTTGGATAGGGCTTGGTATGTAGTTGTTTCCCTAAAAAATTTATGAAAATCGGACTTTAAATAAGGTCGCTATACATCAACTAAATTTGAAATTTCCCACAGAATAACATTGGCATTATGTTGAGCATTTTAAACATCTGTTAATATTGTAAATACGTGTAGTTTTATGTGATTACTGATATTCACAATATTAGATTGGTTGGATGTCGTTGATTTAGAACTAAATGTAACTCTTGATGTACCTGTATCAAAATAACTTCTTGATTAGCATTATACGTGCTGGTACTGATATTCAGGTTGAAATAATAAAACGTCTTCCAACACTACTCGATATATTTACACTTATACTGTAATATGTTACAAGACGGTAAATATATATCAAAGATCTTATAATGGCGATCGATTTCGACCAGTCACACCGGTCATCATCAGGCCCAATCAGAGACTGATTGATATTGATTCTCTCAGTCTCTGATTGGGCCTGATGATGACCGGTGTGACTGGTCGAAATCGATCGCCATTATAAGATCTTTGATATATATTTACCGTCTTGTAACATATTACAGTATAAGTGTACAGAGCCGTCCTTAGGAAATGCGAGGCCTGGAGCAAAATACTTTTGCGAGGCCTTATTTAACGGTGATTGCTGGGGGGTTGTGGGGTATTGAACATACGACAGCTTGTGTACAAGTTATGTCTAGACGTTTTCCGACTGTCTATATATGTAATCAATCCATTTAGACCTCTATATCTTTGAAATTATTTGTGTTACAGAAATGAAACTTGGCACAATTACAGGGTCTCCCTGAACTCTACCCTCTAGCCCTCTACCCTCTTTTTCAGGTCCTGGACCAAAGATAAGCCAAAATATCATATTTAATTTATTAGTGATTTTAATACAAATAGTCACGCATATGAGCGGGTTGCCGCGCCAGCTCAACAATGGATTTCATACCAAAACTGCGCCCGGGGAAGCGGTCCGACCGTGACTAGCCTCAGTTATATCGAGGGTTCCGGTTCGCTCTATCTCGCTTATTTATGAACCAATTTTCATGATTTATACATCGTTGGATTTTAAATTAAATTTTACAAAAAACACATAAGAACATAAACTTTACTTCCTTATGTAGGTATTTTTTATGCAATTTGAGGTTAAAGATTTTAATTGGCCTCCATTTTGAAAACATGAATTATTAAAAGTTGATTATTTAGCTAGGTCTTTACTTCAAAAAGCTGTGTACCGAATTTCAACTTATTACGTCAAGCCACTCTTAAATTAAAAATTATTCTTAAAAATACAAAATGGCGGCTGTACAAGTAACTGTAGTGTTTTGGAATTTTTAAATATGATATTTTGATTTTGGCTTGTCTTTGGTCTAGCAATAATACCTGAAAAGGAAGATAGAGAGTTTATAGAGACACCCGGTATTATGTCGCAGATGCAAGTGAATTTTTACATTTCTAACATTTACTGTTATTTCAAAGATGGCGGTAATTAAAAATGTCCAAAGCTAAATATTTTTAAAAGCTGTAAATTTTACAAACTTTTGCAAACTTACAAAAAGTTGCATTATTTAATTACGGGAGTAAAAATACTAAGCTTGTTAAGAAAACAATGGATAGTGGAGAAATTAAAATCTTATTTTGAGAAAACACGGGTTGTTTGCAGTTTTTAAGATATTTAGCTTTACAATTTTAAATGGCCACCATTTTGCAAAAATAAATGTTAGATATGTTCAAATTCATTTGCATTTGTGCTTTAACGCACTTAACAGTTATGCCAAGTTTTAATTCCTTACCATAAATAATTTCAAAGATATAATGGATCAATTAAAAAATACATACAGACAAACAGTTTAAAAACGGCTAGAGATAGGCAAAGTCTGTCTTGCATGGTTTTGGCATTTGCAAAGGATGGCTCGGCGGCCGCGAGGCTTGGTCCCGTCACCCCGCCCGCCAGCCACCGCTATCAAACTATGTTTTGCGTTTTCATCCTTTTGGTCGCTACTATTACGTACTAATATAAGAATCGCGTTCGTTGGTTTTTAAATCACAATTATTGAACATATAACGCGGGTAATCAAACCAATATTTTAGGTACGTATCTGTTCATTATTATATTATTTTTATTCAACCTAAACGTTTTTTGCAACTAACTTTTTAGCGGGCAAGGCCTCGCGGCGCGAGGCCCTCCTCGGCGCGGGGCCTGGAGCGGCCGCTCCACTCGCTCCACCCTAAGGACGGCACTGTAAGTGTAAATATATCGAGTAGTGTTGGAAGACGTTTTATTATTTGAACCTGTATCAAAATATATTGCTCGAATTCGAGCAACAAGTAGACTAGTAGTTTTATAGTCGTGATTTTTATTTCACAGTCCCCTGATATTAATACTTCCTTTAAACTGACATAAAAATGAATCTTTTTCAACCAATATTAAATGCATAGCTAATGTTTTAGGCCAGCTCGTAAATTTAACATTAGTCTTATGGGAATTAAAATTAAAAGTGGCGGGTACTATAGACTCTTAAGTCTTTATTACCAACTAGTCTACAGCCAACATGAGAAAATCAAATTTTGCTTCCGGTAATGAACACTCTTGATTTTCTAGTGGCTTAATGCCTGAGCCAGCAAAGGGATAGGGATGAGGTCGAGGGCGGGATCACTTCTGGAGGAAGGTTTCTCGCCGGGTACGAGAAAAGGTATGTCCATCGCTGGTACGGTACGAGAGGGATTTCGCAAACAGTCTTGGAGGTAGCTCTTACACATATGATAACTGATCACATATACTAACCTATTTACCTAACCTAAAGATAACAATTTTAAAATGTTACTGTGGGAAATGTTACCTGCCAGAGTACCACCAATCTCAACCGGTATACAGTGCAGTATGTGTCTGCATGGTATATACCATAAACATTTTATTTACTTACGTGTTTTTCGGGCAGAACATGTCATTACAGTGCAGTTCTGATAAGTGACGTACTGTATTGCCATATCAAATTTGTTATGTGATAATTTTTAAATGCTTCGTTTCGTTTCTAAGGAAACAAATATAAAATTTAAAATTGCTGTTTTTGGACTATAGGTGTTTAAGATCAACCAATATGTTTATTCTAAATACATGTTACACCATACAATTTTCCTATGTCATAAATTAAAACTAATTCCTCCTAGGAATGTTGAAAGGTATGTTTGAAGTATTTCAAAACTGAAAATTACAATTATACATAAAAGGAAATAAATTTATGCGTTTGTACCTCAACTTTGAGTCTCAAAAGTTTTCTTTATACTGTATGGGATTTTTGGTTAATTTAGTAGGCACTTTCCTCAGCACGAATATCCAAAATCTTTCAAAGTGGATCGTTAATCTTTAAGTTCTTTTTCAGTTTTTGTTTGTATATGTATAACGAATAAAATAAATACATTTGAAGAAAGTTATGGCTTCTTATCGTGATTATGTGATATTAATGGTTCTCAGTAATTAAAGAACTATAGCCTACCTTCAAGATTGATATTCCAAATTAAAGGGGATGATAATAAAAAATACCCCCGTCGCAGCAGACCTGCGTACTCAGCGAATTTCCAAAGAATTATTGTTTCAACATCAAAGAACTTTTTGGCTATCTTATATAATTATTAATTAATAATCTTTACAAGGAAATATAATTATTTAATGGCATTATATTTCTGAGTAAATTATTTTTATTTAATAATTTATATATTAATATTTATTTTGCAAAAATGACTTTTTTAACAGTAATAAAAGCATTGACTTTGTACACTACGTTAGTGTACATAGTCAATGATAAAAGTGAACATCCAAAGCTTCCATGCAAAAGGAATGATTTGTTTACAAATAACATTACATAAACATTTCAAATTTGACAAATATGCAGAAGACAGCTGATCAGCTGATTAGGAACAGATACCTTATTATCTCCATCCCTCTTGCTCCAATTATACACTTATTTTCCTTGGGAATAACATGGGATTTAGCATGTAGGTTTGCTGCCATGTGGGTTTTTAATCAAATCTTAATTACTCACCACCTAGTGAAGGTTCATAAAATTTTTTATTAAGATATGTTGATAAATAAGCGATATATAACTTTTTAAAGATTTACCCATAAGAATAACATGGGAAACTTGATTTGAATTATCTCCATAACCAGTTAAGCTATTTTAAAGATTCAAAATACTAAATTGTTTGCTTTTTAAGCTCTTTTAAATGGTTTTCGTTAAAATTGATGAATTTTGAAAATTTAGGTCCAAAAATGCCAAAAACCCATTAAAAACCCCATAAAACCCCGTTCCCATAACCCGACAATGCTGGTTCGCGAACTCATAAAAATAGACCTGGTCTTACACCACTTTACTTTTTCATTTTGAGGTCCCCAGAAGCCAAAAACACCATTCGTTCATTTTCATATATATATATATATATATATATATATATATATATATATATATATATACATATATATGAAAATGAACGAATGGTGTTTTTGGCTTCTGGGGACCTCAAAATGAAAAAGTAAAGTGGTCCCGGGCTTAGGTCTTACCATGGCTACTACGGTAATAGCGTATTCCCTATAGGGAAATTCGCTAAAAACTTCAACATTAAATATTCCCATAAAAAGAAGTCACAAATAGATAATTCTGTTATCTAATAATATAACTCCAAGCCCAAAGAGATTCACAAAAAGAAAATTAGCCAACCATTACTAGATGATTTTCTTCATATCTTTTCGAGGAATTTTACTCAATATATATTTTTGACATCAAACAACATCACTCAACCATCCATGAACGCTCTAACCCATAATGTCGTAAGGGTGTTTTGACAAGATTTGGTGTCGTATACCCCGTATTCCGATGTGATCTCGATCACTTGAACTGTTTATTTATGATTTCCATCCATAAGACTATTTTAATTTGACTTTCTTTTTTGAATCAGTACTGAATTTAGTTAATTCCGGAGAAAACCCCATTATAAACATTCAAGTGATTTCTCGAGATATCCGGTTTTGAGCATACTTTTAAACTTTTTAGCTACATGTGAAGTGTCAAAATTTTTAAGATCGTGAATAAGGACGTGTAATTTATAAACGTGGTATTTATAAACTAAAAAAATGACTTTTTCAAATAAAATGAAATAAGATAACTTGTTTGATGTAATACTTATATGAATATATTATTAATATTTTTTGTCATTTCATGGGATATTTTAAAACGTTTCCAAGAAATGATTCAACGTTATAGGCTGATCCTAACAACTCTAATGAAGTACGTCTTCCAATAAAGCAAAATAGGGGAATATCAGGAAATAAATCATTCTAGCCAATGTTAGAGGCCTATCAGAATGTTCTCGGTTTAAAAAAATCACTCAATAAATGAACTATTCATAATATACAAGGCGATATATTTACTGACACAACTTGCATAACAACCTTGGATCCCTACAACTATTCAATCAACAAACTTTCTACCGGCACCCGCAGTACTTAGTTACTTGGCAAAACGGCAAAATACTTGAAAGTAAAAGTAAACGTAACTAGAGGCGGGAGTAAAAGTGATGTCAGAACACCGAGTCAGAAAGTTGCCGCTAATTTCTGAGAAAGCCGATATTATTGGTTTAAAATATGAAAGACTTTCCATTTCATTGGTGGCGTTTAATGGAAGACGGAGAAAGACGAACCAGTTTAACCCGGAGAAACTGATGGCCTCGGGCATCGGGCCGGACGATCACGTGAATACGGCGAAAACACTGTAATGCCATAGCCGTAACCGTCGTGTGATGGGATGGGTTCAGATGGAAGTCCAAGTCTCACATACTGTTCAATGGTGGTTGCCGTCAAGGATTACTGATACTGACTGATTCAAATATACAAGTAAAACTTTGTTCTTCTATAAAAAATGTAAAATAGTAATGAGCTTCGATAGGCCTATACAAAACTTAAAATCGAAGCCACATCTACTGATATTCCTTGTTTTGCAATACATTAGGCTAGTTTTATCTACAAACTACATTTTTTCTCATTTTATCACTTATTTATTATTAAATAAGTAAAGCATTACTGCATTAAGGCTGTTTAAAACTGTACAGTGAGTTTTCCTCAACATTTTGTGATATGTTTAATTTCAAAATATAATAGAATGTTAAGTGGGCTATGGATTATCTAGCTCAGTCTTTAATATCCAATCATTGATGGCAAACGATTATTTGAAATTGTATGGTCCTAATTTGGCTACCGTACTTTCTTGGTTAGGTTAAAGTATCCAATAAGCAAAAGTGATAAACAATTGAAAAAAATATTATTAAAAGTTTCGGATTTGAGATTGGAAGTTCTGATGATATCTAATATTTTACTTTTACATAAATTAAAGTATTTAGTATATGGTGTCTTTAGTTGTTTACACAAAAAAATGATGTGAATCGGACTTTAAAAATAAAGGAAATACCTATAATCGAAAATTTTTTATTAGAAAAAACATAGGGTTGAGTATTTTTAACAAGTTAATGTGCAGCTGTAAATAAGTGCCTACAGTAAATTTTGGGTCGATTACTGATAACCACATTTGGAACGGCTGGTTGTAATAAGCTGCAACTTAGTGTCAGCTCTTAGAGGCAAAGGCTTAATTGAAGAAAAATAATCAAATTTGTACAATTCATATTTTAAAACGGTTCCTGTTTAAAAACTTTAACCCTAAATTGCATAATAGGTGCCATATCCAAACTGCTGTTGGATAGGGCTTGGTCTGTAGTTGTTTTAGCCAAAAACTGATGAGAATCATCGGACTTAAAATAAGGGCGCTATCCACAAATTAAATAAAAAGATTTCCTATTAGGGTTGAACATTTTAAACATGTGTAAATGTACAGCTGTAAATACGTGTAGCTTTTAGTGATTACTGACTTATATTCACAATATAGGATTGGTCGGATATAATTGATTTAAAATTCAATGTAATTTTTATATTCTATCAAAATAAATTGCTCGATTTCGAGTGACAAGTACACTAGCAGGCTTAATAACATAATTTTTGCTAACTTATTTAGTTTTAATAATGCAATTTAAGATTAAAGATTTTAAACAGCCGCCATTTTAAAAATGTGAATTGTAAAAATTGATTATTTTTCGCAACTAGGCCTTTATCGCAAGACATTGTATACTGTATTAAGTTTGAACTTATTAAAATAAGCCGTTCTCAAATTAAAAATTATTCTTTTAAAATATAAAATTATTGCTGTGTTGTTAACTATTGAGTTTTGGAAATATTATGGCATTTAGCCTTGTCTTTATACCAGGAATAATACCTGAAAAGGTCGGTAGAGAGTACAGGGACACCCTGTATTTGCGCTTAATATTTTCCCTACAACCTGTTACATCGAGAGCGGGGAGGGGGGTCAACTGAACTGTTACCAAAACGATGAAAGTAAAAGTAGGCTGTTGGGTCCTGAGAACAGAACCAGTCGAGCGGGTTGGCTCTTGTAACCTTTCATGGCTCCGAATACCTCTTCCTCCACCTCTACCACTACCACTACCACTACCACCATCATTACCATTCTCGGTACCGGTACCAACACAACATGCGCCGACACCCGCGCTCGTTTACCAGTTATACAAGAGTGTTGGGCAACCACGCACTCCACACCACACCTGACCTGACTGCAGATATGCTGCACTATAATAACAACCGTCTACTTCTAATGAGAATCTGGATTCCTCAAGGACTTCCCACTAGAAGAACAACCTCGCTTGGAAATTTTCTCACAGCCTTGATGTTTGGCACTTAACATTTAAACATATGTAACAAAGTAAAGGATAAGCTAAACGTGCTTAGCTAATTTGGTGTGGATTAAATCATTTGTAAATTATATATTAGGCTATTGCCACTGTTTAAAGTGGCTAAATTGTATTATTTCCATTTGTCGTTATAGGTAACTACATTAAAATATATTACATCTTTGACTTTTTATTCAGCTAGAAGCAAACATTATGAACTAATTGTTTCTACTAAGATTAGATTAGTGTGGATAAAAGCTAATTGTTTTGATAAATTGTCCTCTTTTTGAATGGGCGTATTGTTCCCTCTTTCGGAAATTGCCATACAGTATTCGGATCACAGGTAAATGAATCACTCAAGAAATGGAAATAAATAGGTAGGTATTCTTTATAAAAGAGAATACGCCAAAACAGCTGCCTCGAATCACAATAAATAGAGACGGACACTGCAACTTTAACACTGGATACTGTGTTGTAGAGAACGCCGATCGAAGCACTTGGTATACGGTACGCATTTTTAGATGGATGTGATTGAAGTGCGACGTGTTGAACGTGATGATCAGTGTACAACGATCAGTGGAGTCACTGGTCGGGATCATTTTCATTAGTAGCTCAATGAAGAAAGGCTGATGGGATAAGGTCAGTTTACAAATCTTTGAAAAGCTACCGACATTACTCAGGATCGAACAGTTCTCCACACAGGTCCACAATGCAGCTCGACAGAGATAGGTGTGGGGTTCGCCTATCCAGTGACCAAGATGTGTTGGTGCGTTGCCTTGGATACCGTTGCGCCCAATCAAAACAGCATCAGACCCGAGTCTCGGGAGCAATGACCACCTGGTTGCGGCGGATTCTCGCGTGCGGGTGTGTGAGACAGTGTCGGTGTGTATGTGTGTAAACGCCCACTAGAACCGGTCATTGTTCGCACTGCTAATTAAAGGAAGACCGAGGAGAACTATTTATTACGCCAAGAGGCGGTTTGTTTTCTGGTCAGCTGGGAAATGCAATTGTTCGACGTAGAGCAAGGCTTCCACTCTGGAATGTCTGATTTTGCAGGACGGAATTCGTTAAATCTGGATGACTGCTGCTTTTACTCAGTTTCACTGTAAAATCCCTCAAAAATCTTCTTAGGTGCACAGTAAATGAACAAAATTATTTGTGCTATTGCCGATTTTAGCGAATTTCCCTATAGGGAATACGCTATTA
The DNA here is from genome assembly GCA_030545055.2 of Neoaliturus tenellus. NCBI lineage: Eukaryota > Metazoa > Arthropoda > Insecta > Hemiptera > Cicadellidae > Neoaliturus > Neoaliturus tenellus. The sequence goes on along the minus strand of CM061533.1, from coordinate 124,015,636 downwards.
CGGTAGTAGCCATGGTAAGACCTAAGCCCGGGACCACTTTACTTTTTCATTTTGAGGTACCCAGAAGCCAAAAACACCATTCGTTCATTTTCATATATATGTATATATATATATATATATATATATATATATATATATATATATATATCTATATATCTTTGTGTCCGTGGTACTGATAACTTTTGAAGGGGACCTCCGATTTTGATGAAATTGGGTATGAAGTTGTAAGACCAGGTCTATTTTCATGAGTTCGCGAAACAGCATTGTCGGGTTATGGGAACGGGGTTTTATGGGGTTTCAAAGGGGTCAAAAATGGGTTTTTGGCATTTTTGGACCTAAATTTTCCAAATTCATCAACTTTAACTAAAACTACTTAAAAGAGCTTAAAAAAACAAACAATTTAGTATTTTGAATCTTTAAAATAGCTTAACTGGTTATAGAGAAAATTCACATCAAGTTTCCCATGTTATTCTTATGGGTAAATATTTGAAAAGTTATATATCGCTTATTTATCAACATATCTTAATACAAATTTGTATGAACCTTCACTAGGTAGTGAAAAATTAAGATTTGATAAAATCCCACATGGGAGCAAACCTACATGCTAAATCCCATGGTATTCTCATGGAAAATAAGTGTATAATGGGAGCAAGAGAGATGGAGATAATAAGGTACCTGTTCCTAATCAGCTGATCAGCTGTCTTCTGCATATTTATCAAATTTGAAATGTTAGTAGGGGGACTTGGCCGAAGTAAGGGTGGAGCGGCAAAGAGCGGCACCCCCCCCCCCCGAGACCCCCCCCCCCCCGAGACCCCCCCCCCCCCGAGACCCCCCCCCCCGAGACCACCCAAGTTGTGGACCCCCCCCCCCCGAATTAGTAGAGGTATTTGACTTTTTTTTTTTTTTTTTTAATTAATTCATTTTTGTTTATTTCCGTTTATTTCGTTTATTTCATTTATTTTCGTTTATTCCATTTTTCAATTTACATAATTTGCTTCCCGCCTAAACACTACCCACGCCATCAACGTTAGTTACATAACCGTCCGCATGTCCTTGAAACCCGCGCGCTTTTTACAAAATGTCGTTCGACTCATACACTGTAAGTAAGCGATTCACTCAGTCTTACACAGTCACTCGTGCGGTACAGACATGAGCGCGTCCGGATTAATTGACGAATACTTGAATGCATTCATGGCCGACATCAACGCCGCGGACGACAACGCTACACTCGAGCAGATACCAGTTCCACCATCACCGAGGCCTAAGAAGAGGATAAGACCTACGCCTAAGCCTAAAGTGGAAGAAACAGCAAAACCAGGATGGGTTCCAAAACCTTCAGATGACTGCCCCATCGTGTCATGGCTTGAAAATGGACAATTTTACGCAGTACAAAATCCATCAAACAGCGGACCAGTGCTATTAAAAATGGAAATGTATGATGGTTCGGATATGGTGTACAGATGCGGATTATTTATAGACAAGAATAGTGAATTATACGAGAGCGTCAACCAAGTAGTGGACAAGTCAGAGAATATGTGGATTAATAAAGCTACGGGAGTACCGAAGATTAGCGGCTTGACACAAACAGTAACACGATACAGTAAGACAATAGAGAAACCGAAAAAGCCAATGATAAAACCGAAAAAGCAAGATGCGCGTAGAAGACCCACCAAGAAAACATTGTAGGAACAACGTCTAGACACTGTGGAGTGCGACCTCGCCGAACACCTGCGCTCATAAAAAATCCATGATGGTCGCCACCCTTCTCAGAATTCATCGACCACCTGCACAAACAAAAGAAGCGGAACGACCCTTCTCAGATTACATCGACCACCTGCATCCGGCCACCTGCACAAACAAAAGATTGGACACCTGCGGGACGATCCTTCTCAGATTTCATCGACCACCTGCACAAACAAAAGAAGATTTATGATGTCTAGACATTGTGGAATGTGCCAAACACCTGCGGGACGACCCTTCTCACGTTTCATCGACCACCTGCGCACATAAAAAATTCCAAGATGGCGTCGCAGGCAACAAAAACCGAACGAACGGACCGACCGAGCATCATTCTTCGCCTGGAGACCACTTCGACTAGTCGCATCATCCTCATACTCTCATCATTATCATGTCGAGCATCAGCAGCAGCATGACTTCAGAGTCCGCACCTGGTGTAACGATGGACCTGCGGACATCATTGAACACCTGCAAGTCCAGCTCTCCGGCCTACACCCGCCTGTCTGATCTGCGAGAGGAGTGCAGCTATGCGATCAGCGGGATGGAGCGTGTGACTACTCCATTCGGCGAGACAGTCGTCATCATTCTCGAGGGTCAAGTCGGCGATGATTTCTTCCTACGAGTCTACCTGCCCAGGCGTTTCAACCAAGTCCTGAGCGATCACGACATCGAGCGGTACAACAGCGGCTTCGGAGATCGCCTACGTCTGGTGAAGCGCAGTCCACTTCCAGGCAGTAAATTCACACCGTTGGAATTTTTGTAAAGCAAGAAAAAGAAGACTCAAGATTTAATTAACCTTTATAAATTTTGATAGCTTTCGTAAGCAATAAATAATCCATGTACATTACAGCATAAACTAATGTCTTTTATTTTAAGATGAAACCCCAAACCTTTATATTAAGAAAAGTGTATGGTATTTAGTTTTAGTGTCAGTAGCAGTCATGAGCTTGAAGTGGCAGCATCCATTCTCAGCCATTGTGGCGGGTCCATCGGGCAGTGGTAAATCACATTTTGTGTCCAAGTTTATTGAACACATAAATGAAATGTGTGATGTAAAATTTACCAAAATCAACTGGCATTATGGTAGTGGTGGAGGAGGAGGTGATGTAAGTAATTCCAAAATAAACCACATTGAGGGCTTACCAGACTTGAGTGATTATGATGGTAAGGAACCAATACTGGTTATAATTGACGATATGATGCGTGAGGCAGATGATAGAGTGGTGGATCTATTCACGAAGGGTTGTCATCACCGTAACATCAGTGTGTTTTTCATTACTCAAAATCTTTTTCATCAGGGTCGTGGGCAGAGAGACATCTCACTAAATGCTCACTACATTATATTTTTTAAAAATCCCAGAGACAGAGTACAAATCAGATATTTAGCCAGGCAGATATATCCAGACAGCCCAAAGTTCATAGAGGAAGCCTACAGTGACGCCACAAAACAGGCACACGGTTATCTACTTTTGGACTTGAAACAGTCGACATCTGAGGACATGAGAGTACGCACTTGCATATTCCCCGAGGATCGTGTAAACTACGTGTACTTACCAAAGAAAAAATAAAAGTAAGTCAGTTGCAATCATGTCGTGCTTGAAGAAGGACGCACCGCTGCTCAGAGCGCTGATACATGCAACACCCAAGGAACGCAAGGCACTGTTAAAGGTTTGTGACAAGAGTCGCATTCGTTCAGTCTGCGAGTGCGCCTACAACGTGCTACGTGGGAACGTACCTCTGTCGAGAAAGACTAAAAGTCAGTTGAGCAAACATAAAGTGACTCTGAGACGCTTAGTAAGACAAGGACAGTGTTGGGGACAGAAACGAAAGTATCTAGTGCAGAAAGGTGGCGGAGTTTTTATTCCATTACTATTGAGCACAGTGTTACAGGCAGCAGTCAGTAGTGCATTGGGAAAGTGAAATGGATGTCCAGACGAAGCCATTTTATTTGACTTTACTTAGCGGTACGGGTCCCTCAATACATTATTATCCGAAAAATACTACACATGATTTTACTGTACAACTACCGAATTACATTTGCTTGGACGGTACAGATTGGGAAGTAGCGCTCGTAGAAGCGCATTATCCATGTACGCTCGCAACAGTAGACTCCGATGCTCTACTAAAAATATTTGGTTACAAAAAGGAAGAAGTCAAGAAGTCTGCAGGAAAAGAAGGCAAACCATTCAGCAAAAAAGAAGTATGGATCGTCGACGTTAAACCAAATCCCGGACACTACACTTCAGCCGAAGATTTGTTGAAACACATCAACGGGTTGAAAACTGTAAAGAAAACTGGAAGTGTATTCGATATTGACGAAGCAAAGCGTCTTAAAGTGACGTTCGGAACAAATACATTGGGAACTACCGAAGGAGTGGCCGGTTCCCCAAAAATCGGACTTCAGTTAGGAATAGTACGGGGAGACGAATTGGTAAATGCACCAGGTTTACAAACGAGTACTAGACCGATTAATTTAAGTCTTGGTTTACCATCACATATGCTCGTGTACTGCGATCTGATTGAAGAACAAATATTAAGCGATGCCCGTACACCGTTATTGAGGATTATCAATATATCCCACACGATAGATGATTATGGGACGTACAAGGCAGCACTCATCAATGATCCGCACTACGTACCGGTGAGAAAGAAGACATTCGAAAGTGTGAGAATTTATGTGAAGGACATCTTAAAGCGAGATCTCTCATTCCGTCACGGAGCGTTGACCGTTAAACTACACTTCCGACCGGCCGCTGCTGCACATCAATAATGGAGCACGCAAAGAAGATGGCTATCGTCCCGCAAGAGCTTATTGAGCGTTTACAGTCTACATCATCGGAGAAGTCATCAAACAATTTGTCCACTACGGAAGGACTGGATGTGGAGATGCAGAAAATAATGAATAACAAGAGTATAGACGATAGTGAAAAATGGAAACTGTACAATCAGGCGTTGCAACGTTTCTTACACTTTGCCTCTAATAATCGACAATCGATTAATATTCCAATCGTGGATGCTACATTCGGTGATGATGCCCAACACCCGACACGGGGTGCAGCGGAAGGGCCAGTCGATGAGATTGTCGAAATGTTCTCAAAGACATACAGGAGTGACGCCCGCAATCTGTTACGGTTTATGAAAAAACCCGATAGTCGAATCAGTTGGGATATCAACTACTCGGTGTTTATCGATGGTCGAAAACTACCGAATGCGAATATAGTTGATATTTTGAATAACATAGTGAGAGTTCGAATGACCGAACGTATACCGCCAGGATGGATGGAAGTGATGACCGCTTTGAAAGAAATGAATGTACCTCTAGAATTTATAAATAATACCAGAGCGTTACGGGAATTGAATGACACATTCAAATCATCATTGCGGATGACCAGTTCACCGAGTGCACCATCACCACGCAGAACACCGATGCGAGAGCGGCTACGTTCGTGGGCAATAGTGAAACGAGGAGCTAAGGAGCGACGCGGTGAGACATCATTACAGAGAACATTACGTGAGGTCGATGATTATCTAGCGAAAACACCGATTGAAGAAGCGGCGACTGGCGGCTATGCTACGTCAACTCCCGCAAACAGGGATGAATACCAGTGGGACAGGGAGCCGCTGGGCTTTTTAGACAGGTGGGAACCGTATCCGGCCAAGTGAGCATGGATCGGCTCTATTACAACCCCTTCGAGCCCGGTGCGTTCGGCGGTGTCACACCGCTAGTGCGAGCTGCACGCAAGAGAGATATTTCAAAGTCGAAAGTAATCGAATGGCTACAATCACAGGATACTTATACATTACACAAACCGGCTCGTAAACGCTTCCCACGCAACCAGTACTCTGTTTTTGGCCCGTATGAACTGTGGCAAGCGGACTTGAATGATATGCGAGGATTGAGTAAATACAACGATGGAGTCAATTACCTGCTGACCGTGATAGATGTGTTCAGTAAACGTCTGTACGTGAGAGCGTTGAAGAGAAAGGAAGGTGCAGAAGTGGCAGTGGCATTCGAAGAAATATTCAAAGAAGCGACTAAAACTCCGCGTTGCCTCCAGTCTGACAAAGGAACAGAGTTTACCGGCGCCAAGACCAGACAGTTATTCAAAAAGTACGGAATAAAATATGTGACTACGCAGAATCCCGATGTTAAAGCAGCAGTAGTGGAACGCGTGAATCGTACATTAAAGTCTCGCATGTGGCGTTACCTGACTTACAAAAACACTTACCGATATATCGATGTACTGAACAAACTGGTGAAAGCATACAACGCCAGTGAACACAAGAGTCTCGGTGGCGGATTGCGCCCCATCGATGTGAAAAATGATCGGACGATAGCACAAGTGCTACAACGCATGCACAGTAAAATTCCACGCCGTGTTAAGCCTAAACTCAAGATTGGTGACACAGTGCGCATAGCAAAGGAGAAGGGCACGTTCGCCAAAGGCTACGAGACCAATTGGAGTAACGAAGTGTTTACTATTCGTAAAGTGAACACTCTGATGCCGCTGCCCATGTACACGTTGGCGGACCTCAAAGGTGAAGTTTTGACCGGTCAGTTTTACGAACACGAATTACAGAAAGTAATCTATCGGAGTGATCAACTATTCAAGATTGACAAAATACTGGGCACTCGTGGCAGAGGCACCAGTAAGCGTTATTACGTCAAGTGGCGAGGTTACGGAGACGAGTTTAACTCTTGGGTGAGAGCGCAAGACTTACAAAATGTCTAACTCGCAATTCTTCCTGACGCTACCCAGCAACAGTTCTATGGAATATTTCCCCAACAATAAGGTGTCAAACTACACTACGCATCTTTCGAAACAGATACGATTGGAAGGTGCATGGGAGATGGCTCTGGTGGAATCTCACTATCCATGTTCATTTCCATTAGTGGGCAAAAACGAGATTATAATAATCGAACAGGATACTATTCTTTCCGCCATAGGTATGGAAGAGCCAGACAAGTACACGTTTACTCTGGACATGGGTTACTACAAGAATATAACCGAACTGCTGAATATGATTAATGATGCAAAGGACCTCATCGATTACGTGGAGTTCACTTATGACAAAGATGCGGACAGAGTGGAAATAAAAATACTGAAAGAAGATGTGGTTGCGATACATTTAGACTATAAACTAGCTTTACAGTTGGGATTCGATCCGCAACAGAAGGACATTGTGAAAAACAATAAAGCGTCATGGCCACCGAATCTATCAATGGGGCTTCCAGCTAACATGTACGTGTACTGCGATCTGATTGAGCCGCAGTTGATCGGAGACGCTTCTGCCCCGCTATTGAAGATCATCAACATTGACAGAGGTGACTACGTGCACGGGGCGAATAAGACTGTACTCTACACCAGCCCGCATTACGTACCGATCACCAAAGGAGCATTCGAGACTGTGGAAATCGACCTCAGGGATCACACGGGCCAAAACCTGTCATTCCTGTTCGGGACGTCGTACGTGAAGCTGCATTTCAGAAGAGCTCTGCATAATTAACTGTAATAATGACTTCGAACGATCCGTACATGGCGTACTACTATCGCCAGCATTCGCAGACGGGCGGATCGATAGACAAAGTGTTTCGCGGTGCTGCCTATCAGAGAGGACATGGAGTCGGCAGCTTCTTGGGCGGAATGTTTCGCACCGTATCTCCGATAATCAAGAGCGGAGTTTCGGCATTGGGCAGAGAAGCGTTAAAGTCCGGAATGGGTTTTCTAGGTGATGTGACTCTCCGCACGAAACATCCCAGAGATGCGGCAGAGGAGCGCATGAAAGAGTTTACCGGCTCGTTGAAACGCACGGCCGATGACAAGATTGAACGAGTTCTCCGTGGTGGCGGCAAACGCATCCGTCCGGCATCCAAAAAGCGCGAATCGCGTAAGAGTGGCGCGAAACGCGCAACGCGCAAGACTTCCGCGAAGCGCGCTATGTCTGGCGGCAGGAAGCAGTCGAGTGGCCGTGGCACACAGCGTGTCACACCTCAGTCTCTGGCTAAACTCCTTAGAGGAAGGACGTCATCATCGCCGTCCAAGAAGAGAAAAGCAGCAGTTAAGAATAAAAGGAAAGTGACAAAGGCAATAAGAGATATTTTTAATTAATCATGTCGTTCATACATCAAAGATCATGCGAATGCGTCAAGACGGAGCTGAACTTGTTTTCACTACCGCCCACACAGACGAGTATCGAAAATGGAAAATGGATCCAATACAAACCGATATCCACACTGACGGACGACTCACCGATAGAGTTTGTAGTGCCCGGCAATGGCGAAGAGTACACCGATCTTTCGCAAACAATGCTGGAAGTCACAGCATCGATAATCAAGGCGGACGGATCGGCGATCGCTGCGGATGATGCAACAAAAGCTGGTCCGATAAATAACTGGCTACACTCGTTGTTCAGTCAAGTGGACATGTGCATGAATCAAAAATTGGTTACACCACAAAACAACACTTACGCCTATCGAGCGTACATCGAAACAGTATTGAACTACGGATTCGATGCCAGGAAATCACATCTATCGTCCGTGCTGTGGAACGCCGATGATTCAGGCCATATGGAAAACACCGAAGACGATAATGATGGATTGGAAAAGAGACGTAAGCTAACGAAAGGAGGACGAGAAATCGATATGGTCGGTCATCTGCATTTGGACATGTGTAATCAGAATAAATATCTTTTGAATGGAGTCGAGCTACGATTCAAGTTAAACAGATCGAAAGATGCATTCTCCATAATGGTACACGAAGGCGACTACAAAGTGCATATCGTTGATGCGAACCTGTGGATTAGAAGATGCAAAGTCAGCCCGACCGTACTGTTGGCGCACAGCAAGATACTACAATCCGGTACCGCTAAATATCCAATCACACGAGTGGACGTGAAATCATTCACGCTCGCTTCCGGCATAAGGAGCAAGACTCTGGACAACGTATTTCTGGGACAAGTTCCGAAGCGCGTGATTGTCGGTATGGTAACCAATGCCGCATTCAACGGTGATGTCAAAAAGAATCCGTACAATTTCAAGAATTTCGATTTGAACTACTTCTCACTGTACGTGGACGGTGAACAGGTGCCGGCCAAACCACTCCAACCCAAGTTCTCTCCTGCTGCTAGTGCAAAGTTCATTATGGCGTACAACACAATATTCAACGGCACGGGAATCCATTTCTCAGACGCTGGAAACGTGATTAGCAGAGAAGATTTCGAAAACGGATACTGCCTTCTAGTGTTTGATCTGACACCCGACCTGTCTGCCAGCGATACCGGCCACTGGAATCTCGTACGCAACGGCAGCGTGCGCATGGATCTGGGATTCGGCACCGCGCTAACCGAGACTGTCAACTGTTTGGTGTACGCAGAGTTTGACAACGTAATTGAAATCGATCGACACCGCAACGTGATGGTCGACTTTGGTGGTTAGTCTCTCATCAACACTCGTACGAGATGGATCGCTTACGCAGAGTACGTTGCAGGAATTTGGCTGCTCCCATCATTATTGATTTCCAGAGTTTCAAAGACAACATCAATGATTACATAATGAAGGAAGTCTGCGTTATGGAAGTGGACAGCGGAATACTACTGATGCATCACATCGCCAAACCGCCATTCAACAGGGACGAACTGACCATCGACAAACATCGAGAATCACACTGGCTATCGAAACACTATCACGGATTAAAGTGGGATCAAGGGGACATTAGCTACAACGACTTGGAACAAAAGCTAAGAAAGATAATCGCCAAACGACACACCGTCTATGTCAAAGGATCGGAAAAGAAGAGTTTTATATACAGACATTTAGTTATTGATCACTGCACTACCAACGTTATCGACTTGGACGATATCGGATGCGGTTCACTGGCGACAATCAACAATCTACTATCGAAATCCACGCTGCGATGTCGCCATCACAGATCACCGAACCATCGATGCTCACTCTCCAATTGCATCGCATTGCACGGATGGTTATTTTTGACTAACAATATTGACGATGAATTGGAATCTACAGATGAAACAAGTTCGTATTTCTGCTCTTGCTTTCACACGTCTACGAGCACTACAACGAGTACTACCACCGCAACTGTTGGCATCGACACCGTAGAATGAATACCAATCATATTGAGAAATATCTATCGACTCTGCCAGTGCACAATCATGGGGTCTACGCCGCCGACCGACTACCGCATCGCATCTCCCCGTCTACAGCAATCGTTGTGAATACCGATCCACACAATGAAGCCGGTACGCACTGGGTTGCATTCTACCTGGACCGAAAGAGTGATGTCATTGAATTCTTCGACAGTTACGGACAACCCCCGCATCTGTACTTCTACCAAGGATTCCTGAGACGTAACGCTCGTCGTTACCTGTACAACGAGTATCGCCTACAAGATGATGACAGCACAGTCTGCGGTCACTACTGTCTGACTTACCTGTACTACCGAACTCACCATGATATGAGGATGATGGACTTCGTGCAGCTCTTCGACGACACCTCCACCGCTCACAATGATGCGATGATCAGAAAACTATTCACCAGATTGTATAAACACTTGTAGCAATGTTCGCTTTTTTCTTTGTAAAAATCTTTTATTTTTCTTTGTATTGTAAAGTAAAAATCTTTTTCATTTATCTTGTAATGATATTTTTTTTTCTTGTAATAAAAATGAGTACTCAACAAACACCAATCTTTTCATTTCCTTTTAGTATGTAAGTTTTCATTTTTGAATAGGCTCAATATTTTAAAGTGCATTTAGAAAAATCAGATAGTTTAATCTTTGAACAGACTCGACATTTATAATTTACTTTCAAAGACCAGAGGGTCTAGTAACTCAATATTTCAAAAGAGTCTGATAATTTACTCATTGCACATATTTGACATAATAGTTCAAAGTGAAAAGAGCCTATTAGTTTAACCTTTATACAGACTCGACATTACATTTTTACTTTCAAAGACCAGAGAGTCCAGTAACTTTATATTTCAAAAGAGTCTGATAGTTTAAGTATTTGTACACATCTGTGCAGACTCGTCATTTATATTTTACTTTCAAAGTGAAAAGAGTTTGATATCTTAGTATTTTTAAAAAGCAAAGAGTCTGACAGTGAATGATCTTATTACTAAGTGTAAAACTGGAAAATGAAAACAAGTATGTCAATACAAATGACTAGATTTATTGAATCATTCTTAAACCTAACATCGAGTGTTCTGAAATTATTCGACATAATAGAAACTTTATACAATATTTGAAAATGAACTTGATACAATATTTTAAAAGATCAATACAAAAGGGTAGATTTATTGAAACAATCTTAAAACTTTCCTTGAGTGTATTAAAAGAAATGATTCAACAGAACATTAATTTACAAGAATGAAGTTTATACATTATTTACAAAAGAATAGAAATTTATATAATACACAACAAGGATAAAACATTTATAAAATAATCAACAAATGAATTTGATTCGTTTATAAACTTTACATACAATCAACAACAAGAAAAATTTACACACAAAAATAAATAAAAGTTCATATCACAGTCCACAACAGTCCATAAACAGTCCATATCACAGTCCATCACACGAATACACTCCCGAGATCCGAACAGAGCCTACCCGATCACACTCATGCGACTTAAATTATACTGTCTAGTCGTCTACGTCCATCGGCGCTGGTAGAGCTGGAGGTAACGGTGGCGCCCTGGGGGGAATAGCATAGTGCCCCCACGGAAGCGTGTTTATTCCGTCCTCTGGCATTACGTAACGTTTATCATCATATGGTGCCAGGGACCGCTTCCTTACCACAACGGTGTATATTATGTGGTGTTTGCTTTGGAACCTCTGGTTGTCCGTACTTTTGATAGTCTTGTTGTATAAACAATCTAGGTAATCTTGTACGGACAGTTCCTTTGCAACTACGGCGCGGTTGACGCCCTTTGCCCGCTTTATCGGCGGAGGCGCACCACAGTCGTCGTCATCTCCGTTACCAACAGCACACGTAAAGCCTCCGGATACCATACAATATAATTTTGCCATCAAGCCGACGAATAACCTAATAACTCTCCCACCGACTTCGTCCTTGAATTTCCCCAAAACCCTAGCGTTGCGCCCGTCGTAGCACATGTGGTTCTGGGGATAGTTGCTGGTGTCGAAGTCGTCCAGGTGCGTCATCATGTCGCGGTAGACGTCTAGGGTACGGATGGCGTAGACGATACCATCTGTGTCCATGTAGGCCATCTTTATATTCTCGATGCCGTACCTTTCTACCATATCGTAGTGAAAACCGTACATCCACCGTTTACTGTGGTCCAGAATGCACATTCCCGCATAGACTGGCTTGTTGAGTACAACTCGTACTTTCGCCATATTTAGTAGTGCCAAGTTCTCATCGTACCAAATTCGATCGTTGAAATTTGCCTTGGCCACGTACTTCGTGTATGTCTTGCGGGATGTGGCGATCTTCATGTTTTGGTGTTTTCTCACATTCTGGAGACTCATACCGTAGACAGCATTGACCATCAATTTAAACATTTCTACTTCAAATTTATTGTTGGCCTGCCGTCTCAGTTCGGTATTCAGCATCACGTACGGTTTTAACCACGGCGACTGTTTAAAACGCATAACCCGGTGAACACGGCGAACACGCAGTCCATTCTCGATCGCTTGTTGTAAGTAACGATAGTGGATCACGTATTCATCCTTGTCCGTGAGAGTAGCCATTAGTTTGCTGGATTGTCCTGCTCCGCTATTAATGATGTCTTCTGATGAGTAGGGCAGCTGGTAAGCCGGCGACTTTCGTACTTCCGGACAGAACGGGAGGTCGCGGTGTTTGTCGTGGAGCGCCTGGTCTCTTGGGTACTCCAGGTCGACTTCCAAAACATATCCATACTCGCCGTCTGCCGGTATGTCCGTGATGTTCAAGTCGGCGATTTCCTGCTGCGAAAGCCACTCGAAATCTTTGTAGGGAAGTGGTTCTGACATGGCCCATCCGTAGAGGTTATTTGCATCATAATACATTAAAAATGTATCGTTGTCGTGTTCTACGACACCTCCACTTGTCGATGCGCCCTGGCCGTCTCGGTTGCCGCCATCTTCAGCTCTTGTGTATTTGTTGTTGGCGACAACGTGCCTAGTGACGCATTGGGTCAGTCCACCTCGGATGCCCTTCTCAAAGAACAAGTACATATCGACATCTCGCAAGGTATCGAGCACCACTCCAGTCTTGAGTAGCATTACGTCCCACGCGTATGAAGGCAGAGTAAGATAATGCGCAGGATCCAAGTTGTAATGCGTCATGCACATTTCTCTGAATCCCTCGAAGACGTCGGCGAGTAGCAGAACATCGGTCATCAGATATATTTCTGCGTACTGCCCGAGGGATGTGCAACTGAACTTATCCCATACGCGTTGGGCGTGTGCGTAGTCCTCGTCGGTGACATTTTCTCCGAAGACATCTTTAGGTGGCAGGTGATCATCATTAAGTACCTCCATGGACGTGACGTACTCGTAGGGGAAGATTCCCTTCCTTCGAAGCAAATCAAAGTCTTCTTGATCTTGGTGTCGGGCGCGCGTAAGGTGCATTTTGTTGGCCGGCAGAATAGACGCCAATGTGCCTAATGCCTTAGACATGAGGCGGTACGAATCAACGAATTGTAACTTAATACTATTCCGCCGGCCCGCGCCCGGATATTTGAATCGCTTCGAGAAAGTTATGTACTTCTCCTCGGTGTTGGCGAGTACCTCAACGTCTCCTTTGTCCACGCCTAACTCACGCACGATGAAGTGGGCGTCGTAGTTTGACAAGTTATGGAAATACATATTGACGGTCTCCTGCTCCCTGTAGCGGAGGTTGCACGAACGATGAGCAGCTCCTCTGTAGTTGTACGGAGGCGAGTGTTGGTGATCCCTAACTTTCATCTTATCTTCACCATCGTTAGGGCCGAATTCCCGTTTACAGATGTGACAGACAGTGGCACGTCGGAATTGAAGTTCTTCCTGCTCTGTCAACTGAGGTGGGTCTCCGGGCATGCGCTGGCCGTAAAGGATGTCGCCAATCTTCCGTACGTCATCCCGTACAGCGTTGATAAAATGCTGCGCAGCATCCTCGCCTCTGTACATCCGCAGCTTGGAGAAGGTGTTGGAATCCTGATCATCGTCGTCGCAGTCTCCCTCGTCGGCTGTTCTCAGGTCGTCGCGAATGTAATAGGCATAAGCGTACGGTCTGTGGACATTCCTAACGTTGTTGGGCGTACCACCCATGCGCTGTTGACCAGTCATTCTGTTAGTTGCAGGGTCCCAAGCAGGCGGTCGAACAGTTGGTGTGGGATGAATAGGCCTATCAGCCTCAAAGGGTACGAGCATACTCTCAAAGTCGGCATAGATCGTGAATCGACTCCTCTTAGTACGCTCGGGCCGATTGAACATGATGTGCTCTTCTTCCGCAACATCGGTTCTCAATGGTGCGTTTTTGTAGCAGTAACGCCTGTGTTCCTCTAACCGCTGCTCTCCTGTGAGACCCAGTTTGTTAGGTCGGTTGTCAAAATGCGCGAAACATCTCCTACAAATGTACAAACGATGTCCACGACGTGTTATTTGGCTACCAACTAGCCTCTCGAAGTCAGCGATGTACGCATAGTGGGTGGTCCGTTCATCAGTTAGGAATAGCAGATCGAAGTGGTTCGGTAGCTCTCGTTCCACAACGCGAAGCGGGAAGACATAGTGTTCTTGTCTATCTTGCTGCCTCTTCTGTTTCTTCTTGTCCAGACCGTACACATTTATGCTTATGCCAGGGTTGTTGCGTTCAAACGAGCGGATTTTGTCTAATCTAACCGGAAACTCCAGTCCATCAAAATTTAGATTTGAACGTGCCCTGACCTCTGCTGTGAAATAATTTGTAGTGAGTTGATTACTAGGAGCATTTTGAATGAATTTACTTAGCATAGCATATTCAAAGCAACGTTCATCCGCATCGTTATACACATTTACCACGGCATGCTTCACGGCGATGTCGCGAGGAAGGGGGATGAAGGAGCTACCTCTGATAGGGCAGTAAACATTAACTCTCACCTCCATATCTAAAACCCTAACAAAGCTCCACCCCGAGCCCTTCATCTCGCATGTCTCCTTCTCCAACAAGATTTTGTTAATGAAGTCTTGACAAATATTATCAACATCACTTGTGTGGAAGATATCGACATTCTTTGTCTTGAAGGCACGTCTACAAGACTCGCCGTGAATGTTAACAAATTCGCATTCGACCCAGAGATTAGACTTGATGGCATGAGTGTGAACTAGAATCTGTCGCATGAGTGTGGTTACCTGTGTCCTTAGCGGCAGAAGAAACTCCTGCAGGGTAACTGTCTCGTCTGCGGGTTCAGTCAAGCGGTAGGTTTTGAGCCGCCCGCGGAACGCCGTCTCTACCTCGGTGAACCCCACAGGAGCTAAGCCGTCAGGGATCACAGGCGCCTCTTCGACGTCTTCGTTTGAAGTTGCCACGGATGACGGCGACGAGGGGGCAGGTGAAGGTGGTTGTACTCCACCGGTCTGGTCAGGCTGGCGTTCCGCACGTAGGGCTTTGCAACGGTACCGGGCGTGGAACTGCATGTTATGCTTCCTCGTGAAGGATTGTCCGCACCCTGCGCATACATGGCCTGAAAAAACACACAATGCTATAGTCACATGTATAATTATAATGCTAAACCTGATAAAAGAAACAGATTCCAAACTGATATGAAAAAACTGAATATTTATTATACTTACTTTGCAATGGGATTCATTGAATTGTAAAACTGGAGAAAGTTCAAATATTTTTTGAATGTCCACATTGCGATTGAGATTCATTTTATATTAAGATTGGTCAAGAGTCTTTGAAACAAAATACTTTGGTAGTATGGTCCATGTAGTTGGTATCAAATATCTGGATGAATTTTTACATTTTAGACAAGATAGTTTGAAGTTAAAGATAAATACATACCTCTTGTAGGAACTCCAGCAGGTACTGGGGCTTGAGATGGTCTCGGCTCGATGTCAGGAGCATTGGAGGGGCCGGGCCTCGGCTCACAGTCAGGAGCAGTTGAGGGGCCAGGCCTGGGCTCGACGTCAGGAGCAGTTGAGGGGCCAGGTCTCGGCGCAAAGACAGGAGCATTTGAGGGCCCGGGTCGCGGTTCCGCCGGACTCGGTGTAGGCACGAAGTCTATAAAGAAAATCATAGACATGATTAGAATATTTTATATTAGTTGAATAAACATAGTGAATGGTGTAAATCTTTTTATCATAATTACATCTCGAGTGCGAATGCTACAGAACTCTAAGTGAGAATGAAGTTTAGCTAATTGGAATCAAATAAATGATCTAAGTTACAGTGAAGCGGATGTTAAATTGGATTTCTTTCTCATCATTATGAAAACTACGAATGAGAGAAGAATTTCAGACATATGACTATTTAGTGGATATAAATAATGTTTAAGATACTGACCCGGTCTGAATGCAGGGTTCATCACCGGTTGAATCTGCTCAGCATGTTTTGCGTTGATGTGGCGACGACGGTTTGATTCCCTCGTAAACGATTGTCCACACTCGGGACACGGGAAGTTGGCCCCACCGTGGACGGAGCGGACATGTTCGTTAACGTGGTCTCGTTTCTTGAACGACTTTCCGCACTGGGCGCAGGAGAAGCGGCGTTCCAGCACAACGTTGTTCATGATGATCTGTAAACAAATAACGTTACGCATTAGAACTCTGACGCTATTTTCAGTCTAAGGCTAAGGGCGGGGGGGGGGGGTCACATGAAATATAACTACATCTCCATACTACTAGTACAAATTAAATTATAAATAAGTATAAACGTTTAAGTCCTAAATAAACTCTTCAAAACTACTCTAGTTGTGAATACGCATTTTTGTTGAATATAAAGTCTCTAAATACGCTACTAGCTTATTCAAACGTTTTAATAACTCAATTTATTGATTTAAATTTACATGCTTTATAAACAAATCAGGTAGATCTTTAAACTATTTGAGCTACGAAACATAGTCTATAAGTGACCAAACCAATCTACTATTTTTAAAGTTTTTATAAAATTAAAAAAATATTTTTTCGCATATGGTTAGCATTTTGTGTATGATGTAGTGTAAACTATAACCAACCTGCTCTTTCTGTTTATAGACAAAGGTAAAATTATAAAAAAAAAAAAAAATAAAAAAAAAATAAAAAAAAAATAAAATAAAATATGTTACAGAGACTCAATAATGGATTTATAATTTATGTTCAATATGATAGAATGTAACAAGATGTTTAAAGAGTTGCGCTGCAATTCATAGTCTATGTGGGATAAAAGCTAACAACTATTTTGAATAGTTTAGTAAAATTAAAAATATTTATTTGCATATGTTTAACATTTTGTGTGTGAAGCAGTGAAAACTATTATCATCGTACACTTTGAGTTTCTTGACAAAGTCAAAATTTACTGAAATCTAATAAAAAGTAAAAACTACATTTAATTATAACTAGTTATTGTAAATTAGAAATAATACTTACATTTGAAGTGAGAAGTATCCAAAGAAGATAGTGGCGTAGACAGAGGCGCAAGGAAGCAGCAAGCGGAGCGAAGTGCAGGAACGTCCGGTCACTACGGCAGCTAGGCAACTACTGATGTCGGGGAGTGTAGAAAATGGCCGACGACGCTCGGTTTGCTTATCCTGTGTAAGGTGACGGTCGGAGAAGGGACGCGCAGCTGCGTGGGGTGATGGGTAATATAAGACGCGCTATTGTGTAACATCGCCGGGCGGACGCTCCCACGCAGGGGTGAGGTTTTATTGTGCCGGCTCCCCTAGGTGTGGAATGTCGCACCTGGCCGAGGGTCGGTACCTTTACGCCGCGGGTGGTCTCGGGGGGGGGGGGGGGGGGGGTCCGCAACTTGGGTGGTCTCGGGGGGGGGGGGGGTTGCCGCTCTTTGCCGCTCCACCCTTACTTCGGCCAAGTCCCCCTACTTTTAGTAATTGCTTCTTTTTT
>CM061533.1:123811999-123997779 GCA_030545055.2 Neoaliturus tenellus | reverse complement strand
AAACATTAGAAATTTCGGAGGAATTGAAATTTTCATTGAGACGAGGAGGCATTTTGAAGCAAGTAATATTGTAAACAGCAGAGACAAAACAACAAGAGTGGCTTGTAGAAGCGGAATGAAGGAGTGAACAACGCTCGCTCCACTTTTATAATGGTATACTAATGAGAGGGGTAACAGCTAGCCGTTATCGATTATTGACCTGGGAGGTGGGGGAAAGAAAGGAGAGGGGGTATTTATTTGAAATAATTCGCATAACTTTTGACTAAAATAAGATAACCAAATTCTTCTTTTACTAAAATGTTAGTCTTACATAGACCTTTTCAATGATGTATCGCTTGTCCTAATCCGTCAATCCATTATTGAGTTATAGGCATTTGACTAAATGCCTATAATTATAACTATAAATATAGAAATTTTAGCTTTTCTCATCTTATATTTACAATTGGAGAGTTAAATTGTATGTTTGGAATAATGATTCAAGTTCCAAAACTATATGATTTAAGTTCCAGTATCTTTTCTGCTTTATAAGTAGAGTAAAAAAAAAGGACTACATTTAATTTAAACAAAGAAAAGTGAATGATAATAGCACAAATTTGTTTGTAAAAAGAAGTGTTTCCACTTTAAATTTAAAATGAAAATTTAAAGGGGAAACGATTAAGGGGTAAGCCGGGTTTACAGAATAAAGACTATATCCCATGATTATATGCATTCATTTTCCAAAAATTGGTGTCTCAATTCCCACATGTAGACTAAATTTAATGTAAATACACAATAAAACAATAAGATAATTGAATTAATATATTTTTTATCATTCTGCACGAAATCAGCCTGTTTTTTGTTCTCTCAATAGTATCAAAACCTATTCTTTCTTGTCCTAGGACTAAAAAATCATCTGGAGAATTTTTTAGGTCCTAGTACTGAAAAGTCAGCTGTTTTATAAGTATATTAATATTCATTCATTAATGTTGATGAACAGAATTTTGGAAACAATAAATTATAAAGAGTATTGTTTGTAAATAACAGAAATGTAAACACTGCATAATATTTACTTTGTAAATATAACCTTGAAAATACAACTTTATAGTTAACATTTTTAACGACTAAAAGTCTAATTTCGCGTCATGATAAAAAACGTTGTTCATCACTCTGAGCAAAAGTGTCTTTTTGATGCTTAATCGTTTTCAAAAACTCGGCTGCGCCTCGTTTTTAAAACACGATTGCGCACCAAAAAGACCCACTTTTGCTCCTAGTGATGAAAACTACTATTATGTAAAGGTGGCATCAAAATAATGCTACCTTAATGTAACTATAAATATAATACCCCCATCGCAGCAGACCTGCTTACTCAGCAAGTTTCCAATGGAATTTTGGTATATTTTCTATTTTCTCATAAAATCCATGGGGGTTTAAAGTATGTAGGTTTGCCGCCATATGGGTTTCATTGTTAAATATAAGTTAAACCCTACCTAGTGAATGTACATACCAAATTTTATCAGGTTATGGTGTTTTTTAATTTTTCCATAAAACCCATAGAGGTGAGTACGTAGGTTTGCCGCCATATGCATTTTATAAGCAGATATAAGTTAAACGCTTTCTAATTAATGTACATACCAAGTTTATCAAGATATTTCAATAAATAAGCAAGATAGAAGGTTTTGTTCATTTCCCATAAGAATAACATGTAAAACATAGTGTTTGGATTTTCTGAATAACCATTTAAGTTAGGTAAAAATTCAAAATACTAAATTGTTCGTTGTTTTAAGCTCTTTTGAATGGTTTTAGTTAAAAGTCATGAATTTTAAAAAAAATGAGGTTCAAAAAATGCCAAAAACCCAATTTTAACCCTTTAGAAACCCTATAAACCTCGTTCCCATAATCCGATCATTATGTTTCACAAATTCAATTAAGTAGATACTGGCTTACACCCCTGTACTAAATTTCATCAAAATCAGAGGTTCCATTCAAAAGTTATCGTGTTTATGGACACATACATATATATATGAAATTGAACAAACGGTGTTTTTGGCTTTTAGAGATCTCAAAATGAAAAAGTATCATGGTCCCGGGCTTAGGCCTTATTATGAATAACACCGTAATAGCGTATTCCCTATTGGTAAATTAGTTAAAAGTTCATGTGTTTTATATTTTTATTATATTACGAGGTGGCCCGTGCGCAAATTGCGCGTTTTATGATTCTGTATGAGTGAATCTCACCTACAGTACGTAAATGTTGATTATGAAGTGACGGAGATCTATTTTTGTTTACTATCCGGCTTTTAAAATTCATCTGAAGGTAATCAGCTGTTAAATTACAATTCACATTAAAGAACTTGCAATAAAAGTTGGTCAACATTTAAAGTGCCCTCTAGACATAAATCAAAGGCCAGGAGGGTCGAAGCCCGAAACAATATGACCTTTTTAATTACAATTCGTCACTGCGGTATATCCTAAGCTTTAAAATGACGCCTCAATCTTAAAAATCGGTTCAGCAGGTCGAGAGAAAAAGGGACGTAACAGACAAAACCCTTATAGAAATAAGAAGATAGATTTAAAAAATTAACAAGATTTATAATGAAAGGTTGAGCTGTATCTTGAAATAAATACAATATGTCAGAGTTCGAAAAACAACATGTCAGAGTTCTAAGCATTAAGGTTCAGAATGAATGGTTTTACCGTTATGTGTAAGAATAAGGATGAATTCAATTTAGTTTAAATTAATAAAACCATACTATATTATAATTTCCCTATAAATATTTCAAGATAACACCGATATTTTGTTGCTACTTTTGTTTAATTTTGAAAAAAAGTATTAAGTTTTGAGCTTTTATTATTTTACATTAAAATTAAAATGACTGACTTGTTTCAGATTTTGTGTTTTTATACTTATTTGTGCTGTAAAGAGTCAGTGAAATAAATATTGAATAAATTAAATATATTTAATAATTAAATAATAAAATATAATTATAAATGTAAGTAGCTATTTTATTAACTTAATGGTAGCTCTAATTTAGTGCTACCTAAATATAGATCTTAAAACCAGTATATAAAACATTTTTATGGTTCAAAATCGGTGTGTTAAAAAGTTAGTTTGAAGGAAAACATGTAAATTGTATTATTTAGGCAAATGTATAATTTTTTTTCCAAATATAAGGCTTTTCACATTATTTAAAGGTACCACTGATTCAGTGCTAACCACATTTGTATCTTAAAGATAAGTGTTTATTGCGATTGTTATTCATTATTTGTATAAGGGAATCAGGTTCGACATTTTTTTTAAATATTAACCTATAATTATGAAGAAAAACTTATTGTTCTATAAACAAATTTTATGGTAACACTAATTTAATGCTATCTTTATTTTTTCTAGCTCCATTAATTAAAAAACTCATATTTTATACATACATTATATCGTTTTCATCTATTATTAGTAAAGCACGAGGTGTTTTTGTGACAACAATTATAAATTGTATGCATTTAAAATGCTTTTAAATTTGTTTAATTTAAATAAATGTTATTATTGTATATACCTATGAATGTATATTAAAAAAAAAAAAAATAGATTAATTCATGTGGTTTATTTAAAATGCTTTTAAATTTGTTTAATTTAAATAAATGTTATTATTGTATATACCTATGAATGTATATTAAAAAAAAAAATAGATTAATTCATGTGGTTTACAAGACATTTGTTGTACACCTCTTAGCGTTACCCAGAAAACACCGCGAGGAGGTGGGTGTACGTCGTTTTCCACACATTCACACACACATTCACACACACACACACACACACACACACACACACACACACACACACACACACACATTCACACACATTCACACACATTCACACACACACACACACGGTTTACGGGTCTTTTAGTCAACCGCGCCAGTGACCTTCATTCACACCAGACTTTTCAAATAAGTAGCTAAAGTTAATACCTTAACTTCTCAATCTAATAAGTCCCACATTCATACATACATTCATACAGTTTATTCATTAAGAATAATTTTTACAATATTTACAAAATTATGGGGGGGTCAGTATGTTATTCAAAGAACATTCGTAATGCATACCATAAGTATTCATAACCTCCTTAGCTTTATTAAAGATATTTATACTGTTTGGTACAGGATATCTTGTAAAACTTGGTACAAAACCATCTTCCTTTGCTCTTTTCAGTGCTCTTTTATATCGTCTCCTCTCTGTACGAATGCACTTGTACTCCATTACTCCATACTTTTCATAGTATGTGTCCTTTTCCAATACACAAAAGATATGTTTTAAATCCATATCATCAGGTATAACAGCAACTTTAGGTATTTGATCAATTAACGTTTCAATTAGTTTTTGATTATTTGACAACGCTTTACGTAAGGAGTGAGTCAACTTAAGGTTTTCTCTTTTTAGTTTATACTCTCCATACTTGCGAATTGATGGTAGTATTTCTTCAAACACCCAATCTTGAAAGCGCTTAGCTAATTTCATCTTGGACGATAAAATTAAGGAATATAAACCTGGTTCATTGATGAATACGGTACTTTTTTGAAAGTTAGAGGGTAGCACTAAACTGTTTCCATCAATATCTTTACATAACTTTTTATATTTTTCCTTAACTAGATCATTTATTGCTTTTCGCGGTCTTTTATATTCTAGAATTTCTGATACATCATTAGCCTTAAACCATGGATTGTTTTCACGATCAAATAATACAGCTACAGGTTTACTATCAAACATGTAACACTGCAGTTCAGACATATTGAAGTCAAATGTAAGAAAAATAGCATACACCTTTTAAATATCCGGAATAACCGAAGTTGTCAATAAGATGTTCACTTGGCAAAAGTTCGCCAAACAATGAAATGCATGGTTAACCCACCTGCTTATATACCCGACAAAGAGTGGTGGAAACCTTCTGCGCATGCGCAGTAGACAAGTACTACTGCGCATACACAATTGTATGTTAAATTTAAACAATTTTTTTACGGATGTCAATAATAAGGGCACACTCAACAAACCACTTTCATAAATGATAAAGCGCAACTGGGCATGCAAAATGAAGGGATATACTGCACATTTAACAGTAATATGATACATTTTAAATTTGTTGACAATTTCCTGTAGATTTTTTAAAACTGATTTTTAATATATTTTACATTAATACCACATTCATTTTCATTTAATAAATTGAAATTAAAAAATTAGCTTTACATACATGTGCTAAAGATTATTATTTTTTATACCAAAATAAGACTTGCTTGACTACAACACATAACAAGTGTTCCAAACAATAATAAAATCAAATACAAAACTAATTATGTTAAACTTTACACATAAATAGAAATTCCTATATCATCATTAAAGTTAAAACTAAAAGTTTGTTAATAATTCATGTAGATAACAAACATGTTTGGTAGTTTGACCTTAACGTAATACTTAAATTTTTGTTTAAAAACCTAAAGCAAAATTTTACATGTAAAAAAAAAAAATAGTACACCAAAGATAGCATCAAAACGGTGCTACCGGTTGCTACATTAAAAAGTAGCAACATTTAAATGGGTTAAGCTCAATTGGAGGTTTCCAAATTACCTTTAATGTTAAAACTAAGGTTTTGTTAAGTTATCATTTATATATAAACATATTTCATAGTTTTTACATTAAACCAGAAGTTAAAAGTGTTTTTTAAAAACCTACAGCCTCAGTACACTTAATTAGGGACAGGAACAAGACCAAATACCTGTCTCTGCGTCAGGCGTAGGCTCATATATAAACATATTTCATAGTTTTACATTAAACCAGTAGTTAAAAGTCTTGTTTAAAAACGTAAAGCCTAAATACACTTAATGATGGACAGGAACGGTACCAAGTACTTGTCTCTCAGTCAGCAGAGGCTCATATGTAAACATATTTTGTACTTTAACATTAAACCTGTAGTTAAAAGTGTTGTTTTGTACTTTAACATTAAACCCGTAGTTAAAAGTGTTGTTTAAAAACTTTAAGCAAAATTTGACAACGAAGAAATAGTACACCAAAGGTAGCACCAAAACGATGCTACCTTTAATTAGCAACATTTAAATGTTTTAAGCTCAATTAAAAGTTCCCAAATTACCTTCAATGTAAAAACTAAGGTTTTGTTAAGTTATCATGTATATATAAACATATTTTGTAGTTTTACATTAAACTAGTAGTTAAAAGTCTTGTTTAAAAACGTAAAGCCTCAGTACACTTAATGATGGACAGGAACGGGGGCTAAGTACTTGTCTCCAAGTCAGCAGAGGCTCATATATAAACATATTTCGTACTTTAACATTAAACACTTAGTTAAAAGTGTTGTTTAAAAACTTTAAGCAAAATTGACAAGGAATAAATAGTACACCAAAGGTAGCACCAAAACGGTGCTACCTTTAATTAGCAACATTTAAATAGGTTAAGCAACATTTAAATAGGTTAAGCCCAATTGGAAGTTTCCAAATTACCTTTAATGTTAAAAACTAAGGTTTTGTTAAGTTATCATGTATATAAACATATTTTGTAGTTTTACATTAAACCAGTAGTTAAAAGTCTTGTTTAAAAACATAAAGCCTAAGTACACTTAATGATGGAGAGTAACGGGGCCAAGTACTTGTCTCTGAGTGAGCAATTAGAAGTTTCCAAATACGGTTTAATGTTAAAACTAAGGTTTGGTTAAGAATTCATATATATATATAAACATATTTCATAGTTTTACATTAAACCGGTAGTTAAAAGTGATGTTTAAAAACCTAAAGCAAAATTGGATATGTAAAAATAGTACACCAAAGGTAGCACCAAAACGGTGCTATTTTTAATTCGCAACATTTAAATGGTTTAAGCTCAATTAGAAGTTTCCAAATTACCTTTAATATTAAAACTAAGGTTTTGTTAAGATTTCATGTATATAAACATATTTCGTAGTTTTACATTAAACCAGTAGTTAAAAGTGTTGTTTAAAACCTAAAGTCTCAGTACACTTAATAATGGGTAGAAACGGGGCCAAGTACCTGTCTCTGCGTCAAGCAGAGGCCCATATATTTTGTGACATGTAAAAATAGTACACCAAAGGTAGCACCGAAACGGTGCTACCTTAAAGTAGCAACATTTAAATGGGTTAAGCTCAATTAGAAGTTTTCTAATGACCATTAATGTTAAAACAATAGTGAACTTTCTGTTCGCACCATGTGCTTTTTTTTAACCTTAAAAGTAATTCTAACCTTTAATTCCTAAACACCTTAGCAACTAGAGAAAAAAAAGATGAACCAAACTCGCTTCATAGGTACCTCAGTGGTAGACTGGTAGCAGTAGTTAAAAGTGTTGTTTAAAAGCCTAAAGCAAAAATTGGACATGTAAAATAGTACACCATAGGTAGCACCAAAACGGTGCTACCTAAAAGTAGCAACATTTAAATGGCTTATCTCAATTAGAAGTTTCCTAATAACATTTAATGTTAAAACTAAGGTTTTGTTAATAATTCATATATATAAACATATTTTATAGTTTTACATTAAACCGGTAATTAAAAGTGTTGTTTAAAAAACATAAAGCAAAATTGGACATGTAGAAAATAGTACATGAAAGGTAGCACCAAAACGGTGCTACCTTTAAGTAGCAACATTTAAATGGGTTAAGTTAAATTAGAAGTTTGAAGACACAAATTTGTGGTAACAATTTACCACTACTATTTTAACTTGTACTGGGAGTAACAATTTCACACTACTGGCTGGGCACCTACATTTAAATGGGTTAATTTAAATTAGAAGTTTGAATACAGAAATTTGTGGTAACAATTTACCACTACTATTTTAACTTGTACTGGGAGTAACAATTTCACACTACTGGCTTGGCACCTACATTTAAATGGGTAAAGTTAAATTAGAAGTTTGAATACACAAATTTGTGGTAACAATTTACCACTACTATTTTAACTTGTACTGGGAGTAACAATTTCACACTACTAGCTTGGCACCTACATTTAAATGGGTTAAGTTAAATTAGAAGTTTGAAGACACAAATTTGTGTTTGTGGTAACAATTTACCACT
This sequence comes from Neoaliturus tenellus, assembly GCA_030545055.2. Taxonomy (NCBI): domain Eukaryota; kingdom Metazoa; phylum Arthropoda; class Insecta; order Hemiptera; family Cicadellidae; genus Neoaliturus; species Neoaliturus tenellus. The sequence continues at coordinate 123,989,723 of CM061533.1, read as the reverse complement.
ACTATTTTAACTTGTACTGGGAGTAACAATTTCACACTACTGGCTTGGCACCTACATTTAAATGGGTTAAGTTACATTAGAAGTTTAAAGACACAAATTTGTGTTTGTGGTAACAATTTACCACTACTATTTTAACTTGTACTGGAAGTAACAATTTCACACTACTAGCTTGGCACCTCCCCCTCCCCCTCCCCCTCCCCCTCCCCCTCCCCCTCCCCCTCCCCCTCCCCCCCCCTCGGGTGCAGTTTTCGTCCGGAGCAAAAAATTTTTGGTCAAGGTCAAAAAATTTTCGAAAAAAAATTTTTGGGGGGGGGGGCGCAGTTTTCGTCCGGAGCAAAAAATTTTTGGTCAAGGTCAAAAAATTTTTCAAAAAAAAAAATTTTGGGGGGGGGCGCAGTTTTCGTCCGGAGCAAAAAATTTTTGGTCAAGGTCAAAAAATTTTTAAAAAAAATTCGGGGGGGGGCTCACTTCTCGTCTGGCGCCGAGGGGGGGGGCTTCACCTACCCTTAGGACTTTAACTCTTGGATACCTGCTACCCTTACTCATGTGTGAACATAAAATAAAATTTGGTTGAACCACAGTTTGGACAGCCAACACTTAGCCGCATCTCGCTCTAAGTCCTGAGCAGTCCCAGAACTCAGGCAAAAATCCGCCTAAGTCATGACTGACCTACATAACATGTGGAACAAAAATATTTTATTTTATTCACACATGAATATGGGTCAAGGTCGTTCAAGAATTAAAAAAGAAATCCCCCCGATGCCTAAGACCGCCGGCGGCCAGAGGCATCGGGGGGATCTCAACATTTAAGGGGAGGTGATTAAATAAAAAATTATTTATTTAATTTTGAGTTTCCTTAAGGGAAACATGCTACAATAATTTGGAAAAGGCCATGCTAACCATGACCGAGGATCCCGTCTTAACCCGTAGGTACTGACTTTTGCCTAGCACACCGGTCAGTGTCAGGATCCGACGCCTCGTGCTAAAGGATGCCAACCACCCATCTAGAGTGATGAGGTCCAGTAGCGCCCCTGACCGAAAGAGGCCTAAGGGTGGATCCCCAGGGGCCTACCCCCGGGCTCGTTAGGCGCCATGCTATTGTTGGTAACAAATAATTCTTGAGGTTCTAAACCTCGAAAAATTTTTATTTTACAGAGACTGTAAAGTCTCAAAAAGCCTAACACTTTAACTGCCAATTTACGGAGGAGTACCTCCAAGATACGAATTTAGAAAAATTTCAACTTGGGGACAACCTGTGAAGATTAGTACAAAATAATATTTTTCAACACACAACACTTAGACTAAATAAATCCAACACCAAGACCTAGCAGAAGCAGCAAGCGCAAAATAAAATATTTCTTAAAACTACACATGCCATGCCTTAGACTAAAAGAATTCCCAATATAATGCGGCGCCAACATTACATTGCGAATCCTGTAGGGCAGAGCTTCAACCACTCAGCTAAAATGTTTGAAAGCAACTGCGAAGAAGCTAAGCCTCAGAGAATCGAAGCTGGGCCGGTCAGGAGTGGTGGAACCGGACCTGGTTACGTAAACAGCCAGACCTCGACACGTACTTGTTTGCGGCATTGGACAATCTCCAAGAGCCACACCTGAATACATTACTAACTGGATCTCATTATACAACACGTGTCAAGGTAAGGCAACGCCTCGGGCTATGCCACCTCCTCCTCCCCCGGGGGGGGGGGGCTCACTTCTCATCCGGAGCCGAGGGGGGGGGGAGGGGGAGGGGTCTTGGGACTTAGAATATTTTCAGTCCAAGTCAGGTGTACTATAGAATAATATTTTAGCTTGCCGGATTCAGCACAGCCGGCAGAGACGGTTACATAATGCTTATATAACAGACTGGTTTCTTTGCCAACTGGTCGAATGTAGCTCAACAGAAGGTAAGTCAGTTTATTGCAAGCCAACAAACACGCCACACCTCGCCACCGCTCAACTTTTCTGTGAGTAAATTTTTATTTTTCCTTCTTATTAAACTTAGCAAAACAGAACCTAGCCTGTTTTGCACAAAATTAATTTTTGTTACACTGCTACAATTACGTTTACTTAACAAATTATTTTCCACTCATTATTTAATATTTTATTCCTTACTTGTTAAGACTTAGAAACTGAAATGTTGGAAGACTGTTTGATACAAAATTAATTTTTATTTAGCTATACAGGTCTCCTAATATTTTCATACACTTGTATTTTGCAGGTGTGGCTAAATATTTTTCGCTCACAATTTAATTTTATTCCACACAAGTGGATTTTGAACTTTACTACAAAACTGATCCATACCCGTCTTCTACAAAATTATTTTTCATTTGGCTCTACCTCTTTTAGTCTTACATTAAATATTTCTTGGAGTTAAATTTTACACAAGTCTCTCGGTTAATTTTTCTGCACAGTACGTGTTACTCCTTGGACAGTTCCCAGCAAACTGTTTCTACACTTGTCAACAACAGTCTGCATTACCCCCTCCACTACTCATTCCCCCACTATAGCCCTGTTCCCCCACTACTTCCAGCTAAGGTACAACACTGGACTAAGTGTTTCAGTTTTATCCAAACCTTACTGTGAGACACATCTATGGCTGAAACTTTGCGAGAAAAATTATTAAGAGTAAAATTTTTGCTGGCCAAGCAAAATAATTCTGTTAAGGTGTCCAAGACTTCCACTTTAACAAAAATGAAACGTTGCTTCAAAAATAATCCAAAATTTTACTCAAGGGACACAAATATCACTATGGATGATAAAATGTTTCAGAAACTTTTAGACGAGCTAACTTTTGCCAGTAAGGTTACGTTGGTGACTCCAATTCCCGACCAAGTTCCAACATCACCTGAGAAAGAATAAAAAATAAATATTTCTCAGGAAATATTTCCAATCCGAGTTACGGAGGTCCGGTAAAGGACCGGCTGGGACGAGTTGTTTGTAAAAAAATAAATTTTTCTTCCTTCTGACCACTTTACCCCCACCACCTCCTTATCCCCACCACTGGGCCGGGTACCTGGGGAACCGCCTGCACCCAAGTCAGTACGTCTTCGGACGCGGTGCTGTTCGGATCGCGTGTCGTTTGTCGCAATGTCGGGTGTTTGAAGAAATTATTCTTCGGCTCTAAGTCTCTCGGTGGGTAAGTAAAATATAAAAAATTATTTTTTTTTTCAAGTGGGGGTGCTGGGACGGGTCAATGACCCCTGACGGATATATTAGGTCTAGAGTCTGATCGCTAGGGAATAAAAAAAAATATTTTTTTTGCACTTTTGTGATTCCTCGAGAAATTTCAATTTCTCAGCAAAATTTGAGGAATTGCAAAAGTGCAAAAAAATTTTTTTTTTGTATTCTTGCGTGACCTTGACCTAATTAACGTCAGTGACGTCATCATGATGACGTCAGCGGTAATGACGTCACCATGACGTCATTTATGTGACGTCATGTGACGTCATATGACATCATTAGTGACGTCATTCGTGACGTCATTGATGACGTCATCACTGCTGACGTCATCGTGATGACGTCACGTCCCAGCAGCCCTACTTTTACACTACTATGCTGCACCCTTACCATGTAACACAGACACTCTTTAGTATTTTATAAACATAACAAATCCATTGTTTACTTAGACCTAAACCTTAGTAGCCTAATCAAAGCGTTATATTAGTTAAAAACATCACAAAATAAGCAAGCCTAAACTATCAATTTGTAAACTTGTTGGTTTAATAAATAAGTTTTTTGAGAGTTTGAACAGGCCTATAAATATTTTGATGTATTTATTTTGCTTAAAATAAATATCGGTACCATCAGTAAAACATTTATTAGTGACACCGTTATTGGGCACATTACAAAAAGTATATATGTGAAGATCGGTCTGGAACCCGGACCGTCTGATTTGGAGTAAGTCACGCTACCAACTGCGCCACAAATACTGTTGTTAAATGAAGTAAATGTTAAGCATTACAGCGTTGCAAACGACAAATTGATTGCACAAAGAATTTCCGATACATCCGTTTTTTAATACAAATGTGAGCAATTTATTTAAACTAAACCTTTACAATTTAGTCTTAATTTTAAAGCAATCAGCTATTTTACATAATTAAGCAAATTTCTTTCCATTTAAAGGATAATACATCATAATAATTGTAAACGTTTTCAGGTACTGGTACTGACCATAATAAACCAAATCCTTCATGAACTTTTGTTCATCCACTCTATATTTAGACAAAATACCTCGTGTGTTTACAATCAGCTGATTGAAATCGTGTAAAATAAATAAATTGTTAAGGTGTGAAAATGTCGACATTTTTAATTTAAGGGAGTAAGATAACGTTAATTATATGATTAAGCAACTTTCTTTTCATAAATGACAATACATCATAATAATTGTAAACGTTTTTAGGTACTGGCCATAATAAACCAAATCCTTCATGAGCTTTTGCTCATCCACTGTATTTAGACTAAATACCTCGTGTGTTTACAATCAGCTGATTGTAAGCGTGTAAAATAAATAAATTGTTAAGGTTTGAAAATGTCGATATTTTTAATTTAAGGAAGTAAGATAACGTTAAAGTAAATAAAATCTGCTAATATACAAAGGTTTACGTTTTATTTGGTACAAACTGCGTGTAAATTGGTCCAGTGGAAGTCTCAGACGAACTGTCCAAAGGATTGGAAATGTTGGCTTTTTTCCCCCATGTTAAATCTCCATAAGAAAAGTTTATTTTTAATTTTTGACCGATTTAACGTAAATATTTTTGAAATACGAATAAAACCTGCTAATATAGAACCGAAAACGTTTATTTTGGTACAACCCGTACGTAAATCGGTCCAGTAGAAGTCTCAGACGAACTGTCCAAAGGATTGAAAATGTTGGCTTTTTTCCCCATGTTAAATCTCCATAAGAAAAGTTTATTTTTCATTTTTGACAGATTTAACGTAAATATTTTTGAAATACAAATAAAACCTGCTAATATAGAACCGAAAACGTTTATTTTGGTACAACCCGCATGTAAATCGGTCCAGTAGAAGTCACAGACGAAGTGTCCAAAGGTTTTTTAACTTTGTGTTTTAAATATATAGATACCAGTCATCCTTTTTTTTTAGCACTTATAGCGCAATCCACAGTTTGAGAGACTTTACAGTGTATTAACAATATATAATTCCATGAAATGTACACTGCACTGTTGAACCATTGCCTAAACGCATGAATGAGCACTTGAACACAATATTTTTCTATCAGACCGCTGGAGTAGTTGCGTGTGTAATGGCCAGTGTTTAAGGTGTTCAGCTGCGACTGTATGCAGCAGTATCAGCACCGGTATCAACACCAGCACCAGTACCAGTACCAGTTCAGTTACTCGCTGGTTGGCCCGTTGGCCGCGGCCGCAGCGCCCTTGGCAAGGCTGTACGGTATCTCTCAGCTCAGCTCTGGAACCGGTTACTAGCCTATGCTGCTGCTTATCGAGACCTACAGTTCCTTTGTTGACTGTGCATTGTACTGATCTCATGCCGTTTCTTGGACCGGTTCGTTACCGCATAAAACCAGTTTGTTCATTTAGCATTCACAAATTAAATGTTCAAATTCTTTATGGTTTCAAAACAAGGTATTTATACTCCATACCAAAATAGAAGTTTGGTATGTTTCAAATAACTGTACACCAAGAACTGGTCAATTCAACTGGTCTTTATTGATCTTTAGTAACTGGTTGAAACTAACATAAGAAGGGCATCCAATATACTTCATAGTAAGCAATTTGCAAGACACCCTTGAACTACTTATCTATAAAAACCATAACATTGATTTAGTAACCTACAGACAGTTCTCCTTTCAACACTATTACGCTAACCATTACTGTAAACAAAATCGATTTCACCAATTTCAAACCGAATCGATTTCACAAATGGCATTGTTTGAAGAGGCATTTAATGACTATTGGGAAACACATCAGGCGGTGTTTGATATACAACACATCTCGAACACGACTCTCCCGGTGGTGATGTAACGGAACAGGCCCGGGCCTCGCCTGGAGTGCGGCTCAGGCTGAACCGACGACCTCTTCGCCCGCTCCGGTATCAGCGTGGCCTCATTCTCAAGGGTTGTCAGGTGCTCGCCTCTCAATCGACTGCTTTGAATATACGATAAGATACGGTCTAAATTTTAATTTACTGAGAGAAAATATGCATATTCTTGTGAATGATTGTGTATGTATACCTCTACACCACCAGCATTGATTGACGCGTGAGTCGTTTTTCCATTTGTCCCTATATAGCTAAGCCGAAGATGAGATACCTAGCAAACGTTTGCATCAGACTCTATAACATTTACATCTCTGAAATTTATCAATTATATTTCAAGTAGCAAAACTAAAACTTACGCGTGACCATTACGAATGCATTTTTTACAAGGGAGAGTAAATAGACACCCTGATGTCACTCAATACTTACGCAAGTACAACATTTTTATGAGGTGCATCCTACTCCTTCAAAGCATTTTACAGTTTCTTTGCGTTGTCTTTCGACTTGGAGCAAAATGGTGGCTGGGCACGTTTTCTTTAATTTTTTCTGGTGACACACTCATCTCGGATCTCGGAACTGAGGGAAGTGTCCGCCGGCCGTGGCGAGATGGGCGTTGCGCGTTGCGTGTCGCGGCCGATCATAAACCGCGGATCAGGTTGCCAACTTTCCCACAGCCGCAGCTCGGTCGACGCGAGCATGTCGCAATCGGCCGGTCCGTCGACCGCCGGCTGTGGCTGGGTGTGCCGGTAAAACGAGTGTCCCCGCGCCGGTCGGGCTACGCTGTACAGGACACTGAGGGGTCAAGTCACAGCACAACCTGACCTCTGGTAAACACCTGAAAATAACCCTAGGTTATGCTGTTGTCTGTTTCTTCTGTTCACACCAGATAATAAATAAATACTGATTTTTTAAACCCATTAGACTAATTTGTTTGGGTTTTCTTCTTGCCATTCCACTAACCTAAAATTAAGGGTAGCTTCAGCTTCTTGTGATGAGGGTTCACGCGTAACTTTAGATCCCGATTAGGCCTATATTTGCCTCCCGGTTGACGCGTAACTTTGAGATTACACCCGGGATAGGGAGGACAGTTAATAAAGCTATCTTCGAATGAAACTTGCGTAGGATCAATTTACTGTACCAATATGTCCTTTAGACCTTACATAAACCCCCATAGAAATGCCATACCGGTACTTATCTCATAAAAACGTAAACAATTAGCTTAATTGTCTCATAATAATGGTGCGGTACAAGTTCACATAGCAAACTCATATTTTTTTCTTGAGCATATCCCACTTTGAAATTATCTTCAGATTTAGTGTCAAAGAAAACAGCGTTAAGCAAGGTGATTCCCTGTCGCAATTGTTGAAAGTAAAACTCGTCGGAAACAAGTATTCCGAGTGCTCGGAGTCACGTAGACCCTCGCCTCTTGCACAACCGAGATGAGTCTAATGAGCGGCAGATCCACGACCACGACTCACCTGCGGTCGGATCAATTACAAGTAATGGCCGCAGCGGCAGCAGCACAGCAGCACAGCAGCAGCTATGCGGTGCTTTGCGGCACAGAAGGACAACAATGGTTGTGCAAGCGCAGCGAGCGACCTTCACGACCCCTGGTGGTGGGGAATGCGAGAAAGGTTCAGTCGGCAAAGTGCGGAGTGCGTAGGCAATCGCAATCGTAACATGTGATTGGATCATGGTCGCGTTTTGGTAAGTATAACATACTTTAGTGCCTCTTTGAAGTTCAATTGCATTCACCCTTTTAAGGAATGAAATTTTATGTACAGGATTCAGTTACAAGCCATCGGTGACGTTTATATTATACCAAGTTTAAATTGTTTAATTAACACTGATTATTTCAAAGATAACGGTTGAGCACTGCATACTATAAGCGAATCGGTATTTTATTTATAGTCATTCACCTCATGTTCTTGTATTTGCTTTTATAAGGGATTGGGTTCTTGAAATTTCAACTTGATTTATAATAGTATCAGGCTACGTTAAAGGATGAAATTAAAGCAAAACATTAAGACGGGTTGTATCTGGAACATAGAACTCTATAGAGTTCTATGATCTGGAAGCATTACGATGGATCATGAGATCTTGGACATGCACGGTGAGAATAACTTGTACGATTAAACTCCGACAAATTCTTAGCCAAATGACTATGCTTAGTGCGGATGGAAACGAGTGGACTGTATGGCAACAACGGTAAAAGTATGGTGGATTATACTGCAAGTTAAAGTAAAAAACTCAATGTTACTTTTTTGCCGATAAGACATGATGATAGTGCATAAATGAATAGATAACAGTGATAAATAATAAGTTATGCATCCCAGCTAGTTAATGTTCCTTGTTTCCAGCTAAATGCAGGTTCTCACGCCTGCATCCAAGGATAACTCCTTTCTAGTTCATGTCACCCGGGATCTTATGTCTTCAACTAGGCGTTAAAATTAGCAAGTAGCAACATCAAAGTTGTCTATAAATACCCCTAGATTTATTTTACATGTAACGTCGTGTTACTGTAAAGTTGTCTATTTGACACATTTAACACGGGGCTATAATTCAGTGCTATTCAATCCAAGTTCATGGTATTTTTCAAGTTATATGAAATATTGACTTCTTGCAGACCTTCTAGAAATGCGTGATCGTTGGTAAATTTTTCATGTAGAAGACACAACAGGTTTGATTAAGTATCCCCAAAGTTAAAGCATCGACTTTTTCTACGGCTGATTTGTTAAGACAAAGTATGTCCTTGGTATTACAATTGAGGATCCAACATTCAAGAGATCGGAAGTTATATTCTCTCCGCTCCTAGATTCAACGAGAGAACAGTCACGCTGGAACACTGTTCTACCCTTACCACTTGTTTTTATCACTTCAAAGATGTAAAGAAATCTTAATACAATTTTCAACAAATCAAGTCAGGTTCATTGTATCACCTGTGGCCATTGTCAGTCAATGTTGCTCGCACGTCGCACGACTGTCGATATCGCTGTTGCAGCGGTAGTTTGCAGCCACAGTGACAAGAACTCGCAATTAGCCGCTGCTGCAAATTGCAATCACGTTTGCATGTTGATTGGCCATTCCGCCCCGGCGCGGCGCGGCGCGACTACGCATGGCTGCTGCAACGGCGGAGGTCAGCGCACGCGTGGGCCGGGCTCCTCCCTCTCCTTATATATCATGCACCCACACACACTATATACGCTACAACCCTCCCACGCCGAGCCCTCCTCCAGGCGATATACCTTCACTATCGACATTTCCAACTTATGAACCCAATATTGCAAAAGCTTTGCTTTCTCTAGCTAGATCATGTATACGAGTGGCGCGAGATTGGATCTTCAAAAGTCTTGCAGTAGTCTTTATAATGTTTTGTGAGTGAGAGTTTTAAGTTAAATGTGAGCCCCTTGATTGACTTTGGTCACAGAACATAAAAATAGCCCTTAAAATGAAGGCTGCTCCTTAGTTTTTGCTTGAACACTAATCCTACATAAAGTGCTACTGCTGCTATAGGACTCATCCGACTTTGTCGTCATCCATTAAAATATTAAAGAGTTCAACTTCACCATAGTAAAGTAAATGCAGTGCATGTTGTTTAATTTGTTCAGTATGTAATAAATACGTCTTACAACACTCTTTCGTATTTTTTACTCTTAAATCAGACCTTACACAAAATCATTTATCATAAATAAATAATAAAAAAATATCATCGAACTTTTAGTCTAGGTATTAGGCAGTTCATGAGCATATTTGAAAAATACTTGTCTGTACTCCTTCCTCATTAGGGGCCAAGGAGACTATAGGCTAGGGCCAGGAGAGCCGCCATCCATAAGAGCAATGGTGTCACTTTCTGCGACATCCATGGATGTCGCCTACCGGCAAGTGTTGCCAACAAAACAGCAAACAAAAATCGTTCTCGTTTGCGTTGGGAATTTTTTGTCTCAACAATTACTAAAATAAGGAATTTCAAAGCAAAATAGGGTAGAATTTATGGTTTAAGATTTACCTTGATTGATAATTTGTAATTTGGTCATTACCTAATGGTTTGTTAATATTTGTTATCAACTAATAATCCAAATTTAAAGTAGAGTAATATGGCGTCGTTACGATAAATATCGTACCCGTGGCAAGACTGCTTCATTCTCTTTCTTAATCAGCTGTGTAATTGTAAATATTATAACGTAACTTGACTTCCGTTTTAGTTTAGATGCTTCATATCCGGAACACAAAAAAAGCTATACGGCTGACCTTGGAAGAAGTTATGCTTCTTCCTTTACAGACCTTGATTAGGGGCAACGTATAACCAGGCCCGTGCTGGCCCACCGGGACACCGGGACGTATCCCGGTGCGCCCCCCCGTGTAGAGAATTTTCGGCGCCCTTCAGTTCCGAAACAGACTCATTGTACTAATACCAACAACAACATGTAACAGCCTTAAACGTCGTCTTAATTAAACAAAAAAGTAATTTATATTAATATAATTTAATGTGGATCATTCTTGGACTAGGGATAATCGACAATATTACCGAGCCGAAGACTGGATTCTACTACGTATAACTCTGATACGCCCTCTTGATCATTCTTATAGCGTCTCTGATTTTCGGCGATGGCCATACGATATCTGGATGTAAATTTAAGAAGAAGAAGAAGAAGAAAAACATGCTTTATTTTCAATCAAACATGATTACAGAATTATATCAATTAGCCTACATGTACATTACAACAATGGTTATTTATTAACCGTCTGTTGTGGTTGGCACAAAAAATAGTTAACAAAATGTCCTTTCTAGGATAAAGACATGCAGTCGCTTTGGAAGCTATGATAAGCAAAAACAGAACAATATAAATGTGTAAAAATAAATATTAAAAAAAATGATAAGTTAAAGTCTCTTTATGTTTGCAGTTGTCCAAATTACAATATCAATATAGAATTAAATGAAATAGACAAAATGTGTTTATTCATTACTTATTTTTTTAATTTGGAAAAAAGGAGAACTGATTTGAGTAATTTTAAATAATTTTTTAATTTTTTAGGAGATTTGAATGGGCGCTTAGGAAATGAGCAAAATTTTTCGGAAGTTTTCATGGAAAATTTAAATAAAAATTTCAGTAGTCAGAGGAATTCAAAAGACCTAGTTGTAAATACGAGAGGGAGAAAAGTTTTAGAGTTATTTAACAATCATGGTTTAGTAATCTTAAATGGTAGGGCTCCAGGTGATCCTCATGGTGAATTTACATTTATAGGGCCGATGGGCACATCGGTCATTGACTTTGCAGCGGCTTCAGTCACCTGCCTACAACGAATGTGTGATCTTAAGGTACTAACATTCCCCGGCTCCGACCATTTACCGCTAGAAGTTGTTATCAGTGCTGGCGGCCCTGTTTCCGGGGTTGGGGAGGGGGGAGATGTTGCCACCTTGCAGCTGCTTCCGAAACTGAAGTGGGGGAAAGCGGATGAATTAAATTATAAGAATCGTGTTTTAGACAACATTGAACATTTTGAACATTCAAACGACTCTCAGAAAAATATAGACGAAATAATTAAATGTATTCAGCTCTCAGCCTCACAAACTTGTAAACCGAAAACAAACACATTTTTTGTCAGAAAGCAACCTTGGTTTGATTACGAATGCTTGGGGGCGAGAAGGCGAATTTTTAAATTATTAAATTTGTTTCGCAAGACTAATTCGGATTTGATTAGAATAAAATACTTATCAGAGAAGAATAAATTCAAACGATTGTGTGTAAATAAAAAAAGATTATACTTTGAAAAGATTATTAAAAACATAAATGAAAATTCAGACAGCAAAAACTTTTGGAGAGCGATAAATATAATTAAAACTAGAAGAGATAACGTAGTGGGAAACATATCACCTGATAAATGGGTAGAACATTTTAGGAATTTGCTAAACCCACCGCTTCTGGCAGGAAGTATAAGTTACGCAATGCCACTGATAAGGAATGAAAGATTAGATTGTGATTTTGAGATATCGGAGTTGTACGCGGTTTTAAAAAGTGTCAAAGCTGATAAAGCCCCAGGCCCTGACCGAGTGCCATATGAATTCTACAAGCATGCTCCAAATGCATTTTTATGTAATTTATTAATAATTTTTAACAACATATACAAAAGTGGGAAAGTACCGGATAGCTTTAAAAGATCAATAATTTTTCCTTTACATAAAAAGGGGGATATAAATTCAGTTGAGAACTATAGAGGTTTGTCTTTTATTGATTGTATAGGGAAAATTTTTATAGCTTTATTAAATAACAGAGTTAAAAATTGGGTGGATTCAAATTCAATAATGACAGAGTTTCAAGCAGGATTTCGTAGTGGTTACTCAACTGTAGATAACATTTTTAATTTATCTTGCATGATAAAGTTAAGGTTTTCGTCGAAAGGTGGCAGACTGTACGCATTTTTTGTAGACTTCAAATCAGCATTTGATACAATTGATCGCAGAGCTCTAATTTTTAAGTTATCGTGCTTGGGAGTTTCAACAAAAATGACCTCTGTTTTACAAGATTATTATTCTGGCACATCCGCAGGAGTGTGGTGTAAAGACGGGGTTACGGAGAGTTTTCACACTACCGTAGGCTTGCGCCAAGGCTGTATCAGTAGTCCTACAACGTTTTCTTTGTTTGTTAACGACCTGCCAGGGGCGTTGGGAGGGGGCTGTAATTTTGAGGGTAACAAAATCAACATTCTGATGTACGCTGACGACATAATTTTGCTGGCCCCTACAGCTACAGTTTTGCAACACATGATAACGAATTTAGAAAAGTATTGTGAAACCTGGAATTTGCATGTAAATTTAAACAAATCTAAAGTAATGGTTTTTAGAAATGGTGGAAAGCTGCGAGGTGGTGACAAATGGTGGTATAAAGGGGAGAGAATTGAGGTGGTAAACAGTTACAAATATTTAGGAGTGACTTTTACAAGTAATTTATCATGGAACGTTCATTTAAAAGAAAAATCTAGTACCGCAAAATTTGCTTTAAATTCTGTATGGGAAAATTTGATGAAGAACAGGGAAATTAACATAAGTAGCAAATTCAAATGTTTCGATTCAGTAATAAAATCAGTTGTTTGTTATGGGGCCGAGGTTTGGGGGAATGTGGAAAGTGAGTATGTGGAATCTGTTTTAAAACTATTTGTAAAAAAGTTATTTAAGTTGCCATACAACACACCAAATTATGTTTTGCATTTAGAAACCGGGCTTGAAAAACTATTTTTCCATACTATCAGTTTAAATTTAAATTACATAGTTAAAATTTTGTCTTTGCCAAACTATCGATTGCCGAATGTGCTAGCTAAACAAGTAATACGAAAAAACATATTCTGGAGTCATGATTGGAAAATCCTTGCGAGCAAATTTAACGAAAATATAAATTTCGAATCAGATGATGTAAATGGAGTAGCTGTGCAATTAGCGAAGGTTTTAGAGGGGGCTAAAACATTGTTTTGGGCTGAGTGTGTAGGTAGGGCTCGCACGTCCTTGTATCACCGGCAGCTGCTTACCCTTGACCTTGACCTCGGCGACAGGAGTCCGCTGCACGATAGCGATATCAACGTTATCTCTTGGGCCATTAAAGCTCGAGCTGAGCTGATCAACTTAAATTTCAAACCATGGCTCGATAGAAATTATACATGCTCTATGTGCAATTTAAACGAAAATGAAACTACTTACCACTTTATAGCTATATGTCCGGCTTATATGCATTTAAGAAATATATTTTTTGGAAAAAGGTCCTTAAGTGAAATAGAATATATTGATTATTTGAATGGAAGGAATTGGCGGTTGTTATCTAAATATATTAGAACTGCATGGGAATATAGGTGGGGTTTTATACAGGAATTTAACTTTGGCTAGATTTAAAAAAATTACTCAAATTGGATGTAAATTTATTCTTTCATACATCCTTGGAGTTACCTGAGGAAATATTTAGTGTAAATATAAAAGAGAATTCTTCAGTACAACAGAAATACCAGTATTGCATTAAATTTGTACGAAAACCCCAATCTTTATTCAATGTCAATATCACTCTTTTCATTGCTGCTCGAGTATGGTCAGATATGAACGCTGATGGGAGATGAAGGAACAGACCCACGGGTACGTGTAAAGTAGTGGCTAATGACAGTAATTTCATTGTCTGATGTTATCTGCCTTGTCGCTAGTCGCTTCGTGAGCGGAGTGCGAGATGATCGTATCTTGTTAATTTGTCTGCTTGTAAACAAGTCTTGCCTCGGTCTGTCACGCGTTTGATTGGCAGAAAATCGGAATTTGATTATTTTCGTGACAGAATCTTCACATTGGTTTTCTTGAAAAGTCTGAATGCATTTGTGTTGCATTATAAATTAGGAATACTTATAATCCATATTCGCAAGGTTTATCCAAGGAACGGATCAATATGCAAGGTCTATCCCATCATCATGTGAAGTGTTGCTTTGATTTCACTTTAATATCAAAAAAGGTGCTACAGCTTCATTAACCTAGTTTTAGAACACATCTACTAAATTATGAAATGATTAACTATTATAAATTGTGTTTGTGTTTATTAAAAACAATTTGTTGAATCTTGAACTACATAAACTTTTACCACATTTTTTATAAAAGGTCCTTATGTGATTAAACAAATAGTCAATTTTTCTCGTACATTCTACATAGGGTTAGTTTTTCAATGATTTTATGATTCAATAAAAAATCATAACTTTCAGATCCGTCGATAGTAAAAATTGGGAACCTCCTACATTTTCATAATTTATACTCACCTCACTGACCATTCCACAACTATTCTTCTCCGTTTTTCACTTAAATTCTGCAATAAGATAACCAGTAAACTTTCTATCAACATCCTGTCGTGTTCAAACTATTAGACCGTGGTCTTTCGATTGATATGCCTGTATTATCAGCCTATTGTTATATCGTGCAACACCTCCATAAGTGTACCGCTGCCCGGTGCCCGGTTGACCTTGATGACCCCGCAGGTCGCGGGTCGCCGGGCATGCGCGGCGGATGCATATCAGGGACCGGTTGGACGGTGGACGCCGAGCATCGTCCTCCGTCCTCTCGGTCATCTGGTTACAAATCCCAGCGCTTGCGTCACCTTCTCCTTTCTTTGTTTTGTTTTGAGACAGCTGATCGTCGAGAAGGCTGGAGGAATGAGTTCACTGATCAATATGAGAGGATTTTGCACACAAGTTATTGCCAATCAAAAGATTTTTTTTAGGGAGAGGCGGAAAAATGCATTACGCACACAGGTGGCCAGCCTGTAGTGTGGGATCTCCTAAAAAACGGGTTTACCCACTAAAAAACCTCCTCTACTCTTTAGGATTCTAACCTGGAATTGTTTATCACATTACGTCAGGCTAGGCCTACGTTTGGCTTACGCCCATGGGCTCGCTCCTTATCCAGCCGTTCGGTCAAGGGATCTGGGCCATTTCGTGGTCCAAATCGGTTTTCTTTTCCAGGAGGATGCCCCGGACAAAATGTGACAAACAATCCCAGTTGCCCTCATCCTCCATAATCTTTTGGCAGACCGTGTCCACCGAAAAAACACCGAGTTTTCTTGTGGCCTCCAGGCGGGGTCTTTCCCAACGCGAACAGCAGAAGAAGGTGTGTTCCGCGTCATCGGAATCAAAAGAATAACAACTACCCCTTAAATCCACTGTTATTAAAATTAAACTCTTTAAAAAATCACACTCATCGAGAGTAATCGCATCTTCTAGAGATCTAGAGTTTAAAAATAATTTACTTTTGACATCTCATTTTAAAGGAGTTACATTTTACACAATTCAATTGCATAAATATGACTTCGTAAGTCCTGCAATTTGAAGTATGTATTCAGTTTAATTCAATTCATTTATTGCCAATACAGCAAGCTCTTTGTTGATAGTAATGTATAAAACAAATACAATTTTTTTAAAAATATTAATTATAAAATGATTAAAGGGCATAAAAACACTAAAAAAAATATACAGAATAAACCTAGTCTAACTAAAACTTGGACATGAATAGTTAAACATAAATACAGTATTCGTGCAGTATTTTTAAGATTGGTTTTGGATAACCTATTAACAACATGATAAAAATTTGATTTCTAAGTATCCGTGCACTGGGTAACGGTAAAACCGTTGGCATGCCAAAGTAAGGTTATCAAAACAATAATACTTCTCATTACTGACCATTATAAATCTGGCATTTTAACCGAATTTTTATTCTTCTATAAGAATTGCATTGGCCCGAATCTTCAAAAAAACTTAAGGAGCTGTATCCGGTTCTCTCTGAACTGAAACCACTGTAGGTTTGCTCTGAAATTTAACCTTAAGGACGATCGTGCATTTGAAGGAATTTCTGCAAATCTAAGCATCATTCCCTTTAATTTGACATATAAATAGTGAATAATGGTTTAGTAGTTACTGAGATCTCAGTCTTTCAATGTGTAGGCCTACTGTATGCTGCTGATTATACTGGCTGGGTAGCTGAGTGGGCTCGCCTTTGAATTTGACGGTTGCCGGTTCGATCCTGAGAAAAGTTAGTGCTTTTTGATGGTCCGATACTGGGCCCAGCTGCCTTTGGTCATTGGGCTATTAATTAATGACCCTGACAAAGAAACAGCTGATATTTGTCAGTAACAAAGCTACACCTCATCTGATCCATTACAATCATCACACTCACCCCTTCAGTCATACTCACCTTAAAATACGCACCACAGAGTGCGTCGGTGTTTCAAATAAAGTATCTAAAGTATCTATCTAAAGCCTCCGTATATATAATTTATCTCTTCTCATTTCCGGTAAATTTATGCAAATCATATTTTAAAGGCAAGCAAAGCACACAAAACAATACTTATTTCAAAATCGATAACCGCATCGTAATTTTTATAGTTTGTAACCTCTATAATGTTATCAAACAGTCATCTCTCATATCACAAATATGGACTGATTATACCTTTAAATAATTTATGACTACACAACTGTTCTTCGCAAAACTGGACTTGACCAAGTTGAGTCACTTCGGTCCGACTGATAATATATTTTGACAGTTGCCTCCAGCGCCGACCACGCGGTTTTTCCAAAATTAGCCCGACACCCCCCCCCCAGCAAAACCTACCTATAGTCCCACTACGTCACTGTGGTTGGGTGTAGCTGTAGCTGCCTAGCGTCATCGCCGTCCGCAGTATTGTTGCCACGTCACAATATGACTCGATGAAATGGAGTTGGTTGTCGCCCCACTTACTGTTTTTTTTCGGAAATTTCACTTTATTTTACTTTTGCGAGTTTTTATGTAGGCCCCTATCTTGCAATTCACTACACCGTTGAATGGGAAGAAGGGTGAAATAAATTAGGCTCGAAAAGATACACACTAGCATCTGCAATTGCAAAATGTTTCAACACTGTCGCACTGTCGTATCTACTTTGACAAAACTGAATTAAACAAACAAAATGCTTTACCCATAAATTTAACATTAGCATATATGGTTAACTGAAATTACTTTAGTTACACTCAAGGCGGCAACAGTAAGCCCATCCACACTTGATCAGGTGAATGAGTAGTGTCAAATTGTTGGTGCTGGCTCAGTTCAAGGTCACCTGAGGGATGACGTCATCGAGGTCAATGACCTCACCGATGACGTCATCGATGACGTCATCGATTGCGTCATCGATGACGTCATCACTAATGACGTCATTTCTATGACGTCACACCCATGACGTCGCAGAAATGACGTGCTGATGACGTCATCACCCCTTACGTCATCAAAATGACGTCACCGACGCCACTGAGGTCAAGGTCACGCCGAAACTTAAAATTTTTTGGCACTTTTGCCGTTTCTCGCACTACGCTCCGAGTTTCAGTCAGAGTCCCCGTGACCTTGACCACTTGGAGCGAATTTTCGACGAGAAACGGCAAAAGTGCCAAGTTAAACTCGAGTTTCTGACATGACTCTGCCTGTATGGGCAATCGGTTATTCCTCAGGTGACCTTGAACCAGCACAACACCAACAATTTGATATTACTGTGACCTTGAAAACCTAACAACGGAGCGCCGACACCGATGCGCACCCCACGACAGCCACCGAGTGACTGACTGTCAGGCTCTGTGGATGCTAGGTATATCGGCTTGAGAGACTAAGACTCTAAACTGTCAGGAATGGGAGTAACTAACTGAATTTTGCAAGGAAAAGTCATTTCATCCAATATTTTAAACAAATCCTCATCAGTAAAACTGACATTAGTCTGTTTTGTATAAAACTTAGGGTGTCCGCGCAACAGTTTGCGCCACTTAGCTAAAGTCGAAACTCTCTTAACTTTGAGTGGTGGACAGTGAGCAACTAATAAAGCCTTAACACGGCTAAGTTTCTTACCTAAAGTGTCCCGCGACATGGCTTCCCCTCACAAAAGTCCGCACAATACTGAGAGACTGCTCGTAGCGCATGAGTCAAGGGAAAAGAGGTGGAGAAACAACAGGAGTGGGGGAAGGTCACAGTGGTGGGGGAAGGTGAGGTAGTACGGTGGAGTATCGCATCACTTCACCATGAGCTGTCCTACAGTCAACACACTGTTCTCTTGGCCCGAGTTGGCACTAGAAGAAACATTTCTGTACAGCTTAGGCTGTGAGAGCCGAGGAAGCAAAGTCAAAGTGGAAATTGTGTTAAACTCCAAGATGAAGAGTCTCCTAAATAAACTAATTGTATCCTTGCAATCTCCTATAACTTTAGAGAAATACCACTTTATTAAGCGACACCTTATACTTTGGCAAAACGAAGCGGAAATGGAAAAGATTACAGTAAAATTAATTTAACTTAAAACTTGGACTGGACACTCATGGCGATACCACGTGGCGTGAAAACGCCACCCTAAACATTACAAGTTAGGTTATTGAGCACCTCTGGTACGATAACCGATGTGCTAGAGTTAAAGTGTGATGACCTTGAGTCAAAACACTGAAATACTACAAGTCGATATCGTCCCAGAGTTAAAGTGTAGTGACCTACATTCAGAACTTGTAAAATTACTTACATATAGAGAGCTAGAGAACAGCGAGACGCACCGCATGGAAGCCGGAGACATACTGGCGAAGCGGTGTTGTGCAGCCTAGGGACCCAGTTGTGGTGGGGGTATAGCCAACACTTAGAGTACAAGTGTTGTGGGTGACCTTGACCCACATAACTTACCTGACCCCCCCCCCCCGACAAAAAGTGCGAGCCCCCCCCCCCCCGACAAAAAGTGCGAACCCCCCCCCCCCGACAAAAAGTGCGAACCCCCCCCCCCCCCGACAAAAAGTGCGAGCCCCCCCCCCCGACAAAAAGTGCGAACCCCCCCCCCCACCCCCCCCACCCCCTCCCCCACCCCTGATATCCTGGGCGTGGCAGCCCCGGTGGGGATATAAGGGGGTCCGGCCAGAGCCGGCTCGCAGTCCGCTCCCGCGCGTTGAACGTGAACGACCGGGACGGACCGCCATAGGCATCACTAAACATTGAATGGCGCCTTCAGTGTTTAGCGAAGTCTACTCTAACTTTAAGACTTGTATTAGTTGTAAGATATTGCGTAAAGATAGATATTACAATTGTGATAAATTGTAAAGACAGGGAACGGGAGTAGGCCCCCGTGTAAAGTTACTTTTGTATAATTGTTAGGCTCCTCTCATGCATGCTTTAATGCGGCTGAGAAATAGGAGCGTCCGTTTGTACGCCTATATGGGGGTAATAAGCCGATGGCCTCTGCACTCGGACCGAGGACGTAAGCCACTAGGGTGTCCTCAGTTAGTTTCCCTTCTGGAAACTCAAAATTATGTAAATGAAACTTTATTAGCTATTTGTGTTTTTTTGTCCCCAAGGCCCCCGAACATTCGTGGTTCGCCATGGATGTACGGGGGCCGAAATTTTTTAATGTCCGTGTGGCCTTGACCCACATAGGACTTGTAAAAATTTACTGCATTGCTAAATTAAAAATATTAAAGATAGGGTTACGGGAGTAGGCCCCCGTGTAAAGCCACTTTTTTTTATAATTGTTAGGCTCCTCTCATGCATGCTTCAATGCGGCTGAGAAATAGGAGGTGGTCCGTTTGTACGCTTATACGGGGGTAATGAGCCGATGGCCTCTGCACTCGGACCGAGGACGTAAGCCACTAGGGCGTCCTCAGTTTCTTTCAAAATTATGTAAATGACATTTCGTTAGCTATTGGAAAAGTTATTAGTTGGAAATGCAGTAAATGTTTACAAGTCTCGCGTGGCGAAGGGTACACGACATTGGATGTTGCCTTGTTGTCATAGTTGGGTCTCTTCGGAGGCTACAGCGATGACAACCCAAGTGCCCCACACCCCCATAGGGGGGTGTGGGGCTTAATTTTTTTAAAGTTTTTTCGTGACCTTGACCTAAATATAAAAGTTTTCAAAATCTTTAACAGTCAGATCTTACTAACACAGTTTATATATATAGAGGTCTTTTAAAAGTTAACAGTTAGGTATTAGTAACGCACAAGTTTGGAATTGTTTATAGTTGGGTCTCTTGGGAGGCTTCAGCGATGGCAACATAAATGTCCCAAGTGGGGTTTATTTTTTGAAAAAGTGCGAGCCCCCCCCCCCCGACAAAAAGTGCGAGCCCCCCCCCCTCCCCCCCCGACAAAAAGTGCGCCCCCCCCCGACAAAAAGTGCGAGCCCCCCCCCCCCTAATATTCTGGGCGTGGCAGCCCCGGTGGGGATATAAGGCGGCCCGGCTGCATGCACTTCTCATTCCCGTCCAAGCTCCCGTACGGACAGGTTCTCTCTTGTTCTTGAGATCATTTTTAATAACTTCACTTTCTTATTCTCATCTATTCTTTTCATTAAGTCCATTCATTACAATGGGTAAAATGGGCCTTAAACTGAAAAACTACCCGCCAGCTTCAACCTCAACCGACACGACTCAACCTCCATCATCCTCCACCTCGATCATGGAATATCTGATGACTGCAAACATCTTGAGCTGCCTGACGATGCCACCACCGCCGCCGCCGCCACCACAGCCCGCCTCAATGCCCAGCCTGTCGCCATTACCGCCGACAGTGGAAGAGGCCGGTGCACCTCCACCATCGTCAGGAAAACTCAGCGGTCGAGTCCCGGTAGCCTCTCCAGCACTCTCGCTGCTATCGGACTCAGGATCGGAGTCTGCAGTCTTCGAAGAGACGTCCAGGTCGAGGATAACCCCCTACAGCAGAACCCGAAAAATCCTATCCTATACCAAATCACAATGTCCCTCACCCATATCCCCCATGCCATCCACACCAACCAAAGCACCCCGTAAATCCATCTTTTCCCCTGAACTTCCCTCCATAGACCTAACACGCTCTCCTACCCCACCCAAAATTGTTTGCTCCATTCCTTTTGACCAATCTTTGCCTCTTCCACCCCCTTCCACCCCTATTTCTTCTAGCCAGCCTAATTCGGAGAAGCTCCAAAACACTAAGAGTCCAACACAAAAGAAACGTAATCGTGTTAAATGCCCTGCTGGCAAGCGTGATAAATGCGATTATGTTTGGTTTAGCAGAGAGGCTGTGGTTCTTTGTTGTCCGAGTTTTGCTCTTCCAGAAAAAGATCGTTGCCAACGACACTTGAATAAGAAAATCAAAATTCCGACACCAAAGCCCTATAGCCTTAATATTATGCCTGAAAAGTCCAAGTTCAAACACCCCAACAGTCCGCAGAAGCTGAAAATTAATAGGCTCAAGAGGGACAAAAAATATTATTTCATTGTTCAAGCTTATGGAGCATTTAACATAAATGTGCAAATCATTCTAAAAGGTGATGGCCGCCTTCATAGAATGAAAGTACCACCTGCGATGGTACAAAGAGAATTTTTTGTCCCCGGGGCTTATTTAATTCGAAGAAAAGGATGCCGATCTGTTTGGGAAATGGATTAGGACATGGGCTCACTAAAAAAGAAAAAGCCAAAATTGTTAGGTTGTGTTGGACAATATTTAAAAGTCTTTTTCCAAATTATTTTTCCAAATTTAGTCTTAACCCTCTTAAAGTAAGGGAGAGGGGTATTATACAAGTCAACTAATAAAAAAAAATACTTGACTTGTATAATACTTTAACCTGGCGGTGATGTAAAGTCACTGGGACAATCTCAAACCGTGTCCTTGAGGGTGAAGACTAAGTTACAAATAAATCATTAACAAATAAAAACTTACCTCCAAACACTTGTAGCTTGCTACAAGTGTTTGGAGGTAAAAATTTTTCAAAGTTTGAATGACCTTGACCCATATAAATTACTGTTTAAAGTAAAGTGCTAACCTTACAACTAATGTTGTGTATCACGTGATACCCCCACTCTAACGCTCTTACTAAGCTTGTATGAGCCGTTCATTTGCTTCAGTCTGTTTCTGTGCTCCGTGGTAAACATGTCACGGTACAATTACAAAGGTGGTGACTTCTTGATAGATCAACACAATGCTTGGGAAGTGCTAAACCAGCATAGAATGGAAGTTGAGTATTGTATAAGACAAGACGGGTCTACATTTTATCTATGTATTATAAACAACCAAACTCATAAGTATGAACACTGGACAAAAATTAATTATAACAACATAGATGAGCTGTTTGCTTGGGTGTTTGAGGTGTGTAAAGTTATTGAAGAAACCAAAATAATGGGTGTGCTAAAGGTATGTAAAACTGATGACCGGGAAGACTAAGCAAAATTTCTTTTAACCCCCCCCCCCCAGTGTTATCCCCACCACTAAAAATGGGTATATATAGGAGTGGTGATCAACCGTCCTCTCATTCTGCTTTACACCGTTAAGCTGAACACCACCATGTCTGCTATGAACGTCCCAGCCTCTACCTCTGGCCCGGTCGCCTCCAACTCCAGCCCGAGCATTGGACCAATCCGATCGGGTCCTTCGTCAAGAAGTCGTGTCCGATTCTCCGGCTTTGGTCCTGTGAGGAAGGAGTTGCGGAGCAGCGGAGCGTCTCAACCAACCACGACGGATGCATCAACTCAGACTCCGCCAAACATCATCGAGTGGTACGACGAAGTGATAGAGCAAAGGGACAGAATGCTAGAGAATACTCGCAGGGAGCTACTTTATGTCAGGAGTAAATGGGAAAAACTGATTAAGAAGTGTGAAAGCCTGTTGGACAGTGATGATAGTGAGGATGAGAGTGGATAGGTGTGTGGGTAAAGACTTGGACTGGGACTTGTGTGTATGTATGAATGTGTGCGTGAATGTGAAATACAGAGCGGGGGATAGATCACTCTGTGGCAATGGACTAACATGCCACTTAGTGATCTATCCCCCGTTCTGGTAATGTTTTTGGATGGCCTTGACCCACTTTACCAAGGCTAGCTAGTACCCCCACCACTGATAAGTGTATATATACGGGTATTGATGTGCAGTTTGGTTATTCTGCTTTGTATCGCTTAGCTGAATACCTCACTTCAACATGGCTTCCAACTGCAAAACTTCTCAGGCTTCCTCTTCTTCTTCAAGAAGGCGTGCTGCCAACGTCCTGCCTGCTACTCGTGGACCTGCTCGACCATTCCACAGCATAACTGTTGCTCGGGCAAACGCCTGCAAAGCTCCAATGCTACGGACCTTGCTGGAGGTGAGCCAAGACGGGCAAGGCTTGCTCAGTCCTGGTCAACGGCAGGAGCAAGAAAGGCGTATGGCGTACTACAGGCTGCAGGGTGTAGTTCCCAGCTTGAAGTTAGGCGATCCGAGAGTAGCAAGCATCAACGAGGCAGCGGACTACATATCACACCTTCACAGTGTTTTAGAAGTAAAGGACCAACAAATTGAAAACTTAAAAGAACAATTGAAACAATTTAACTTTAATCCTGTGGAGTTTGTGGAAGCAGTGATGAGTGATAGTGATGATGAAGGAACTGAATATATATTGGGTATGTAATGAAAGACTTGGACAGGGACATGTGTGTGTGTGTGTGTGTGTGTGTGTGTGTGTGTGTGTGTGTGTAGAATACAGAGCGGGGGATAGACTACTTTGCGGCAATGGACTAGCATGCTGCTTAGTGGTCTATCCCCCGCTCAAAGGGTAGCATTGGATGACCTTGACCCACTTTACAGCAAGGACAACCGGTTAACTGGTATAAAAGAGGGGGGTCTGTACATCCCGACTTCATTCTGCTTTGAACCTTCCAGTGGAACGCTAGAAAATGAGTGGATCACTGATCATTGGTAAGGAGTGGGAGTATGTAACCATAAACTATTTAAACTGTAGAGGGATGTTGAAGAAGGTGTATGATAATGTTAAAAGAATGGTTGTTGAAGAAGGTAGGGTAGTGATTGTAGCGTGGAAGAAGAAGCAGTATACAGGACAACAAGTGAGATCAAGTGACTTTGGGGGGAATAGTGTGTTTCAAATTGGACGAGCGAACTTGGTTAATTTGGACATTGTGTTTTGGGACTTGGAAAGGTTAATTGAAAATAGTGGCAAACATGGGGAACTCTTAATTGGCAGGGAGGACAGAGTATATGAGTAAGTGTAAAAGACTGGGGGGCTTATGTGTGTGTAAAGACTAGGACTTGTGTGGAATACAGAGCGGGGGATAGATCACTTTGCGGCAATGGACTAGCATGCTGCTTAGTGGTCTATCCCCCGCTCAAAGGGTATTATTGGATGGCCTTGACCTATATAAAGGTAGAGGGGGAATAGGTAATAGGAGGGGGAAATTGGTATATATGTAGGACCGATGAATAAAGTATTTAGTCAAGCATTTGTCTAGACACTATCAACAACAACAATGGAGAGCTTCAGTGTTGAGTTCATCCTCTTGGAAGAAGACATCAACGAAGTGGTGGAACTTATAGAGGATAAGACCAGCCAGGGCACATTGGAACTTGTAAATTGCGAACCGTTGGACAATGCCGCAATCGATAAGATTGCATATTTCATGATGCATTTGTATAACGAACAAACAACCAATATGGAGTTTGTGCAGTACCTTTATCAAAACCAAGTAAATGTGCGAGTGACAATTACTTGGTGGCAGTAATAATAAAGTGTAACATATGGATGTGGACTTGGATGTGGACTTGGACTTGAGTGTGGTCTGCGGAATAGAGCGGGGGATAGATCACTTTGCGGCAATGGACTAGCATGCTGCTTAGTGGTCTATCCCCCGCTCAAAGGGTATCTTTACGTGACCTTGACCCACATAAATTGTATAGTTGGTGGGGGTATAAAAAGGGTAAGCAAATTGGATGGATACAACACTTCCATACCATGGCTCCACTTGACAACACCGTGTTCCATCGCAACAGAATTGTCTCTATTCTGGAGGTAATACCTCTAGAAATTATAGAAGTAGAGGACCAACTACCTGCGGTTGATCAAGAAGAGGAGGAGGAAGAGATAATGGATATTGAAACGGGCTCTGACGAAGCTGGTTCAACGGACAATGAGGTGGACTTGCACGCCTACGAAACATTAGAGTCGTCATCTGAGTCGGAAATGGAATTCCAATTGGAAATCGAAGAAGAATAAGAACAAGAACAAGACACTCCCCATCGTCCAATGGATAGGATGTTAGTTGCCAGAAGAATTATGTATTGTCATCGCTGCCTATTCCGTGATGAGGATGATTCCGACTCTAATGGTGATGTTTCACCCTTGTAAAAAGTTTAAACAAAAAGTTAAAAAAGAATGTGAGCGGGGGATAGAGCACTTTGTAGTAAATGATGCTGCTTAGTGCTCTATCCCCCGCTCAAAATAATAATTCCAAATGACCTTGACCTACATAAACTTGCTCAAACAGACATCTTTGAAAAAACTTGTACAAATTATTGAATCTAGACCAAATATCATCAATTTATCAAGCCTACTGATAAATGTATTACAAACGGTTGTGTAAAGGCTAAATTTAGCACATGAGTGATAACCTGTTTCCATATGACGTCACTTTCCCCACCTATCTGCCTCGGATATAAAGGGTCCCGGTGGAGTGCGTTGCTCATTATTGCGTGGACATTCACAGAGTGTGCATTCAAAGCCAAACTGTTTGAAATGGCTCTTTGCGACATTTGTGGGGAAATCTTTCAAGACGAAGATCTTTTCACCATACACAGAGAATTACATGAAGACGAAGATAGAAAAGAAGATATTACCACGGATGAAATAGACTTAGACTCAATTGACCGGTTTTTGGAAGAGCACCAGAAGCAGACGGACTACTGGGACAGCTATCTACAGCAAATGCAAAGAAGAAGACCTAGTGTGATCCAATTTGCTGGTGCTGGACCATCTACTGCTACAAGACCTATTGAAGAAGAGGACACCGAAGAAGAGGACACCGAAGAAGAGGATATGGAAGAAGAAGAACTGGAAGATGTAAGACAACTGCGCACCACAGCCTTGCCAGGACGAGTTGTAACACATTTCAAAATTAATAACGTTCAATTGGAATTGGAAACATTCATAACCCAGGCTAAGGAACTTGTTGGTCAAACGTTGAGGGAAGAATTACAAAGGCTAAATTTTATTAAATTTGGAATGGTGTTAGAGGCTATGTTTAACAATACTGATGGTGAAACAGCATTGAGAGCATTCATTACCAAAAACCGAACCCTTACCTTCACCTCCGACATTGATGATATTATTGAAGAATGCTTGGAGGAACTTATAACCAAACTCCAAGAACATGAAGGAAGAGGATCTGGATGGACTTTGTCATCAATCGAAGGTATGGATGTTAGGGTTCATAAACATGGATATGGTTTAAGAGGTAGTAGTTTTATCCCTCTACCAAAGAAAATCCAAAACACTAACTCGTGTAGAAATGTTCAAAATGAGGGTAATGAATGTTTCAAGTATGCAATGTTAACCAAGTATGTTAAAAACAATCCTTGTAGAGTTGGTAGAGAATACTACGAAAATGAACACCGCTACAACTTTCAAGGTCTTACTTACCCAGTTACTTTAAAAGATATTGACAAATTTGAAAAGAAAAATCCTGGCGTTTCAGTCAATGTTTTTGGTCTGGATGATTCCAACAACGTTTATCCTTTGCGGGTAGTAAAGGTTGAGCAAAGAAACCATACGGATTTGCTATTGATAACCAAGGGTGAAATTTCCCATTATGTATGGATAAAAGACTTTGAAGCGTTAGTTGTAAAACAATTGACCAAAAGAGTAAATAGGATTACAGTTTGCAAGAGATGTTTCTGCTTTTCTTGGAAAGATTCAAGACGTGGAGGATTGGACTGGTTATTGGAACATAAAAGACTTTGCAACGAGAACTATGAAGTAAAGATAAGTCTTCCACCGCCTACCCGAGCTTCAATACAATTTAACAAGACAGTTCACCAATACCGAATTCCACTAGTGGTCTATGCAGATTTTGAATCAACGTTAGTACCACAGGAGCTGCCGGACGGCGAAGTGACTAGAAGAACAAAATATCAGTTGCATCAGCCCAACAGTTTTTGTTTACTAGTTAAATCAACCTTGTCTGAAAACCAATTGCAAGACTATGGTTTAACATCCACTCCAATACTCTACCGTGGTGAAGAAGCCGCTAAGTATTTTGTAGACCAACTGTACGATATTGCTGGAAAGGTTCAACGCTTGTTCGGTAATATTGTACCTATGGAACCTTTAAACCAAAATCAACAAGAAGAATACAACTTAGCGACAAGATGCTATTTATGCAAGAAGATGTTCAGTGAAGAAAATCCAAAAGTAAGAGATCACGATCACCTGACAGGGTTATACAGAGGAGCTGCTTGTAATTCATGCAATATAAATTACAAACTGCCAAACTTTATTCCTGTCGTTTTACACAATCTTAGCGGCTACGACTCCCACTTTATTATCCCGGAGTTAGGAAGAGATGACGGTAAAATTGATGTTCTTGCTACAACATTGGAAAAGTACATCAGCTTTTCAAAAACAGTAGGTAAAATTAAACTTCGCTTCGTAGACTCTTACAGATTTATGGCATCTAGTTTAGCCAAATTGTCAGAGAACCTAAGAAGAGAAGACCAGAAAAATTGTACCTGAAGATAAATTAGACCTAGTATTACGGAAAGGAGTGTTCCCCTACGATTACATAACTTCTACAGAAAAATTTGAAGAAACCAGTCTACCGCCGATTGAAGCCTTCAACAGCAAATTAAACGAAAGTGAAATCTCCGTTGAAGACTACAATCATGCATGTAATGTTTGGAACCAACTAAACATTCAAACCTTAGGGGAATATTCTGACTTTTATATAAAATTGGACGTAACTCTGCTGTGCGATGTGATGGAAGAATTCAGAAACACCTGCTTCTCCGCCTATGGACTGGACCCTCTACACTCGTACACATCTCCAGGATTAGCATGGCAAGCTATGCTAAAGTCAACCAACTGTCGACTGGAACTTCTAACGGATATTGATATGGTGCTCATGATGGAATCTGGTGTACGGGGCGGTTTGACACAAGCTGTAACACGTCATGTCAAAGCCAACAACAAGTACATCCCCGGCTTCGACGAGCAACAACCATCGGTCTACCTTGGCTATTTTGATGCAAACAACCTTTATGGTTGGGCAATGTCAAATCCGCTTCCCTACGCTGACTTCAAGTGGATCGACCCGGCCACCATCGGAGACATCTCACAGATTCCAAAGGATGGTCCAAAAGGCTATATTTTGGACTGTGATTTTGAATACCCGGAGCACCTTCATGACCATCACTACGACTTGCCTCTCCTAGCCAAGACTGAAGTTTCACCGACAGGAAGATGGCCAAAATTGATGATGACCTTGGAGAATAAAGATCGCTATGTGGCTCACTACTGGGTAGTTCAACAGGCTCTTGAATTGGGTCTACGTATAGTGAGAATTCATAGAGCAATTGAATTCACCCAGTCTTGTTGGTTGAAACCATACATTGATTCCAACACTACAAGAAGAGCTGCAGCAACAACAGCATTTGAAAAGGACTTCTATAAATTAATGAACAACGCCATCTTTGGGAAGACCTTGGAGAACAAAAGAAAACATAAAAATGTAAAATTAGTGAGTGATCCTAGAAAATTGGAAAAATTAGTGCAAAAACCAAATTTCGGAACATCCATGATTATAAACGAAAATCTAGTCGCTGTCAGTATGAAGAAAACAACAATAGTCATGGACCGTCCGTTATACATAGGTATGTCGATTTTGGATATAAGTAAAACCCTGATGTATGATTTCCATTATAACAAAATGGTTAAACATTACGGAAGGGAAAACATTGGAGTCGCATACATGGATACGGACGCGTTTATCTACTGGATAAAAACTTTGGACATGTATGAAGACCTAAGGACCTTTCCATACAAAGAAGATTTCGATTTTTCTGACTATCCGAAGAACCATCCAAATTTTAATGAAAAATATAAAAAAGTAATTGGAAAATTCAAAGATGAAGCAAATGGAATGCCTTTAGAAGAAATAGTGGCGCTGATGGCGAAATTGTATTCATTTAAGATGTACCACGAGAACAACACACCGACAGTGAAAAAAGCAAAAGGAGTGAAGACATCTTATTTGAAAAAACACGTGACATTTGACCACTACAAGACTTGTTTGTTTGAAGATACTACGATATCAGCAACATTCAACAATATCCGAAGCTTCAAGCATCAAGTCTACAGTGTCACCGAAATTAAAAAAGCGTTGTCAGCTCGGGATGATAAAAGATACATTATGCCTGACAAAATCCACACTCTTCCTTTTGGCCACTACTCTCTAAACCCTATCAACTAGTAACCTATTCTTCGTCCTTCTACAACTACGACCTTATTCCTTTCTCCTTCCGTAAAAAAAATGGGGAACACGGCAAGTCCAACGCCGTGTTCCCCATTTTTTTACACAAGTTTGGATGACCTTGACCCATATAAATGATGTGAATATTTAAAACAACATTCATTGTGATTATACATGTGATACAACAAACATTGAAACCTGCAATATGAAGGACTTGAAGCAACAAATTGTCAACGAACTTCATAAACCTGCAAGAAGAAAGTTTCCACGAAGAAATACGGTGATAAAAGGAATTAATGATTTATATCAAGCGGATTTAATCGAAATGATTCCTTATAGCAAACAAAATAAAGGATATAAATACATATTGACTGTTATTAACTGTTTTTCAAAAATGGCAGATGCTTTACCACTAAAAGATAAAAGTGGCAAAAGTGTTACAAAAGCAATGGAAACAGCTATACAAAGAGACAAACATACTATTAAACATTTACAAACAGATGATGGAAAAGAATATTTTAATAAGGAATTTGCAAATTTAATGAAAAAACACAATATAAACCATTACTCAACCAATTCAGAGGTAAAAGCTTCAATAATCGAAAGATTCAACAGAACTTTAAAAAGTGCAATGTATAAAATGTTTTCCAACAGAGGATCGCACATATGGATTGATATGTTACCAAAACTTATAAACGATTACAATAACAAATTTCATAGGACTATCGGGATGAAACCAAACCAAGTAACTAGTAAAAATGAAAACCTTGTATTAAAACGTATAAAAACGAATACTAAACCAAAAGTTGAAAAACTAAAGCCTAAAAAATTTAATGTGGGTGATAAAGTGCGAATAAGTAAATATAAAGGTGTATTCAGTAAAAGATACCTGCCAAATTGGACCAATGAGGTTTTTACTGTATTCAAAGTACAACCTACAGTACCTGAGACATATATTTTAAAAGATAATAAAGGACAATTGCTTGAAGGAGGGTTTTATGGACATGAAATGTTAAAATCAACAGTAGGCGATGTATATTTAGTTGAAAAGGTGTTGCAACGGAAAAAAGATAAGGTCAAAGTACGATGGTTAGGATTTAATAAGACGGAAGATTCTTGGATACCTAAAAAGGATTTGATATAACGATAGAGAATCATTTTAGGTTGAACCATTACAAAGGATGGAGATAGTACCACAAAAAGAGAGTTTTACTATTAATAATATAGATGAACTCACAGTGGATAATTCAGAATTCAATAGTGGGAAACATGGCAATTTGTTACCAAACACCGTTCGTTGTCTGGTTACCGGACCTTCCAACTGTGGAAAAACTAATGTAGTATTCAATTTGATTACAAACCCTAAAGGATTACGATTTAACAATCTATATGTATTTTCAAAATCATTACAACAACCAAAGTATCAATTATTGGAAAATATACTGACTAATGTGCCTGAAGTTAAATATTTAAAGTTTAATGCAAGCGAGAGTGTCATGCAGCCACAAGAAGCTAAACCATTCTCCGTGTTTATATTTGACGATGTATCTTGTGAAAACCAAAACACAATAAGGAATTACTTCGCTATGGGTCGACATAACAACATAGATAGCATTTATATTGGCCAAACTTACAGCAAAATACCTAAACAACTCATTAGAGACAATGCAAACATGTTAATTGTATTTAAACAGGACGAAACCAACCTAAAACATATATATTTTGATCATGTAAATGCGGATATGACATTTGAACGATTTAAAGAGTTGTGTGGAAAGGCTTGGGCTGAAAAGTATGGGTTCCTAACAATTATGAAGGAACAACCGCTAAACAATGGTCGATACAGGATAGGATTTGATAAATTTATATTAATACATTAAACGTGGTGTAACACATTCATTGTTGTACAACACGTCTTGCTACAAACATGGTTAACCAAGAAAAATTAGTAAAAGAAATAAAATCACTTAGTGATTCTATTCGGGCTAAAAACAGAGCATTGAAACTAGGTATTAGCGAGAGGGAGAAATTCCTTGAAGCTACTTTTAAACCTATTACTGAACCCTTGAAACAATTAAACAAAAAATTTGCTAAACCTGTATTGGAAGGAGATGCGATTGCACCTATTACGAAGTTTGAAAGAGAAAATGTAAAATCAGAAGATTTTAGTGATGAAGACCTGGAATCCTCTACGTATAGTGGTTTTACCGGTGGAGAACCCGAAAGAGAGCTAGAATCACCGGACTATAGTGGAATAAAAGAATTATATGAAGTAAAAGCCAAAAGAGGACATGAAGTTGTATCAACTGCTAGTGAAGAGGAAAAAGAAGAAGAGACAAGGGAAGGTCCGTCAAACATAAGCTTGTTGGGTGAAAACATTCATAACAAAGGACCTTTAGGAAGGAAATACATGGTAAAAATGTTACTCGGAACAATTCCTAATAAGAATTACCATAGTTATGGAGCGAGATTAACAGAAGACGGTTTAATGATAGGTAATAGCCCGTTAAACGTTGACGAACATGATAATATTGTCATTGGTGATCAAAGGTATAAGGGCACAAAAGGATTATTTGAATTATTATTTGAAAATAAGCCTTCAGTATCGGTAGTGAAAGAAAAAGACATGGAAGCATATAAAAATATTTTGGAACAGACAAATGCATATAGGAGAAAGTATTTACCTGACCAGCCTCCTTTTAGATCTAAGTCTTTAAAATATAAAGAATTTGTATCCAAGTTAATACCAACTAGAAGACAAACAATGCCGTTAACACAAAGAAAACCTGTAAAACGAAGATTTATGGCATCCACTTTGGATGTAAGTGCTCAGGAACGAAGAAAAAGAAGTAAGTCCGTTACGGGTACAGGTTTAATGAAGAAACTATATAACACAAATGTGATTTATTACAATAATATCAATAAATTGGTGGATAGAATGAAACTAATACATGAAGCTAAAGAAGCGGGTCATACTGGATTGGAAAACGAATGGGTGGCTTTAGTGGATGAACTCCGAAACCGTGGGGTAATCTCATAAAAATGCGTTACTCCCTAGAATACTATTCAGTTGCACCATGAGTGTCGACAAGTTCGGACGTTACTCCTCGGATGGGTTATATTATGCCAATAGTTTAAAAAGAAGTGCTGGTTTACCACAAACACCTGATGGAGATTATGATATGAGTAATAAAAGGTTAAAAAACATAAAAGATCCTACGGATGAAAACGATGCAATAAATCTAAAAATATTAAAGGAAAAGATATCGCCAACATTAAGACTACAAAATAACACATATGACGCAGAAGATCATAGAATCATCAACGTTGGTAAACCAAATCAAAACGGTGATGCAATAAACAAAGGTTATTTGTCATCTGAATTAAAAAATACGTTAAAATTCAATGGGAAAACGTATAGTGCCAACAATAAACGTATATCCAACGTAGATGACCCTAAAGATGCAAAAGACAGCGTAAATAGACGCTATTTACATTCTTTGATACCTGAAAAGACAAAAGATGGATTTTCTTTTTATAAATTTGTTATTAACGATATAGGTTATCCAAAAAATGAAAATGATGCTGTAAATCTCAAATATATAAAAGATCATTGTGTCATACGTGATGTGGGAGTTATCGATTGTCTTGGCAATTGTTTGGCGAATGTAAAAGATGGTTCAGCACCATCTGATGGTGCAACAGTGGGTCAAATGAAAGAGACTTTAAAACAAGAAACAACTGGATTTGCAAAACGAGATGAAGTATTATCAAAGCAAGGGGATGACTTTATTCAAGGTAATGAAAAATTTCATTTATTGACATACAAAAACGCTTATTGGGATTGCAGGCATGGAAGGTTATCAAATGTGTCATGGGGTCATGCAGATAGAGACGCGGCTGCCTTAGGACAAACAGTACATCTAGATCCAAATAATTACCATGCGTTTTTTATATGTAGTAATAAAAAATTAACAAACATGGCGCAAGGAAGAGAAGCAAATGATGCTGCAACTGTAGGACAGGCTATCACATTATCACAAATGGATAGCAAAGTGTATACTTGTAATAATAAACGTATAACAGAGCTTAAAGACCCTGATCATGCAGATCATGCTGTAACTGTTAATTTCCTTGTAAAAGTAATAGGTAATTTATTATTTGATATGCACAATTATATTGCAGATAAAACATATACTTCGCTTGATGAAAACTTGAGAGGAAGATGGATAAAACAGGAAATTGTTAATAAATACTTTTATAACCCTAAAACTATAAAATTTAGAACTTCTAACATTGCTAATTGGGGTACTTTTGATATATAACTTGAATATCTTAACAAACAACTTCATTTATGTTTAACTCCTCATAGAGGAAACACATATGTTGCGAATTGCAATTATAAAAGACATTAATGACATTTCGGTATATCAGTCCAAATCGGGACATTGCGAGGAAAGGAAGTGGGATCACATCTACAGCGGTTTCTCTGTTAAGTAAAGCTTTAAAACGAATTCCAGTAGGATCCATAGTAAATAGAGCAATAGACGCATTACCATACGAATTTCATATACCGGGAGGTTATCAGTATTGCGGACCAGGAACTAAATTGAAAAAACGACTGGAAAGAGGCGATCCTGGCATAAATAAGTTAGATCAGGCTTGTAAAGAACACGATATCGCATATTCCACGTTTGCCGATTCAAAAAATAGATCAAGAGCTGACAAAAAGCTTGCGGACATAGCTTGGCAACGAGTAAAATCAAGTGACGCTAGCATAGCAGAAAAAGCAGCAGCTTTAGCAGTAACAGCAGGTATGAAGGCTAAAACAGCAGTAGGAGGTGGAAGAAGGAGGAGAAGGAGAGTAAAAAGGAGGTCAACCACAAGAAAACATGGAGGAAATATAAAAAGAAGACGACGATCTACAAGAAAAGGCAGGAAGAAGCCCACCGTGTGGTCAATGGTAAAAAACGGGGCAGGTCTTTACCTAAGACCTTATCGTGCATATTAAATGAAAGAAATCAATTGGTCATACCACATAAAGCATTAACCAATATTGAATTATTTAAATATATTTCCTGTTTAAAAATACCATTTTTCCGCGGTGTGTTTATGAAAGACAGTTTACCAAAGAAAATGTGGCAAAATGAGACTGGAATTGTAAATTTGGATAATACTGAAGGGCCTGGCACCCATTGGGTTTGTTATAAGAAACTAAATAACAATGTATATTATTTTGATAGTTTCGGTAATTTGCCACCACCAAAAGAACTTCAAAATTACTTTAAATCTGCTAAAAACATATATTATAACTATAAAAGAGAACAACCTGATAATACTTCAATATGCGGCCATTTATGTTTGGAATTTCTAGCTAAAAGTATCAGTCACTATTGAGATGTCTTCCTATACGGTATCATTAACAGGAAAATCGTCCACTTTACGAAGTATCCTTTTTCCAGCGTTACGCTTGCAAAAAGGAAGGTTTTGGGAGGCGGCACTATTGGATTTTACAACTTACAACTCTATCCCCAATGTTACGGAAGGTAAAAATAACGTATTGCATTATTATAAGGGAAAGGATGCCAGTGGAAAATTTACAGACTTACAAGAGTGCAGGTTACCCACAGGTTCTTATGAAATTGAT
This sequence comes from Neoaliturus tenellus, assembly GCA_030545055.2. Lineage (NCBI taxonomy): Eukaryota > Metazoa > Arthropoda > Insecta > Hemiptera > Cicadellidae > Neoaliturus > Neoaliturus tenellus. Next base: position 123,954,329 of record CM061533.1, on the reverse strand, counting down.
CATATAAATGAATTTTTGCAAACTAAAATGGGAAAAGACAATATAACATTAAAAGGTAATAATAATACGATGAAAGCTGAAATTACTTCCAAATATTATATAGATTTCACTCAACCAAACTCAATTGGTGATTTATTAGGATTTTCCAACGATGAGCCTGTTTTAGAACCAGATGTAACACATTCCGGTAAGAAAACAGTAACAATATTAAAAGTCAATAGTATAGACATAACTTGTAACATTATACAAGGTGCTTACAGGGATGGGGCTAACACCCACATCATACATACTTTTTACCCAAGTGTACCACCTGGATTTAAAATTGTTGAAAAGCCACAAAACCTGGTATATCTACCGTTGAACACCACTTTCATTTCAGACATCGTGTTGAGCGTATTGGATCAAGACGGTAACTTGGTAGACTTCAGAGAAGAGCCTATTACGATTAGATTACATTTAAAATCGACACTTTAATACAAAACCATGGGTTTAACATTTAAAAGCGAACAACCTACGGGAAACCGCATTAGTAGCTCTTCAGCTGTGGAGGAGTTAACACGCGAGAACATTCGTTTCTTAGAGAGAATTGGATTAAAATTAACCGAGTATGGATATACTGGATATAGCGCAGGGTCCAACATTCGACGAAACCCTATGGGAAAAAGAATATCACACCCACAACCCTTACACTTCATCGAAATTAAACAATAACGATGAAATTCGTATTCCCATACAAAATCAAGACATTTACACACTACCATGTGAAAGTTACTTGTATATTGAAGGACAAGTTACTAAAAAGGACGGTACTACTGTTGGTACAACAGTTCCATTTATAAATAATCCTATGGCTTTCCTATTTGATGAAATTAGATATGAAATATCAGGTGTAACAGTTGATTCCACTAAAAAAGTAGGTATTACGACAACTTTAAAAGGATTAACATCTATAACACCCAATGAAACCAATTTACTTAAACCTGCCGGATGGGTATTACCTACGATTGACACGATCACTCCAAATCCAAATGGATATTTTGATTTTCATATTCCATTACGTTTGCTGCTTGGTTTTGCTGAAGATTATAGGAAAATAATATTAAACGTTAAACAAGAATTAGTTTTGTTGAGATCTTCTAACGATAAAGACATTATTAAAGCTGCAGATGCTACTACAGATGCGACTTTAGAATGGAAATTAAAATTAGACAAAATTGTATGGAGAGTTCCACATGTTAAATTGGCTGACGAGCATAGAATGCTACTTTTAAGAAAATTAAAAGCCGATCGTGATATTGTTATTCCATTTAGAAGTTGGGAATTTCATGAGCATCCCAGTTTACCTACTACGGATCGACACACTTGGACTGTTAAAACATCGAATTATGTAGAACGAGCCAGGTATATTATATTTGGTTTACAAACAGGTAGAAGAGACGCCATTACTAAACATGCAGGACAATTTGATCATTGTGACTTGAAAAATATTAAAGTTTATTTAAATTCACAATTCTTTCCATACGACAATTTAAATGTGTCATTCACTAAGAAGAAATACAGTATATTGTACGATATGTACGCGAGATTCCAAAGTTCATATTACGGTAAAACAAATACACCTTTATTACCACCTGACAAATATTTCGATGCCTACCCAATAGTTGTAATCGATTGTTCTAAACAAAATGAATCAGTAAAGTCTTCAAGTGTGGATATAAAAATAGAAATGGAATTCAACGATGCTATACCGGCTAATACAACTGCATACTGTTTAATTCTACATGATAAAATCGTAACATACACACCTTTAACTGGAATTGTTAAAAATGTATTGTAAGAACCGGTTTTGTTTCATTCCGCGAGTATAAAAGCAGAGCGTACAGACCGCTCCTCATCAGTTTGTTGCCTACAACAGTAGGTATGAAGGTAAAATCGTACAACAGTATGGGACAACAGTATCGTACAACAGTACAACAGTATGGGTAGCATCGTATTCAATATGGCTTCTCCTAGTGGTACACCTGAAAATGTGGTAGATATTGAGAAGGAGATATCTGAGTTTTTAGATCCTCAAGGTCACCAGGAAGGAGGTGAACAAAACGTTTGCGGACAACTTCAAGCCAGTAATAATGTTGAAGAAAAAGGTAAAAGAAGAAAGACTATACAAAAGAGAAAAAGGGATATTGAAGATAATATTTCTCCAAACATATTGAGTGAGGTATTTTTGCGAATATTTTACCCAATCTCTTCCAGTTTGGATAAAAGTGTTTTAATCGGTGTTATGAAATCTACAGATTATTCCCCTACTGTAATTTTAACTCATGGACCCAAAATGATTTTGTTTACGGACAGTGCTTGGGAATCGTTTATGAAACATTTGCATCTACTAGAATGCTATTTAAGTAGTAACATGTTTGGAAGAAAGACAAGAGTAGGACTTTTGGATTCAAATGTGGAAATTGATATCATTAAACAACGTGGTGATCATCAGCTACGGTTTAGAGACACAACAAGACATGATAACAAAATTCAACTTAATCGAGAGGAGTTTTTCATTTTAACTTGTGCTACTGAACCTATAACAAGATACTTGAGACAACTGGTGTTTTCAAGTTCGATTATTAAAGATTATCTGGAAGACACTTTGGACAAACAACCGGACGCACCTATATTATACGGACCTGTGGATACTTCTATATTTAATAGAGTTCCTCATGAAGTACAGATGTGGAGACAATTGGAAAAGTACGCTCAACTACATAAGAAATCAGTAAAACAGGAAGAAGAGGAAGATGGAGGAGAAGAATCAAGTGTTAGTGATGAAAATGAAAATAAGGAAAATATAAAGATGGAAACTTAAATGACAATGGTTAGTTTTTAAAACAATAACCAACATTTTGTGGGGTTAGGCCTATTGGGGACGGTGCCCACGTTAAATATACACCAACGCGCCAACAACTGTACGGCCTGGTATAAAAGTAGTACCTACCGTGGTGTGGAAATCAGTTGACCTCCTGACTTCGTAATGAGCAGACGTGTGACCTTCAAAATGGACAAGGGAGAAGAACAACAAGTAAAGTCCAAGCCTGGTATTATTGAGTTTCAAGCGTTTCGTGGTAATGATGATAGATTCATTATAAAAGAACTTGTGTTTTTGGACATGAATACAAGTGTTCCTTATTCGTTTTTATTTAAACCACCATGTTCTTATTCGTCTTTAACTAGTAAAGCCGCTACTACCAACAGATGGATTTCAAAACACTTCCATCATATCGATTGGTATGATGGTTTTACAAGTTACACGGACTTGTATCACATTATGCATCACTTTTCAGACAAGTTTACCAATATTTACACAAAGGGGCTGGAAAAGAAAAGATGGATCGAAGGATTTACTCATGTTCCGGTTAATGATGTGGAATTGGATAAGAATTATCAATACATGCTGGAAACCATATGTATTTGTACAAAAAGCCCAGAACATGATAAAGATAGACATTGCGCTTTGAAAAATGCCTATAAACTCGCCTCTTACCTTCAAAGTGGGGAATTGGGGAGTGGTGGGGGTAACGGAGAGTATATAAGTGGGGAGCAGACAGGGACCTGGCATGAGTATTACTCGAGATTCCGAGACGACAACATCTCCGAGCAAGAAGACGATCTGTAACCTGACCATGGCATCTCACCAGTTCCTTCAGACTTTGGTCGAGCAGTTCAATGCTCACTCCAAGTCAACAATATTACCTGTAAAGAAGTGCTCGGAACTAAAAGACGAGAAGCACTACATAATCCATGCTATGAAGAAGATGGAGACTACAGTTGGGGAGGCCATCTGCTGCAGTCTCAGCGAGGCACCGTTTACTCCGGGGGATGAACCAAAGTTCCAGGTGTACCTGCCCAAGAGATTCGTCCATCTTCTACAAAACGAGGATCTTCGCTCTATTCAACCCGGGTGTCTATACCTGGTGTCCCACGGCTGCACGGGTAGCAATTCTACAGAGTTGACCATCCACATCGCTGACAAGCAGCAGTGTTAGATTTAAGTTTTAATGTTGTACATATGTTGTTGTAATGTTTTATAAATAAACGAATCATAAAAGACAAAAAAATAAAAAAAAAAAAAAAACAAAAAATGCAACATATCAATATGTGACAGACTTCACGTATTGATATGTTGCATTTTTTTTTTTAAACTTCGCGGGTGACCTTGACCTTTGACCTTTGCATTTCACAATTACCCCCACTACTGTAATTACCCCCATTACCGCACTAGGATTCAAACCTGCTTGGATGCGAAAAACGGTCAGTCTGTTGCCAACTAGCAAACGATGAGCACCTTGTACGAGCTTTGCATACAACGAGTTATAACTCACAAGGACTTGTTCTCAACATGTTTACAAGACAATATCCCACTAACAATAAAAGAAGATGTCAAACGCTACAGGAGGGAAAATACAGGGTATTCGGAATACTCCTGGTATAAGTTCCACGACGGGGAAAAGTTTTGTAGGCCTTGTGGCGAGGCCGCCGTCAGAGACCTTCGGCGATTCGTACAGGATGGTGGTATAAAACAATTCGGATTTCTAGCGCCACTGTTTCGATTTGAAAATTACAAGGACACCTGCGCTATTTGTTCCATTCCATTGTATCGATGGAAAAAGTTTAGAACTGTTTAATTGGATTTTCTATACCCCCACCACTTTTTCATGTACCTCCAAGCGCTGTGCCTCGGCTTCATTTCTACTCCAGCAGCCAACCTAGCAACATCAAGATGTCTCTGAACGTTAGTTGCGCAAGTTACGAGGAGGTGAGCATCAAGACTCAGCAGGAGCTAAACGACTTATACAAGGAGTTGCAGCTGATGGTGGCACGAGGCTACCGTATAAATGTGCAAGTTTACGCTTGCAATATACGGAACACCCGGCAGTCAAAGGAAGAGCCTGGACACTCCTCGACGGCTTCCTCACCAGCGTCCATGAAGACCGAGCCAGACAACTTGGACTACTTCAGCTGACTAGCAGTTGTATTTCTTGTCCTAACCACTGTAGAATATGTATATTTTTTCATTATATTAAAGAAGTAAAAGAGCAAAAACACCTATCTTGTTACTGACATATAAGCTCAGTAACAAGATAGGTTTTTTTAAAACACAATTTGGATGACCTTGAAACTTCCCCCTCCACTGCTTCGTTACCCCCACCACTTGACTATTGGTGTACATGGCACATCGCAATTGGAAACCTCATTCCATCTTCAACAGCCACACCGACAACATCAACAATGGCAAACCTACCAACAGATGAAAGATGTCCTCACGCATGTTGTGACTTCGTCCACGAGTTGGAGAAGAGGATGCAGGAGAGGGCGATAAGAAGAAAACAGATCCACTCAGAAAATATCATGATAGTCAACGGCTATCTTTTATTGTTCGGCCTTATTATGGTTGTACTTTTCATACTGTACGGCATAGTCACATGTGTCGGCAAGGTTGCAGAAGAAAACGCTCGCCACCATCAATTGGAAAGTTTCAATGTTACTTTGTAAGTTTTCCTTTTTTTTTAAAACTCTGTTTGGATGACCTTGAAAATTCCCCCACTACTCCACCACACCCCCCACCACTTCACCATGTTCCTGCATGAGCATCACATCAACCGTCATTCCTTGTCCGACAAGCAACCATGGCAGACAACAACACCATCAGCCAAGCTGACTCCACTACTGATGTCGGTACAAGTACGGGTTGGACACTGTCGATCGATAGTGTACACTATTTGGAGTCAATTTGCGAACGTATGAAGGAAATACTGCGGGACAACCCTGGGATCATAATACAAATGAATTTAAATTATGATTGGTCCCAAGTTAGAATGCAAGGGGACGACAACAACGGTCAACAATCTCCACAATATTCGCCCATGTCCCCGATCTATCCTTACGGCGAGTCTGACGTCGATGAAGATGAGGCTGATGAAGATGCAGGGGACAACGAGGCTGAAGAGGAGTAAGCTTCATTCCTTTTTTTTAAAACCTAAATTGAATGACCTTGAGAATTCCCCCTCCACTATTTCCTTTTTTTTAAACCCAAATTAAATGACCTTGAAAATACCCCCTCCACGTACTTTTGGTTTACCCCCTCTACTTTTCAATACTGTTACCACAGTCTGTAGCTCACATCATTCCTTGCTTAGCTATCATGGCGGACAGCACTCTTTCTCGAGTTGACTCCACTACGGATGAAGAATGGCCATTTTCCTGGAATGTTCATCTGCAAGACTCGGCAGAAGTGGATATGTTGCATGAGAAATTGGTGTATGTATTAAACGAAAACCCCAACATTGAATGTAGAATGACTATGGATTTCGATGCGACAGGGGTCCACACTCAACCTTCCACTTCCAGCCAGCCTGAACCTCAGCTACAGCCAAAGAACTTTACACATCTTTACACTCCAATACGGCCGGAGGATGTGGTTATCAGCGAGGCAGACTCTACTACAAGTTATATTGAACCAACGAATTGGAAGCTTGTTGTTGACACCTTACACAAGGTCGACTTAGTATGTGACAAATTAAAGGAATTGATGATGCAAGATCCTGGTCTTCATTTTAAAATTGATTTGTTTTTCATCTGGGGAGCACCTGCACGGGGCTCTTCGTCTGACAGCTCTCTAAGTACAACGGATGAGGAGGAGGACGACTAGTTATCTTTTTTAAAACTCCGTTTGGATGGCCTTGACCTTTCCCCCTCCACTGAGTTTATTTAAGGTGCACTCTCAATGACTGCAGCATCATTTCATCGCGCACCTTCACCACAGCAACATGGAGAGTCAACTCAACTACTGTTGCGAACGGAAATGTTTTTCATGGCCGAATGACATTGATGTTGCGGATGGCCTGGCGTGTAGAAAATGTGAAGCTTTTGGTCAATGCATGTGTAAGTGCAAGTCTTGGAAGAAGCCGAAACCGGAGTTGAAGACATTCCATGTGTACCAGATGAGAGGGCATAAGTACACTTGTTGCCCTGAACGTTGCATTGAATTCACATTAAAACAGCTAACTGGCTGCAAATTGTGCAACAATCATTTTGCAGGTTTTTGCAAACATTATTTAGGAGCCTGTCAGTACAGATCAACTTGGCATACAGAAGCACTCACTATCAATGAAATCGCTATAGATACACAAGAGTAGTCTTTCTACTCTTTTCTTTTTTAAAACTCCATTTGGATGACCTTGACCTTTCCCCCTCCACTCACCTTAGTTTATATAAACCCCATTCCCACTGACCACAGCATCACTTCATCGTGCTCCCTCGTCAAAGCAACATCAACTATGGAAAGTAAGCGCATCTCATGTTGCGAGCATAGGTGTTTGGAGATACAAGGCGTCACATATTGTGCAAAGAAGCGTTGGGAGGAAGAGACGGGGACAACCTATTGCTGTGAGGATAAGTGTTTCCTCTTACCAAAGTGGCAAGTGGATGGGCTGGCCTGCCGGCAATGTGAATGCTTCGGATGTTGCAGGTGTAGATGCAAGAACCAACAGCTGCCACCGCCGGTACTACAAACTTTCAAAATCTACAAATCCAAATACTTTTATACTTGTTGTCCGCAGCGGTGTATTAAATTTCACTTCTCCAATCTTACCAATTGTCGGAAATGCTACGGACAACCTGATGGGTGGTGCACCTGTTTTCTGGACTCCTGCCGCTACAGATCGGATTGGTTTACAGATCCATTAGAGGTTGATGAGGTCGCCCAGGAAGCACAAGAGTAGTCTTTCTACTCTTCAACTTTTTTAAAACTCAATTTGGATGACCTTGAGATTTCCCCCTCCACTTCCCCATATACCTAGAGTACACAGAGCCTGATAGTCAGTCACTCGGTGGCTGTCGTGGGGTGCGCATCGGTGTCGGCGCTCCGTTGTTAGGTTTTCAAGGTCACAGTAATATCAAATTGTTGGTGTTGTGCTGGTTCAAGGTCACCTGAGGAATAACCGATTGCCCATTTAGGCAGAGTCATGTCAGAAACTCGAGTTTAACTTGGCACTTTTGCCGTTTCTCGTCGAAAATTCGCTCCAAGTGGTCAAGGTCGCGGGGACTCTGACTGAAACTCGGAGCGTAGTGCGAGAAACGGCAAAAGTGCCAAAAAATTTTAAGTTTCGGCGTGACCTTGACCTCAGTGGCGTCGGTGACGTCATTTTGATGACGTAAGGGGTGATGACGTCATCAGCACGTCATTTCTGTGACGTCATGGGTGTGACGTCATAGAAATGACGTCATTAGTGATGACGTCATCGATGACGCAATCGATGACGTCATCGATGACGTCATCGGTGAGGTCATTGACCTCGATGACGTCATCCCTCAGGTGACCTTGAACTGAGCCAGCACCAACAATTTGACACTACTTGAATGTGGTATCATGGACGCTGAATGTTGTGAGTGATCGGGTTGAGCGGTTGACCACTCTGACTGAGACGCGCCGTTTCCCTCTGAGAGTCCCATTATAGTCCAGTATAACTCGGCGTTGAGTTGATTCCAACATTCCACCTGCTGGACTCCAGCTCCAGAAATGAAACCCATTCCTGCAACTCGGCGCCACCCCACTCGATGAAACTGCAACTATCTCTCCAGATACAAGCCACCGTTGAAAGCACCTATGCAAAAGTGTTTAATCAATCCATTGGCCTTGGGTTTTGCTGTTTGAAATTTAATTCCAAGTAATTGATGACATTTAAAAAAAAAATTAGAATTTCGTCTTAAATAATTGCTCGAGTAAGAGATTATCATTTAGTTATTGCATATAACTTCTGTTCCACTCTCCAATTGACTAAAATCCCGCAAAGGATTTAAAGATGTAGAATAAAGCATATTTGGGAATTATTTAAATATCGGGTGCCAAAATCCTGCTTGGAACTCACAGTGGCGCTCGTTAGAAACAAAGGCCAAATAATAAAATAAATGCATCCAAAACAGGATAGCTTGAATAAGAGGAATTAAAGCCATAAGGGCAACAACGATACGCCAACTATATGAACGCTACCCCCCCCACTCGTAACAATTTGAATGTGTCAAACTGGACTCAATGACAAAGATTGTACCAAATAGATTACGTATAAATAAATAGGTGTCCGTTCAAAAATACCATCCCACTTTGAATACATTTTAAATTGCCTGATGCCTCCAGTCTTTATTTTACAAAATTAGCATTTTTATGATATGTAAATTTATTCTAATAACCAGTTTTGACAAGTGTACGGAAGGCTGCGTATTTATTTTAACCTCTGGAAAAATTGTTTGTGTTTTTTTTTAATTCGCTCACAGAAAGTGTCGACCCTGGATCCCAGCAACTTTTCAATCAAACAATAATTAAGTTCTCAACCTCCACAACTGGCGTAGGCATTACACCCATGCATAATACAGTAATAAATTATAGTGCAGTGTAATGTCTTCCTGAAACCTCCTGGTGAAAAAATTAGTTTAATTTGGATTAGGTCGTTTTATTGAATCTATTCGCTTATTAAAGTTATCGTTCTTAATATCACACGTTACGTATTCTGTTATTTATCTGTGCTGGCTTATTATATAGAGCTTTAAATCCAAAAAACACAAGACAACGAAGCCCTGATGTCAGTTTTCAATACTGTTCATCTGTTTAACCTCCGCGCTATTTTAAAGCTTTGAATAAAGATTTTTTAAATACCATACTGAAATATTAACTGAATCTGTACATTAAAGCTAACTGTATAGGCTATCTGTAGGCCTAACAAAAAAGAAAACAATTAAAGCAAATTGAACTAAATGGATGTGCGGCTTTAAGAAAGTTTATAGGAAACTAAAAGACTTTAAATTATTAAATAAATTAGTGAATAATGCACTTAACAAGAATATATCGGAATGCCTTTTTTTCTTGCTTTGTTTCCAATATGAGTTACATAACTATAACAGTTATGAGTAGTGTGAAATTGGGGATGCTGGGCCAGTTCAAGGTCACCTGAGGGATGACGTCATCGAGGTCAATGACCTCACCGATGACGTCATCGATGACGTCATCGATGACGCAATCGATGACGTCATCACCAATGACGTCACTTCCATGACGTCACACCCATGACGTCACAGAAAGGACGTTCCGATGACGTCATCACCCCTTACGTCACCAAAATGACGTCACCGATGCCACTAAGGTCAAGGTCACGCCGAAACTTAAATTTTTTTTGGCACTTTTGCCGTTTCTCGCACTACGCTCCGAGGTTCAGTCCGAGTCCTCGTGACCTTGACCACTTGGAGCGAATTTTCGACGAGAAACGGCAAAAGTGCCAAGTTAAACCTGAGTTTCTGACATGACTCTGCCTAAATGGGCAATCGGTAATCCCTCAGGTGACCTTGAACTAGCACAACACCCCCAATTTCATATTACTGTGACCTTGAAAACCTAACAACGGAGCGCCGACACCGATGCGCACCCCACGACAGCCACCGAGTGACTGACTGTCAGGCTCTGTGTACTCTAGGTATATGGGGAAGTGGAGGGGGAAATCTCAAGGTCATCCAAATGGAGTTTTAAAAAAGTTGAAGAGTAGAAAGACTACTCTTGTGCTTCCTGGGCGACTTCATCAATTTCCAACGGATCTGTAAACCAATCCGATCTGTAGCGGCAGGAGTCCAGAAAACAGGTGCACCACCCATCAGGTTGTCCGTAGCACTTCCGACAATTGGTAAGATTGGAGAAGTGAAATTTAATACACCGCTGCGGACAACAAGTATAAAAGTATTTGGATTTGTAGATTTTGAAAGTTTGTAGTACCGGTGGTGGCAGCTGTTGGTTCTTGCATCTACACCTGCAACATCCGAAGCATTCACATTGCCGGCAGGCCAGCCCATCCACTTGCCACTTTGGTAAGAGGAAACACTTATCCTCACGCTCACAGCAATAGGTTGTCCCCGTCTCTTCCTCCCAACGCTTCTTTGCACAATATGTGACGCCTTGTATCTCCAAACACCTATGCTCGCAACATGAGATGCGCTTACTTTCCATAGTTGATGTTGCTTTGACGAGGGAGCACGATGAAGTAATGCTGTGGTCAGTGGAAATGGGGTTTATATAAACTAAGGTGAGTGGAGGGGGAAAGGTCAAGGTTATCCAAATGGAGTTTTAAAAAAAGAAAAGAGTAGAAAGACTACTCTTGTGTATCTATAGCGATTTCATTGATAGTGAGTGCTTCTGTATGCCAAGTTGATCTGTACTGACAGGCTCCTAAATAATGTTTGCAAAAACCTGCAAAATGATTGTTGCACATGCCATGTCCTCAAATGCCATGTCCTCAAGGAACATCCTGAATGCTCAGGCCAGACGTCGATTACAAATTCGCGTGCTGTAGCAACAATAGGACCATCAATCGTGGTTCGCGAGTTGGGCGCCAGGGCGCGTGTGTCGCCGCTGCGGTCTCCCTATTCCGGGAGAAAGTCAACAACACGATACAACAGCACGGGAGCTGCCGTCCTTTGTGCTGGTAACATCGTGATAACGTGATCTGGGATTAGTCGGCATGATTTTATTATTCTACTTTCACTATGTGCTGGATGACGGAAAAACTGATGCGCAGATAATGAGTTCTGTATTTCTGGATGCGCATAAAAATTGTATACGGTAGTCCATAAAGAGAATAAAAAATATTTACTCACCTGAATTTGAATTACAAATGAGCGACTTTTTTAAGTTAGTACAAACAAAACTTGTTTGTAAATATGTTCTACACAGATTCTGTCCCACTTAGTTTACTAAGAAAATTAATGAAAATGCAAGCACATTGTGGATATTTATCTTTAAATTATGAAATATCCAAGAGTCCTGCAAAATATCTATTTCTTTAAGTGAATTTATCTAACCCAAGATGTATTGTCAAAACTCAAAAAATTATATGTGTCTTTGAGAAAATTTAAACAAAACCTCCCTAGTAATCATGGCGGTGCAAAATCTTTAGAAAAACTGAACTGTTCGATTCCAGCAAAACCAGTTTCTGTGCAGTTTGCCGGCAAAGTTCATGGAAGAGGCCAAGGTTGATGTGTGAATGTCGACGAAGGCACTTCGCTGTTTGAGCCGGATCTCCCAACAAAAATGTCCGGATTTCCCTACTGTAATGTCAGAAACTCATACCTAACTATTATGTCCGGGTCTCCCAACTATTGTGTGCGGATATAATATCCGGATCTCTTAACTATTATGTCCGAATATACCAGCTATAATATCCGGGTCCCTCAACTATTGTGTGCGGATATAATATCCGGATCTCTTAACTATTATGTCCGTATATCCCAACTATAATGTCTGGATCTCCCAGCTATAATGTCCGGGTCCCCCAACTATTGTGTCTGGATGTAATATCCGGATCTCTTAACTATTATGTCCGTATATCCCAACTATAATATCCGCATTTCCCAACTATAATGTTCGGATCTCCCAACTATAATGTCCGGATCTCCCAACTAAAATGGCCGGATCTCCCAACTATAATGTCCGAATCTCCCAACTATAATGTCCGTATCTCCCAGCTATAATGTCCGGGTCCCTCAACTATTGTGTGCGGATATAATTTCCGGATCTCTTAACTATTATGTCCGAATATCCCAACTATAATGTCTGGACCTCCCAGCTATTATGTCCGGGTCCCCCAACTATTGTGTCTGGATATAATATCCGGATCTCTTAACTATTATGTCCGTATATCCCAACTATAATATCCGCATCTCCCAACTATAATGTTCGGATCTCCCATCTATGATGTCCGGATCTCCCAACTAAAATGGCCGGATCTCTCAACTATAATGTCCGAATCTCCCAACTATAATGTCCGGATCTCCCAGCTATAATGTCCGGGTCCCTCAACTATTGTGTGCGGATATAATATCCGGATCTCTTAACTATTATGTCCGAATATCCCAACTATAATGTCTGGATCTCCCAGCTATAATGTTCGGGTCCCTCAACTATTGTGTGCGGATATAATATCCGGATCTCTTAACTATTATGTCCGTATATCCCAACTATAATATCCGCATCTCCCAACTATAATGTTCGGATCTCCCATCTATGATGTCCGGATCTCCCAACTAAAATGGCCGGATCTCTCAACTATAATGTCCGAATCTCCCAACTATAATGTCCGGATCTCCCAGCTATAATGTCCGGGTCCCTCAACTATTGTGTGCGGATATAATATCCGGATCTCTTAACTATTATGTCCGAATATCCCAACTATAATGTCTGGATCTCCCAGCTATAATGTCCGGGTCCCCCAACTATTGTGTCTGGATATAATATCCGGATCTCTTAACTATTATGTCCGTATATCCCAACTATAATATCCGCATCTCCCAACTATAATGTTCGGATCTCCCAACTATAATGTCCGGATCTCCCAACTAAAATGGCCGGATCTCCCAACGATAATGTCCGAATTTCCCAACTATAATGTCCGGATCTCCCAGCTATAATGTTCGGGTCCCTCAACTATTGTGTGCGGATATAATATCCGGATCTCTTAACTATTATGTCCGTATATCCCAACTATAATATCCGCATCTCCCAACTATAATGTTCGGATCTCCCAACTATAATGTCCGGATCTCCCATCTATATAATGTAACTATATAAAACTATAAAATATCCCAACCATTATGTTCAGATCTCCCAACTATAACGTTAAATTTTAGGTAATTTAAATTTCTTTTGACCCGATCACTATCAGTCAAAACGGACAGAGTATGCCCTATAAGAAACACAGAAAACGGATAGTGGAGGGATGTGTGTGTTGTATTACAAGCAGAATGGCAATTCCTCAGTATTAGCGATCTATCTCATACTATAATTTCAGACTATAATTCTTGGAGACTGACGTCAGAAGCAAAATTTTTACATGCAGAGATTTTTATGTTCAGAGTAATTTTGTACCGTACTGCGTTTTTTATTTTGGGGTTTCTGCCATGGTCTCAACGACGTTGTTACATTTTTATCATTTTAAGTTGGCTATTAAAAATTATTCACAAAATCATACAATGGCAAAATAGCTATCCCTATGTATAAGCTTTTTCACACTGTCGATAAAGACACCACGATTTTTTCTTCCATTAAAATAATGGAAGAAACTTGGAAGTACAAACAGTACTGCAACAAAGATACAAATTGGAAAACTCTAACCGTGACATAATCGACAGCAATTCGCTCTCTACAATCATGTAATAAGGCAAGGTTTCGTAGTACTTTATATTAAATTATTTTAATGTAGGGCAAACCAACTAACTAAGCAGAAAAGGATTAATAGATAATCAATGGCTTGAATTATGAAAAAACACGTATGAATACGTGTGTATGCTATATACACATAATCTAAACAACCATCTCTATACTCTCTTGTCTTGTCATTCAATGGTTTTATCTGTCTTTTCAATTTTCTTCTCTATCTTTCTTTCTGGAGTTCTCCATTCAAAGCAAGCCATGTGAAATGTGTGAATTCTCATATTACATGAGGGTATCTAAGGCTGTATTCCCCCTCATTGAAATGCACGTTTATATTCATATCTGGGGGTGATAGAAGATAGAACGATTTAGTTGAATGATAAACGACTGATATGTAGTTTTTAAGGGTCATCTCTTACAATCTATTACTATTCAATAATTTCGAGCTATTTCAATTTTATAGTAGGCCTAATTTTCAACTGTAATGCTGCACCTCTAGTCTTTTCTTCCGCTTTCGTCTTAATAAAATCGCTGCAGATCCATCGAGATACGTGAATATAATCAACAGAGCATTGCTTATGATCGCTAATGGATCAACGCAACCTATTGTTGTGCGAACAAGAGCCTCTTGTGTGCGGCTGCGCGGAGGTGTGGGAGGCGGGAGGCGGCGGATTGTTGAGCGCTGAGGACTTGCGACAGGCGCGATCGGTCGAGCCGTGCCCGTGATTGACAGCCAAGGACACGGGACAAGCTGTCATGTCGAGTGGGGCGACCCACCACACTCTCGATATTAAACTGCAACACCTTAACTTTCAATATAACTAACACTTTAAAAAAACTATAAGTCGTAACTGTCTATTCTAGATAGACGTTCGGTTCTGTTTTTTTCCGCCAAATGTTTTGGGTAGGTCTCTCTTTTACACAAAAACGTTTGCTAGCGACCAGGCAATGATATCAATCATTGGCTTATTGACCAATCTTGAGGTGTGTCCTGTGTCCTGATCTCTGATCCTGATCTCGGGTGTGATACTGTACCCTGTTTCTGTAAGGCTGAGAAGTATGTAAATTACCGAACCTGTTATCATAGCAAAACTACCTACCAGTTTCCCTTTGCTACGAAGGGTATATCCCTACACTGACAACTGTAGCTATTGGCCGCCGCACCGTCGCATCATCGCTTGACCGTAAACTCCTTCATTAATTCCCGCCAATATCTGATAAAACCTGTCCAACCGCCGCGCCACGCCGCCGCTTTACCCCGGCATTTCCGGTTTTTATCCGAGAGGCACGTCCGGTGATCAGTGTTACCAGCATGCGGGTGGCAGGCTTACCACAAACAGCTGTTTCTTGGAAGATTAAAAACTAACTCCATTGTCAACAATTGCCCGAGTCCAGTAATGACTCCCAATTACCTGTAACTGTTACTATTGCCCTACCTTCCATCCCATTTCCTCAGTGGTTTGTTGGATTGGTTTTTGTGGGCGAGGAACTAAATTTCGTTGTTCAGATCCAAGTAGCCTAAATTAGGTTTTTAGGACAGCATATTAGGCTACTAGTCCCATACAAAACTTCGGATTAGCCTTTTAAATTAAATCAATTATAAAAGTAGTTAAGTAATCATTCATAGTCATATTCTCGATTATTGTAAAATAAATGTCTTAATATTTTACTGTGTCATAAGGAAGTAAGAAACTTATCATCTTTAGTTGCCTTCTAGTTAAAATTTTATATAATTCCAAGTATTTTGCATTTTTGCAAGTTTGGTTAGAAGTTGAGACTTATTACTTCTGACAGCATAGATGGTATGACGTGGAGCTCTATTCCAAAATTCCCAATTTGTATTTATTCATTTATTTATATTGATTTGGTCTTGAAACTCTCATAATAAACCTCTATACCGTAAAGATTACGAAAGAACTTCAAGGAATCGCGGCTACACCGGCTGCTAAGCCATTCTTATCGGGCATTTACTTTTTTCCACCATCTCAATGCCATTGTTGCCATAACCAGTTTATTCAACAATTTGTTTCACTTTCTAATACTTCTGTGACCAAAGCGTTTACGATTACCTCAAGAGCGTTACATTACGTAGGCTACTAAGTCGCACTAGACTGGTTATGCTGTAGACTCAAGGTTTTGTCGTCTATGGTCAATTTACTATTTCATATAAAAATTGTAATCCTTACGTTTATACCAAGAATATATTGCATTTAAATCGTGGTCATGTATAATTCTATTTACTATAGTGGTACCTTTTTTATGCAGTGCAGTGCGCCGCATCAATTAGAATGGGTTAATGTTGTAATAATATTAACATTGGTGTGCTCCTACAGAAATGAAAATTATCCCATTATTTCACACTGAAATAAACAGTTTTAATGGAAATTAAATTTTATATGTTGAAATTAAAGTATCTCTCTTTATAACATTGATAAAACATTTTGCTTTTTCTGTTCATAAACTTGAATAATCCATATTAAAAATTAAAACTCTTTTGGGAATTTTCAATTTACATTAAATAAGCTGAAAATTCCCAAAAGAGTTTTAATTTTAACATTTTGCTTGTTTTTTTTGTTTTTTTCTTTAATTTTGTCCAATATAACATTTTGCCTCACTTAGGTATTTATAAAACAGTGAGGTTTCAAAAACTGGAAAAGATATTGAATAGACCTACTACCACGATACAAATATAAAACACAAAAATACTACATAGTACCTAAATTATGTGTTTGATTTGGTGATTAATGAATTGATTAAAATAATAAAATCTTAGATATTAGTAGCTGTGTAGGCCTATTTATTTACGCTAGGCCTCCATTCCTGTGTAATTGCAGTACCGGTACAAAAAAGCATTTGCAAACTGTGAAGAAAGCCATTTATGTGAATTGTTCCCATCGACGATTGTAGCCTACCTTGACCAAAGGTTTACAACAACCGCAAGCTGAACGGTAGGTACAATGAGGGACTACAACAATCTACAATAGTCTACCTGTAATAAATTTCAATAAGTACAGTAGTAACGATTACGTAAGACTTGGTAAATAAGACTTTAAATAATTTACACTTTCTATACTGATAAAAAGTTATTGATACCATCAGGGATTAAAATTGAATTAGGAAACTTATTTAATCTGATCGAAATCGTGTTATTGCAGCATATAAACATGAACACCTTTCCGAGCAGCAGAACACCTGACGCTGCCATATCGGCTAAACCAATCGGCTAAACCAAACATAACCGGTTGTTCGCACAGTTAAATAAATCTTCTTACGCAACGTCGTTGTAAATCATTTCTCTTAACGCAACCAAAATAAAACGATCCCTGGAACCGGTTGCAATTATTGCACCTGAGTGCATTATGCTTATCACCTTTCCCGCAGTGCCTACGCGCCTTCTTGGAACATCCTGTAGTGCATCCTTCACGAGCGGTTATAAAACAGACAGCTGAAGACTGCGAAGTTTATTTTACTCTTGCTCTTTACGATACCTGTGAGTCGTGATTCATATTGGTTTGCGTTTCCGCCTTCTCTACAGAGAAACCGTGAACAGAATTTCTTTTTTGTTACAACAACTGATCTAATTACGCGTTCTCCTTTTAAACTTGAAACTGATTTTAAACAAAGAATTACAGTATGTTCCATATGAATAATTGTGGCCTGAGTTAACAAATTTCATAGAATGTAATAGTGTAATTCAACACATTTTATGGCTATTTTGATAACACAAAAATTTTGGATTTATCTGAACTAGTTTAACATGAATATGCTTAAAATAAGATCCAAACTGGCATCTGTAATGCTAGCATCAACCTATTCAAGCAAAATTGAAATAACTTCCTTAATGACAACAGTAAATTTATATAGGTAATAAAATACACCTTCCTGCTAAAAATAAAATTTTAAGTACGGTACTATATCGCTGAGTGTTTATGCTGCAGGCTTAATATGGAAACAACAACAATTTAAGTTTTAAATATAACATAATCAACATCTATAAATAAAAGTGGGAGCTAAGATTTGTAAAAATTCAAATGGTTGGTATGCGATCAGTTGTGTGCATGTGACTAGGGGCTAGCTGATAATTTTGTTGCTTAGGTACTGTAGAGCTTTATTGCCAAAGACAGTACATAGCCATTAACTGTCAACTTTTTGCACGCAATACGACTATTTATTTATGGTTTCTCATAACGACGTCCATGAGATGGTAGACAACGGTGATTATGGCGGGTGCATGACCGCGGCGTTCTGGTTATGGTTTGGGTTCCGGTTCTGGCTGTGGTAGTGACCACTGCCCAGTGAGCAAGTGGGTCCGTTAGCTTCCCTGTGTGTGGCGGGCTGAAACTGGGCTAGTGAATAAACATCCGAGCAGGATATTTCTACAACTTTCTGAAACATTACATGTGTTTATGAATAAACCAGATGAAAAGTTGAATATGACATGAACATGATAAAATTAAGTTAGAATTAAAGGCAAAACATTATGTGTTTAGCACACGGTAAATGAACGCATGTAAAGAATTTTTTACTGAGAGCAGTGGCGGATCTAGAACATTAATAAGGGGGGGGCTAACCGGGGAGTCTGCGCCCCCCCCCCCCCCGATTGGCGGGCCAGACCGGCGGGGGGTTCAGGGGCCCTCCCCCGAGAAGTTTTTGAAATTTAAGTGTTAAAAATAGCAGTTTCAGGTCATTTCTTCACCCATCGCTTTGGAAAACAATACTAAATCACCAATCAATTTTTATTACAAACAACAGTTTGGCCAATGTACCAAATTTCATTGCTTTTATTATCATTATTTAATGACAATTTCTTTTTCATCGTGAAGTACAATGAATACACTAACCTTAAAACTTTTGGTTCGTTTTTATAGGCCTATCACTGTTGCTATCTAAATTTTCATTATCTTTATTTCGTATTGAAATTGTATACACTCTCGTGTTAACACTTTTAAATTTAATATACTAAGTCGGTAATAGGTAGGAAGGTTAATATTTTAAAATGTTATTAATACAGTACACTTCATCATGGATTAGCCACTAGATCACGTATAGGCCTGGCGCACATGTTATGTAGATCACATGTGGTGAACTTATAGCAAAAGAGTAGTTTACAATATTTCTGCTCTGTCTAGTGGTCCGGAGGGGTTATGGTTCACTACCATGGTTTTGGGTCTTTTAGACCCATTATAAAAAGTTTCAGTTACAATTACATTAATCCTTCAATAGTGAAGTTGTCGTAGTATTAAAATTAAATAGAGACACAGACTCCAACACGGACACGGTACATTTCAATGAACAAAAACTGGCCATTATGGTATAATAAAATCACGTGCGTCGGCACCAAGTGATGAGACTCGGCCTTTCAGACTGTTTTAATGTAGGACTACCGTTGCGGATGCTGCACTCTGGTTTATTTATTGTCGGATCAGATGTTCTAATTCTTTTGTTATCAGATGATTTCATTATTGTTACTATTTCTTAAGTTTAAAATTCAATTGCAACTCTAAAAAGTGCTTAGTCGTATTATCCATTTACTTTACTTTTATTTATCTAAATATTCATAATCACCAATACAAAGTACAATAAAAAAATTATCGTTTTTATTATAGTACCATCCGGCAATTAAGCAACTGGCTACACTGTAAAACCACATGTTAACTTGGACACTTGGTTTGTACTTTGACCGTTGAGTCAGCTTCTTCATTATTTTTTTTAGTTTTGTGCTTCATAAGACCATTTTGTTAAAAATTAACGTAATTAACGTAACTATTGGTAACTATTATAACAAAAGAACTTAATTTTACATACTAAGCTAACTACTTTTTATATTATTCGAAGTGCGGCCTTAAAAACACATCTATTGAAAGAAGACTATTTACTGAACATCGTGTGAAAATTACACGTTTCTAAGTTTTACTGTTTTTGAGTTGGGCTTGCTTAAAGTCAGCCATGTCACCGATGATCGTGGCGAACACATCTCCGCTGAAGGCTGTGACGCTGGGTTAGTTAAGCTGTCTAGTCGGTCTTATGTATGACTTATCACAACAGTGTGATTTGTTTTGAGTTAGTGAAAGTATTTCTAACCTATATATCAATAACAAACATAACCTAATCGTCGCAGCACATTGTAAACTTGGCTGAGTACTTGTAGCAGGCCCGGTGTCAGGCCGCGGGCGGAAATGCGTTCACCGCGATCATCGGTGACATTTCTAACTTGAAGGATGTAGAACCAAAAAACCGTAAGACTTAAAAAGTGAAATTTTACACAATGCTCAGTAAATAGTCTTCTTTCAATTTATGTGGTCTTTAATACTGCAGATCAAAATAACATAAAATAAACGGTATCAGTTAACTGACACATACTTTCTCCCAACAATATAAAAAAAGCTATTAAAAGCTTCAAACATAAATGTCTTGATGACTCAGTCGGATAGCTACCAGCTGAGCAGCGCTCGTTTGACCCTACGCGCATCTGTGACTTTTAACAACGTACTGCGTTTACCGCTAAACGAAAAATTGAATTTTCTCCGCAACCACTTAACATAGAGCAATAATTTTAAATACTGGATTATTTAGTTTTTTGAGCTTGATTTAATGGTGATAAGTAAAATTTATTAAAAAAATAACAGTTATTTTGAAAATCCAAAAAATTGATTTTTGAAACACTTATTACGCCATAACTTTTGAACGAGCATTTTCTCGGAGATGCGGGTGGTGACATTTTATTCACCATTTTAAGCTTAATAAACCACAAAATTTTAATCAAAATCGTTAGAGCCGTTTTTGAGAAATTTGGATTTTTCACGATTTTTGAGGGTTTTTGGGGGTAAAATACTCTTAAAAATCAAAAATTCTAAAAAATGAAAAAAACGCCTGGAATTATCGTGCGTTTGGACCTACATACCAAATTTCACTGAAATCGGACCATTAGGGCATCCTCTAGCTCTGTTTACATCCAGACACACACACACACAGACATCACGCGAAAACCACTTTTTTGGACTCAGAGGGCACCAAAACGGATAAATTTACCAACAATTTAAATTTTAAAATTTTTACGAAACCAATACTTTCTCAATATATACATTTATAGGGGGAAAGGGGGCTCCAAAATGGATATATACATCATCAAACTAATGCGAAGTGTTTTACGAAAACAATACTTTCTCCATATACTATGGTATAGGGGGAGAAAGTAAAAATTAGCTGGCTTATGTATAACAATAGACAAGTACCCGAAAGAAGATTTTCCCGACATGGACACCTGTAAATATAGGCCTTATCATTTTTATCCCAGAACTGCTTTATTTGAAAAGTTTGAAGAAAATCGTTGGAGCATTTCTCGATATCCGTGTGTACGTACATACATATAGACATAATACAAATATACCTCATCAATAATATTAGAGTATACTTTTTTGTTAGTAGGGATCGAGTGCCGATATATACTATAATTGCTTTTACCATTTTTTTTTTTTTTTTTTTTTTTTTTTTTGTAAAGTCGTTAAATTTCTCTTATCTTTTACTTTCAATTATAAGTATCCCATTTTTGCAAAAATTTATGATTGCTATTTGAATTAGTAATTATTTTAACGAATTTTACCTCCAGTTGATTTTCTTCAGGTTCAAATCTACACGGTTCTGGCATTGATAAAAACTTGAACGTCAATTTAGACTGCTTTTCGTCGTCTTTTATTTAATCAGATTATCGTTTTCTTTAAAATGAACCAGTCTTATTTTTTCAGACATAACCTTTGCTGTACTTTATTTATTATAATGAATTTTAATAATTAATTAAGTGATCTCGTTTGAATCAATAGGTTAATAGGTAGTCATCACAAAGGGTTTATCAGACATTACACATACAGCACTGCGTTTTGCTGTGCACTGTCTGTTGTTCTTGATTTCGTGTTGTGACAGGAAAAGTTTGAGCGAACAATGCAACCAAATATTAAATACAATACAACATCTAGTTGTAGTTTTGATTCCCCTTCGCCTCCACCACTTCCACTTAGGCATCTTTCAAGGCACGTAAAATAAGTACATTGCACTAGATAGGAGCATTTATACCCGGCGCCTGACGGTCGTCTGTCGCGCGTTATCCAATAGGTATACAGCGATTCGAGCGACACGCGGCGGGCGCAAGCCCTCGCGGCGTCGCTCGACGCGATGTAAAAGGGCCCTTAAACTTTAGGATGGAATACGTCACTCCCCATCTCCGCCTCGTAACTATACGAAGACTCGGCATACACACACAGAGGGACTCTGGAAGCCTCAGAATTGGTGCCCCACCTATTGAGATGGCGCACTAATAGATACACTAAAATGACAGTGTCGTCTAGTTGAATTACCAGAAAAGGACATTATCATATCATTTTTAAGAAACAATATTTTTAGGGGTGAGGTTTTTATTTCACAGTGTGCATAACAGGCACAAAGTAGTTTACATTGAAAAATATCGGAAAAACGTGCGCTGGTTTGCCGGCGCCCCATCACCCGGCCCGGGGCACCGAAACTGCGATCCTAATTTTAATCCTCAAAAGGGTTCGCTAATCCCACAACCGAAACTGCGATCCTGGCACAACGGCCCATCAGCAGGTAGCGGAGGGTCCAGCGGGAATTCCAGCGTCCGGTGTAGGCTAAGGGCTCTAGAATCTTTCGCCGTCCGACGTGTCGCTCAAGTCACTTTTTAACTAATACCAATGAACTGGGACTTTCAAGTTGTACTAAACTCGCGTATACCACCGCCTTAGGAGTCATCTTCACCCCTGGGCCGGTAGCCCATTGTTGCGCAGTCGGCAATTTTAACTATATGGCTTTTAATGCAAAACATGGTATTTGATTCCCCTGTTTCGGACGCCGTTTTTCAACCGATTTTCTTTAAACTTGGTAAGAGTTTAGTTGAAAAGTTATATTAGGTCCCTCATACCTCGAAATTTTGAAAATTTAACAAAATTTACTGAGGAAAATCGAGTTACTTTGCGACGTCACAGAGAGTAGTATTTGTTAAAATTTCAAAACTTCGAGGTATGAGGGACCTAATATAACTATTCAACTAAATACTTACAGTTTAAAGAAAATCTGTTGAAAAATGGCGTCCGAAACAGGGGAATCATATACCATGTTTTGCATTAAAAGCCATATAGTTAAAATTGCCGACTGCGCAACAATGGGCTACCGGCCCAGGGGCGAAGGTGACTGGTACCAATAAACGAAGACTTTCAGGGTGTACATTCCTTCTTTATTTTCTCCCACAAATATATCAGTCATTCTCAGTTTGAGAGCAAGAGCAGCAGTATCGTCTTACGTACAGTATCGTCAGTATCGTCCCGGGGGCGGCCTCCGTGCCAGGATCGCAGTTTCGGCGTCTGTCTGGGGTCACCCTTGGGGTAAGGATCGCAGTTTCGGCGTCTACCTGGGTTTTGGATCGCAGTTTCGGTGCGCCCACCCGGCCTGCGCCCGACACGGGCCGGCGCCCGCTCCGGGCCGTCGCCGGCGCCCCACCTTGGCCTCCAAGGGGGGGGCTATAGCCCCCTTAGCCCCCCCCTTGGATCCGCCACTGACTGAGAGTAATGTTTTCCTCACAACACAAGAATTTTTCACAACACAATACTATAAAGACGACATATGTTACTTCATTTTGAGTGTTGCCTCCGGATTACGTACAATTATAATATAACAAGAGGTTAAAATACCTGAATTGCCGTGTAATCCTAAGTAGTCATGTTGGCGACCGGTTTCGGTACTAACAGAGTACCATTATCAAGCCTAATTGACGTGAATTTTCACTCTTCTGAGGTCGTCATGAGTCTTGAAAACACATAGCACAAAACACTAACACATTTAACACAAACACGTAAACGATAAAATGCATGGCCATACAACTATTTAGCGGCGCGGCTGTAGGTTACAGGGTTGAGACTCGCACCCTGTAACCTACAGCCGCGCCGCTAAATAGTTGTATGGCCATGCATTTTATCGTTTACGTGTTTGTGTTAAATGTGTTAGTGTTTTGTGCTATGTGTTTTCAAGACTCATGACGACCTCAGAAGAGTGAAAATTCACGTCAATTAGGCTTGACAATGGTACTCTGTTAGTACCGAAACCGGTCGCCAACATGACTACTTAGGATTACACGGCAATTCAGGTATTTTAACCTCTTGACATATGTTAAAGGCGAAAAAGTAGTAAATGCGTAGTAGATCGGCTATGCTATGTACGATGTACGTACGCGCTATTGTTTAATTTCCAATTCTCACGATAATCCAGTAAATTTGTATTCAAAAGTTCCCCTCGCTAGAAAAAATTGGGGTAGTTTTGATTTCTTTTGTTTCTTATGTTTTTTGGGGTGCTGAATCCGAATCTGAGGTTTGCTAACAAAATGTCTTGACGGAACATTGTCAAAAATGGAAAAAATATGAAAAATTTTTATTTTTTTGTAATTTTTTGCTTATAACTCAAGAACTATTAACTTTTCGTAAATAATGTATATTATAAAAATTAAAGTACACAAAATTTGCTACAAAATGCACCCCCTATTTGTTATTCTCCGATGAACCGTTTGGGCTCCAGGGCTGTTTGAATATTGGAGTTTTAGCGAATTTACCTGTAGGGAATACGCTCTTACGGTAGTAGTCACGGTAAGACCTAAGACCGGGAAAATGTTACTTTTCTGTGTTAAGGTCCCCCAAAGCCAAAAACGCCGTTCATTCAAACTGATATATATGTATATATATATTATACATGTATATATGTATATGTCAGTTAACACGATAACTTTTGAACCAAAACTCCGATTTTGATAAAATTTGGTACAGGGGTGTAAGACAGCATTTACTTGATCGAGTTCGCAAACCAGAATGATCGGACCTCATTAACGGGGTTTTATGGGGTTTTCAATGGGTTACCTTTTGGTTTTTGGCTTTTTTTAACCTTAGTTTATAAAATTCAACAAATTTAACCTAAACTATTTAAAAGAACTCAAAAAAACAAACAATTTGGTATTTTGAATTTTTTATTTAGCTTATATGGTTATGGAGAAAATCCAAATATAAGTTTTCCATGGTTTTCTTATGGGAAATCAACAAAACCCTCTATCTTGCTTATTTATTGACATATATTTATAAATTTGTTTATGTACATTCATTAGAAAAGGTATATACTTTATTTACTTGTAAAATCCATATGGCGACAGACTTATATACTTCCCCCATCAGGTTTATGGTGAAAATAAAAATAACATAAACTGATCAAATTTGTTATGCACATTCGTTATGCAAGTTTTAACTTATATTTGCTTACAAACCCATATGGTATTACCCCCCGTCACAGCAGACCTGCGTACTACTTAGCGAATTTCTAAATTAGTAATATTAATTTTGACTAGATGAACCCGTAAACAAAATTTCATTACGTGCTCATAAATAGGGATATAAATGACTATGCTCCTAATGATACATATCGGAAAAGAGTATGCAGGTATGATATTTTTCACCCCATAAACACCGTGGTAGTGAGTACTTAGGTTGTTTACCATATGGGTTTGTAAGCAAATATAAGTTAAAACTTGCATAACGAATGTGCATACCAAATTTGATCAATTTCTGTTATTTTTATTTTCACCATAAACCTGATGGGGGAAGTATATAAGTCTGTCACCATATGGATTTTGCAAGTAAATAAAGTATATACCTTTTCTAATGAATGTACATAAACAAATTTATAAATATATGTCAATAAATAAGCAAGATAGAGGGTTTTGTTGATTTCCCATAAGAAAACCATGGAAAACTTATATTTGGATTTTCTCCATAACCATATAAGCTAAATAAAAAAATTCAAAATACCAAATTGTTTGTTTTTTTGAGCTCTTTTAAATAGTTTAGGTTAAATTTGTTGAATTTTATAAACTAAGGTTAAAAAAAGCCAAAAACCAAAAGGTAACCCATTTAAAACCCCATAAAACCCCGTTAATGTTGTCCGATCATTCTGGTTTACGAACTCGATCAAGTAAATGCTGCCTTACACCCCTGTACCAAATTTTATCAAAATCGGAGTTTTGGTTTAAAAGTTATCGTGTTAACTGACATATACATATATACATGTATAATATATATATACATATATATCAGTTTGAATGAACGGCGTTTTTGGCTTTGGGGGACCTTAACACGAAAAAGTAACATGGTCCCGGTCTTAGGTCTTACCGTGACTACTACCGTAAGAGCGTATTCCCTATAGGTAAATTCGCTAAAACTCCAATATTCAAACAGCCCTGGAGCCCAAACGGTTCATTGGAGAATAACAAATAGGGGGTGCATTTTGTAGCAAATTTTGTGTACTTTAATTTTTATAATATACATTATTTACGAAAAGTTAATAGTTCTTGGGTTATAAGCAAAAAATTACAAAAAAATAAAAATTTTTCACATTTTTTCCATTTTTGACAATGTTCCGTCAAGAAATTTTGTTAGCAAACCTCAGATTCGGATTCAGCACCCCAAAAAACATAAGAAACAAAAGAAATCAAAACTACCCCAATTTTTTCCTATGGTAAACACTAATTGACTGCATTAGAATTATATGAAACAAAGTTAAAATCAGTTATGCATAATACATTAGCTCGAGTAATTGTTAAATAACATTGATGGTTCCTATAACATCGATGCAGTTAGTTGTGTTTGTTTCTTGACGCTAGTGAACGGCTGTTCGATTTTCTACAGGGTGACACACGGGAGATGTACAAATTTTAATTAAAAAAGCATGTTTATAATAAATCAAAGCTTATTATTTGCCATTTTAGGTAACGAAGCTTAGCATTTCATGTCATTTCAGTTAACATCTCTGCAGAGATGATGTCATGAATTGTTGCATTCTTTAATTCGCCCAACTTTCGTGATTTGGGGTTGTAGACACAGCTCTTATAAGGTAAACCTAATGAAGAAAGTTTTCATATGGTTTCCTGGACAGACCATCCATATTGCTGCCACATTACTTCCATATTTTTTACGTTTAGGTAATGTCCCTTGGCCTCCCAAGTCATAAACGTATCGATGTATAACTTTTTCTGGAGCTGTGTCTATAACCACGAAATTTGTGCTAATGTAAAGAATGCAATCATTCTAGAAATTCCTGTCATCCATGCAGATATAGGCCATACCGTTTGATGGAGTTGTTGTGAGGAGGCCTGTTCAATGATTTGAAATGGACATCATTTTGACAACATTATTTTTCACATAAAAATTAAAAGACAGCTTTATTAAATAAAATGGCAAATAATGAGCTTAATATTTAAATAAAAAACATGCATTAATTTTAAAAATGATTGAGTATTTGTTTTTGTTTTTTTTCATAAAAAAATTCCCCTATTTCCCATGTGTCACCCTGTATTGGTGGCATTGGTAACACTCCAAATACAAATAATTTTGGAATATAATTTGTTTATATGCGTGCATAAGTTATGTGGTAGACATAATATCGGGGAATTAATGGTAAAACATAATATAAGCATTTTAAGTTTTAACTTGTTTATTTTTTAATTTTAACTCCCATAAAATTAGTTTATGATCGAAGTCGCCTGTCAGAGTTTTTTTTCGAAACAAAGTTGCGTAAACATATTTCAGATATTTTTCGGCCAACAAGATGAGTTATTTATCAGTGTTTTCGTGGGTTTTCCAGTGCGTTGCGACAAGAGTTTGGAACGATTCCATTTCTTATTCGTGGAACCTAGTAGTAATTTATCAGACTCTTTTCTTCCTTACATTAATCTTTATGATTAAAAGGATTTTACATAAATTAGAATTAATAAGTCACAACTAACTATTGCCAAACTGTGATTCATCCATTCATCATATAAAAATTTATGTTTCCGTCCAAAGGTGCCGTCAACATTATAACACAGTTACAATAATATAAATACACCTGTTTTTATGTAGGTCTTAGTGTTGAATGTACCTACTTATGAACGTGTCTAATTATTTTTAATGCATTAATTGAGTTTAAAATCGCGTAAGGTGTAATTTTATTAGTAAATAAAATAGTGTGATGTAAATAATATAAATTTAAGGGCTATATGTTTACAGCATAGTAAAGTAATCGGTTAAGCAGTAAATTGATTGATTATTTCAAATAATTGCCGGTAAAACTTCGTGTACGACAGGACCCTTCCAAAAACTTCTAAGTCAGCCCAAATGAGCGAAAGGGCTCGCAACGATCACAAGTTGTCCCAACAAGACCGAGCCATTAGAGTGGAAAGTGGCTGCGAATCATTACATTTCACCAACGGCAAGTGACTCTGACGCGGCCGAATCCGCGGACCATCGCCGACGAAAGTGAAGAAGTCCAGGTGATCTTAGGAGTAGAAAGCCGCCGGAGAAACCGAGCAGATCACCGGGAGTCCTGGGGACCCTCTGATGAGATGACGGCACAAGTAGAGGGGTACAGATCCACTAAATACATGGGGTTCTTGTCTAGACATCTAGACAAGCGGGAAGCGACAGGAGTCATCACAGATCATAGCGAACTTATGAGTTGGACCGCGTTATGATTAAAGTTTATAGTTCAAATAACATAAAAAATCATTAATCCGAACTTGTTCAAATGTTGAAGTAATTAAAGCAAGTAATTATATTTATTTTTTTAGAAAAGAAACAGGGATTGCTATAGGTAGAAGAGTCGTTACTGGTAATTGTTTAGAAAATAACCATCTAAACCAAGCGGTTCCGTTAATGAACTGATTAACAATAAATTTTTATTCCGTTGTGTGCTGGGGCATAAAAAATTGATAAGACAAAGACTTAAGAAAAAGCCCGAGATATGAGAGAACTGAAGGTATTTAAGAATATATTTACTTTACTATCCTCATTCGAATTACAGTTCTGGCTTCTAACACTCCTGTATCTTATCTATCGCAACTCAGTACAATCCGCGCTTCGTCTGGTATGTTGGATGGGAAAAATTATACGAGTGGAACAGGTGATAATATCTTTCCCATGACGGTTTTATAGTACAATAAAACAATTCAACCTTTAAACCTAGCACCACGGAAGCGTTTACAATTTACGACTTCTGATCTCAGTATCACATAGATATAAAATTCAATCACTGCTACAAAAAATAAGAGAACAATGTAGATATGTACTGTATAAGAAAACCTAGATCACGACTGCACTGAAATATAAGAAACAATAAGCCTTGATTAAGAAATATCCCAGTAAAACCATTATGCATTTTTGTTGGATATTGTTTATTTGAAAAATTTATTGCATATCGCTTTCCACTCATTTTAATATCAGATTGGTTATCCGAATGATCGCATGTCTCCGTGCCGATCATCGATACATACTAGTGTAACCCATACTGTATATACTAGTATATCAATATGCAAGTAGGCCTATATATCGATGGTGCCAACCTAACGGTTGTTCCCGGAGTCGTGAGCAGATAGACGTCGACTTGAGCGTGTTGAACATCCGGCGTGGCTGTCCTCCGTCTTTGCTGTGGTTTATGGCTCATGACTCCATACCTCATGACACTCCGCGACTCGACACACGACACTCGATAGTCCCAATCGTCTACCTATTGTCTTTGGATCTGGGAATGAACTTCCTGTACGACAAGTTGTGAATCTGTGAGAGTGTGAACAAGATAAAAGGTTCAAAACAGATTCTTTCTCGCTCAGGATGATGCTACACGCACGTGTTACAACCCTTTGACCGCCAAGAACCTACAGTATAGCCAAGCGACGCGCCGGCGCCGTGTTCCCGTAGACGAATCTACAAAAAAAAAAAAAAAAAAAAAAAAAAACATCGCTATACCATTAAAGCTAACGAATCTAGTTTATGAGTACGCCTCCCTAAGTACAAGAGGCTAAAAGCGCGCTCCCGCTGCTTTATAGACCGAGGTGGTGTGAACACTCAGCATTGAGACTTTAGGTGTTGTGACACTCACACCCAATTTTTGCTTGGCGGTCAAAAAACTTATTTTAAATTATAAAAATCTGTCCGGAAGAATATCACAGTACTAAAGAATTTAAACAAACCATTGTTGTTTTTATAACTAATTGTGTTAACGGGTATTGCACGACGCTACGCGGGTCTGAAGTATCTAGCGGACGCCGCCATAAAGCTAACTGTCCGCTGTGGACAGAGACCCTGGCGCCACGCCTCCTCGGCCGTGCTGAGTACTTGCGTAGAGACGACGCAGGTACACGGTACTCGCAATTACAGGACCATGTGCGCCTCTTGCACATTCCCTATGACTCAGCGGAGAAGTCGTCCACTTCTTGGAAAACTTCCAACACACCTCGTTTGCGTAATATATTTAGACCGGGTGGAATGTTAATTACATGTACAATTAGAACAGATTAAAAACACTACTTACTTTCCTAAACTTTCAGAGCCCCAGCTATCAACCATACAGTATAATAATTATGATAATATATGACACATCTAGTAATGCAACCATCTTGAACTTGGTTAATTTCATAACCTGTAGGCCTATGATCCCATTAAATTCTTTCTTCTCTGGGTTTTTATTTTTTAATTATTGAATAAATTCTTTTAACCCTCAGTTACTATATTAACCAATTGAGTTTATTTTAAAGTTATTATTTAAGTTGACAATTTAAATACAACATTATAGGAGGCCCACGTCTATTGAAAATAATACTAACTAGTGAATTATCTTTGATCAACCAGGGACAAAAATCTTGTAACGAGACAAATTTGTTTCTGTAGCATGTTTATCTGATAAACTAATGCAAGTCTTTACGACCATAGTTAAAAAACTGCGATGTCAATAGATTAAAAATACAAGCCATCGCGGAAACGCAAAAAAAGACAGCAAGTTGCAAGAGCTACTTAAATACTTAATGCGAAGTAATAACATGAGCATGTGGCCCGGAGCGCTGGTTCCCCGCGTGATGGCTGCAATCTCTGACCATTGTCCAATATAATTAGTGTCGTTATGGTCCAGGTTCAGATCAGTCAGTAGCTATAACCATTTAAGTCTTCCAGTCTTGTGTAACCTCCCACCACGTCTTTGGTATAACAACCTTGAATTAATTATAAAAACAATAGATGGTTTGCGTTTTTCCAGCCAAAAACTTCTTTCAGCCCTAATTTTGCTAAATGTAATTTGTCTTATGCCTGCCTAAAAATATTTCACTTTTTGGATTGTGATACAGTATTTTTTTCAGAGACAAGTGTCAGTTAACGCTGTGGAAAGAAGAGTTAAAATGAACATAAACAGTACCTTATTAATATTTTTCAAAATTGTCCTATTTTTACCAATGGGAATGGGATGCTCCTTTATAGAACACAAATCAAAATTGAAATCCACAATTTGAATTTGTTATAGCCCCTTATCTATCAAATAACACAGAACGAGCGCCTCCACTTTCGTAACCCGATAGTTTGAGCATATAGGAAGCAATTTCAGTTTAAATTGGTGGATTGCTGGCGGCGAGAGACTACCTGTTACGTCACGTGACGAAGAAAACCTTGTCGACTTATTTTAGAATCGGCCATAATGTAAAAATGAAGATCCTCTACAGTACACATTTTTACCGGTTTGGCAGGTACCGGGTCTCGCATCTTAGGTGAGAAAATACCCCATTCTCTCATGGGCATGGTCCTTTCATTCGCAAATTTAGTGTGTAATGTTGGTACTGATGGGAGATTCCAATATACAATTATTACTGACGATATTATAATAATTTACATTAGAAATATGTACAAAAGAAACAATAGTTAGTTTGTTGATCATGTTACGGCTTTAGACAAAACCAAAATAAACCGTATATTTTTATTGCGAATCAGTGACCACGAGACAAAGCCACCTATCAGAGCTGTGGTACCTGTTCGGAAGACAAGAACCTGCGCCCTGTCGGGATGATAGGGCTCAGCTGTTAGCTAATTCCCGCCGAAACGCGACCATCAATAAACGCCATTTGCATAACTCAAACTGCCGCCGTGGCGCGGCGCTGCGCTGGCGCAACATCTCGATCTCAGGCTCAGCGCGCCCGTGGGAACACCAATAATCACAATATTCGACACCGGTTCACCTTTAGCGGCGGCGGCCCGCTGTTTTGTAACCTGCCTAAACGTGACGGATGTTCCCATGAGACTTGCGTGAATCAGCACTCGATTGTTTCATGTTCATAAAGCTAAAACCTTTAGTTAGGCATATTAATAATACTTCAAAGAAATATTAGAGGTAGAAGTAGTTTCTAAATTTAAAAAAAGAAAAAAACACCCTTAATATTGAACAGGAAAATAATGCTGTATTATAGATCAATATTTTAAAGAGCATCATTAACGAAAACAATAATTTCTTCATATCCTAAGAGGGAAATTAAAAGAATGCTCCCTTACCGGCTTTGAGCCTAGTTGCACCCCCGACATCCTGCTTAATTTTAATTAATTTGTCAAATTGATTTTTATGAAAATATGTTACCTATAACTGTTCCGTACATAAAATTTGGAAAATTTCTTTAATCAGTTTTTAAATAATTTAGTGAATAGTGAATTAGATCTTTCGAATTCGGTTCCCTTCACGACCAAAACTACTACTTTAGTACTATCTAGGTTGCTGGACCTAGTCCAAATTAGGCCTACTAGTAAAAATTTTTTTTATAATAGTAAAATAAATTGCACAATAGAGAATGCTTTATAGTTATAGGATGGTAGTCTATAGTACGATGACATAGTCAATATTTATAAATCACTTCACTTCGCTTGATTAATAATAAAAAAAGTTTGTTTACACCAGAAAGTTAGAAATATGTTAAAAATTATTTTCATAAACGTTAGAAGTATAGGAAAACTAACAAAGTGGCCGTAGGATTGTAATGGCGCCACTGTAACTCTTCGGGATCATTATGTCTTGGCTCGCGGTCTACTCATATATCATGTCGCAGTTGTGTTGTATATGCATGTGGAGCTTCCTACACCACTACACCTTACTCTGTGTACGTGGTCTTCCCACTTCATACTCTGTGGACGTAAGTTCAAGGCCTCGACCGTCACCTATCAAGACGCCGGTTCGCAGCTGTCACTTTCCTATCTTATCTCTTGTAATTAATTGAATCTTGTTAACCTTTTGACTGTTGCACACTCGGGTGGTTCGTAGTTCTGCTAATTGGTAGTGACGAGTTTGCGCCGCTCGACTTCCTCTAGGTCATTAAGTTCCCCATAGTATACCTTATTATTCTTAAAATATTAAAAAATAATATCAATACATAAGCTTTCCAAAAATAAAATGACTTCTACATTATACTTTTCAAAATTTTATTTTAGTTTCTAGTAGTCACAAGTTGCAGCGGCTCATGGTCCCTTTTTTATTGTTGCGACGTAAGACCTTTGGATCGCTGTGAAACATCAAGTCAGATTCCCATCAAACTTATATGTGTAATTTTTTCCGTATTGGAATGTTATTTATGGATGTAATTGTGTTTTTTCCTTGCAGAAAAATATAAGCCGTCAGTTTTGTTCAGGATTAGTGTGCGTAGATTTATTGCCATGAGCTGAAATTTACTGATAAAATACGTAGATGATGAGTTGAAGTGCAACATAGCCGCATCCGCACTGGCCGACCATCCTCACAAACATTTCTGACGAACCACTACTGATCATATGATTTACATTAGGAAT
This sequence comes from Neoaliturus tenellus, assembly GCA_030545055.2. Classification (NCBI taxonomy): domain Eukaryota; kingdom Metazoa; phylum Arthropoda; class Insecta; order Hemiptera; family Cicadellidae; genus Neoaliturus; species Neoaliturus tenellus. The sequence goes on along the minus strand of CM061533.1, from coordinate 123,920,447 downwards.
AAACACCACCAGACAGACAAAAGTTCGCCAGGACCAAGGAATCTAAAATAAACTAAAATAAATAAAGACGAGGTAGGGGTCATATAGTTTATGCATTGTTAATATTACTGTTAGTATTATTTCTGTTAAAGTTTTTTTTTTTCATGTTTCAACTTGTTAAGTTTCAAGATTTCTTGCTTTTGTTATATAGTTGTTAGCTGTTTAGTATTGTGTTAGTTTCATTATCTTTTTATTGCTAAAAATTATGCACTGTAAACCCATCCCTACCATAAAAAAAGATGAAGTATTAATTAAAACATAAAAAATATTAATATGTGTTAAATGAATAAAAAACAAGAAATAATAATAATAAAAAATAAATAAATGAATAAAATAATAACATTACTATTATATGTACAAAAAAAGAAAAAAGAAAAAAAAATAAAAAAAAGAAAAATGGGGTAGGTTGGAGAAAAAATCACAGAAACCATGTAACTTTATTAGTAGCCTCTAGCAAGTAGCCATTAGCCATCAACTATTGTTTGTATAATGTGATGTATTGGGTTCTTCCCGTTGAAATAAATAAATAAATAAAAAATAAGATAAGACATGCAACGCCCTCTATGGACCAGGTGTTCTTTTGCACCTATGACATCATCATCAAGGAATCTAAAATCAATTAAGACAAGGTAGGGGTCACGACATGCAATGCCCTCTATGCACCAGGTGTTCTTTTGCACCTATGACGTCATCATTTTCATTTCCAGTAATAGTTAATGGTGATGTCATAGGTGCAAAAGAACACCTGGTGCATAGAGGGCGTTGCTTGTCTTGACCCCTACCTTCTCTTTATTTATTTTAGATTCCTTGATCATCATCATCATTACCAGCGATTACCAGTGTTAGTAAATGGTGATGTCATATGTGCAAAAGAACACCTGGTGCATATAAAGCGTTGCATGACCCCTTATCTATTTTTATATTGCCTATATTTATTTTAGTTCCTTGGTCAGGACACTGTTCGGCAAACATGTCTCACAGTGTGGCCGCCGCTTTAAAAACAAACTTTAACACTCTTAATGCTATATGGGGTTCAATTACTGTACTTCAAATTGTAATTACCGAGCTTAACATTTTTTCGCCACTAGAGATACAAATATTATATTTCAACCCGAAAATTATATTTCTCTGATTTCGAATTTTTACACCTCATTTGGCAGTAGGCTTCCTGTGCATGATTTTGTTATATAGGTTGTGTGAACCTCAGGTTCACAGGTATACAGGTAGGTTGTAATAGCCAAGATTACTATACTGTAGATTCAAGAATTCACTATGAACTGATAGCCTAACCATTTATTCAATTTAAGTCTCTCTCTCACTACCTCTACCACTAGCCTTGATTACCTTGCAAGTCATCATCACCACACTACTGTATTCCACACCCGTTAATATCCATTACGTCAGCAGCGCATGAATGCGATGGCTACGTCGGATAGCTGATTGTGGGGGGGGGGGGGGGCAAAGCACGGTGAGTAGACAGCAGTTTAGTTGCTATCGCATCAATTCCACATCAATCACTACGCATAACTGCATTCACTCATAGTTAGGTATACGAGTCACTGAGCGTTCTTCAAAATGCCATGCCCATGGCATAGGAATCTTTAACTTACACCTGCATCGTCTTTAAGTTATATTGATTGTGTATTTATTATCACTCAATTTACAATTAACTTTTATTCTTTACAAAGCTCTTCGAAATTTAGTGTTTTCTAAACGGTAAGCTCGACGCTTTATATATTTTTTAAAGGAAATAATTAAAAACGTGCTTAACTTTTGTTTTGGTGCGTTCAAAGCAGGTAAAATAATCACAATCAGATTTTCTTTTGAAATCGTACGATAAAGAAGGTTGCGAAGTGAAGAACCAGAGGAATGATCATAAGTGAGCCGATTGGGTATTTAAGTGAGTTTAGTGAGGATTAGCCTTCCGATTATCATTAATTTAAATGTCTTTCAAATGTCACTTTTTTCAATTTAATATTCTCTAATGGCTCGAATTTACCGCTCACCAGACTCTATAGTTGTTGGATCCGTACCGCACGGCACGCCTCTGCCGCTCTGGCCCACGCTCGCAGCCGGATACGTAAATTAGTACACCGCTCTATTTTACGATTCCACCCATGAATAATTGGCTATAATGCAATCAAACGCCTTTAGCTGAGAGCATATGTTGATGCAGTAGAGATTAGTGTTGTGCACAAGTCGTGGCCTCCCACTTGCTGTTGTATTTATACATAAGACTCTGGAATCGCCTCTCTGGATTCCCAGCTATGTAAAAAATAACTTTTATTTTCATTTCATCGGAACCATTCTAATTTTAATGTCTTCAAATCCAGAATTTTTACAGGATTACTGTAATAAGAGTAGGTATAAACCAACTTGCAACATAAGCAAGCTGAGTATTTTGAATAAAATAATAAAATTTTGTTTTTGTTTGCAAGCAGTAGTTTAAATAACTGTTTAGTACCATAGTATGCATGACTGGAAATTGAGACGTTTTAGTATCTAAGTGAGAAAAACTTTATTATTAAAAACTTCGGTAAAATTATTGTAATCACAGGCAGGGTGTTATTTCACCCTGATTATGCAGTCAATATGTGCGTGATGCAACATAAGTAATATATTAGGCATCCTTATACATGGGGAAAGTGGTTGGAGTGGCTTAACCTCAATTGCATTTTGATGAGCAAAACAGTTTGGATATTATAAACCTATTATATATTAAACGAAATTCTCTCTGATGGTTATTTCTTGCTTATAAGTCACTTGATGGTTATACGTATCTTCCTGCCTATCCAAAATGCTCTGAGAATAATTATAACCCATAACGATTGTGTTGACAACATCTGTCAGCTAAAACTACTTGCTATAGACCGTAGTTTGCGAGTCTATTCATTATGAATTAGGCCCTACCATTATTGTCAAAACTCCTGGCAATGTTCTTCGGAGAATTCGCTGTTTATAGGGGTAAAATTCACATCTCAATAAAACGAACCAAGGTAAATTAACATTTCCGGTAAAAGGTTTAAATGTAGGCCTGACTAAATGTTATTGTTTTTATAATACACAATATTCTAATATACTGTATATATAGGCTATTAGTAAAAAGTCATAAGTACAACCCCGACTTTTTGATACTGTACATAACTTTTGTTCAGTAGTGCTTTAGCTAGGTTCAACTTTGTGTGCGTAATTTTATAGTCATGAATATTTATGGTAATCCACATAACACCAATTAGGCCTCTACGAGTCCTCGATAGCTACCAGCAGTGCGTTCGGCAGTTTCTCCACTCCGCTCTATTTCTCCACATTTCTTCCTGCACTTCAGGCGAACATTGCAGATTTGCAGCTAATAGCATTATCTAAGCACATTCCATGTACTTGCTAACAACCTCTCAAAACAGCAGAAGTCGTGGAGAAAACGGGGACGGTAATCATAAGCAGGATTACCGGCCAATCTCCATCCTTCTCCTCCTTTCGAATTTGGAGGAAATCATTGCCGACCGTTTTAATCGGTGGTTTCCTTCGTTGATCACGCGAATTCGTAGGGAAATTGAATGAAAGCGCTGCATAGGATGGGAGGGGTTTCAACGGATAGGAGGGATATTGCATGCTAATGTTTTACTTTCCATAAAGTTGAATTTGATCTTCCTGAACAATGTTCACCATTTTACATTTTTTTAACTAAAAAATAATCAATATACATACGATTTTAAACATTTTTCTTATAGACTTTTGTAATAGGTTATAAAGAAATATAGATTTTTCAACCAATATAGAAAATAGTAAATAAGTAATTGGAAAAAAATTATTACATTATTAGACATGATCTCTTTCAGCAGTTGTAGCTTAGTGAACTCATTGTGAAAATTTGTTTTTGTGACTGCTCCACGCGTTTTGGCTAGTCCGGTGCTTGTTTCGAATCCCACGTAAAACGGTAACAATTCAGCAATACAACCCACGCTTCGACCGACCACACCGGACATTTCAAAACTGACGACATAATCAAGTCTTGTGGGATGTTGGCACCCGGTCGGCTACGCCCTGACAACAATAACTACCAGATAGCAGCTTGTTATTGTTTATTGCTACAAAAGGTTCCCGCGCCACATGAAATGGAAATTTTATAAGATCAGAGCCGCCACAGGAAGTTTCATGTTGATCTTATCTTTTCCGTGTCTACAACATTCTGTGCTGTAAACCTTTAGAGTACATAAAAGTAGAGCCCAGGGGATTTCTTAAATGCATATTCGAGGGCTTTTAGTTTAGGTACGAAGGACCATGATGTAAATAAGAATGTATCCCGGTTCTTTAACAATCCTATTTCTCTTTTTTATTCTATCTCACTTTTTTTAAAGTCAGAGAATTCATATCTTCAATATCATTGATAACCAATAAGTTTGAAAATTTGCTCAAGTACAGAGAAGTCGTTTATTCTTCTCTGTGCTCAAACTATTTTACTCACATGTTTGAAAATTATAAAATCAACAATCCTCGAGGACTCGGTTGGCCGTAGGAGTCAAGGTTGTCAAGGTCTCCGCCTATTAATATAACCGCCTGTGAAAAACAGATAATGAATGCCTGGGCTGGAGCTGCGAGTGTCCGTGGGCCGTGCGGGCCGTGGCTCGTGTGTGGGTACAGTATACAGTGGTGGTATCAGTTCCTCACTTGCCTGCGAGATGGCGCCACGCTAGCCGACAACATGTAAGCTGTAGGTTTTGATAATTTAATAATCTCGATTTGGACAGAAATGTTTATATAATGTCGATTAATAAAGATTTTTCATTGTTGATAGAATTTTTATTTGTTGGTCGACCGCGGGCTGTCTGTTTGGACTTATTAATTTTATAAAATGTAGGCATGCGTTTATACATAGGACAAAGAAGGAGTTATATAACTGATAATTTTCAATTCACCCGATGTTTCTCATTCACGGGAATATTTGTTTTGAAGTGTTCACTTCGGTGTTATAAGTTTATCTATCCCAAGGAATCTAAAATAAATAAAGAGAAGGTAGGGGTCAAGACATGCAATGCCCTCTATGCACCAGGTGCTCTTTTGCACCTGTGACGTCATCATTATCATTTCCAGTAATAGTAAATGGTGATGTCATAGGTGCAAAAGAACACCTGGTGCATAGATGGCATTGCATGTCTTGACCCCTACCTTCTCTTTATTTATTTTAGATTCCTTGATCTATCCTAAGTAATTCTTGACACACGAACAATCGAATAAAAAATAATGATAAACACCTTATAGGTAAAATAAAAATCCCTACGTATAGAGTAAAATACCTTTAAAAGTTGTTACTTGCAGATTAATGAAGACAAACGTATCCTTGCCTTTTCATTTCGCGTATGTTTTGATTGAAGTATTAAATTTTCACGTTACGTTTTTATGAACTCTATATTGAACTCTAGGGAATTATGCAATTTGCTAATATGCAGAGGTAATATTTATAAATAAAAATTTAATATACTCTGTTTATGTGAACACAGCTTATTTTTGCATCAACTTACCAACAACCGAACGACGCTGTTCAAGTGTACTTGACTTGTTGCATAGTAGACCAAGCAACATATATACAAGAATATTAGACCTATATTAAAAAGTAATATTTAATTTAAACTTTGATGAAATTTTCGGTGGTTTATTAAGACAATAGCCTTTTTAATTATTTGTTTTTTATCTTGAGCAAAACGGTTCAGAATTTAAAAGTAACCGTTGCAGAATATAAATAAATGTTCTGAGTTTCGGCATTGTTCAATTTTATTTATAAATCAAGAATATTTTACTATCTTAGTTTAACTAAACTGGTTAAACCACAAAGTTCAATACTTTTTAAGATCAAACTGCTAATTCAGTAGTAGTAGCCTACACGATGTAGCCGGCCAGGACCTCGGCGGCGGCGCGGCGACTCTTGCGTTTCCATTTGTTTCACCGCCTTCATTTGTAGAACAGCAACCACAATGACGGTTAGACGCTGCTCGTTGCTTCTCAGATCTCACACAGGCGTTTTAATCTCAATTATAGGTTTTGTGCGCTCTAACGTCTTTTTTTCGTGCAATTTGTATTACCATAAATCTTCCGTGTTTGTTCTTAATAGATAGAAATGCCTTGACAAATTTTTCTCCTATACTCACTGTTTGTACTAACCTCTTTCCGATATAATTATTATTTTAGATCAAAATCAATATTGGTTCTTAATCGGTTTAATGAATTTTTTATTTAGTTTATGAATTGGGAGTGTACAGTATATAAACATGCTTACAATTAATGTAAATGTTTCTTTTGTTGTAAAACACCAAACCACACCACCATGTGTCTCATTAATATCTTAGCATTGACAAACTTAGCATGATTTCTTTTCATAAACTTAACATGATATTTTTTCCTTGTTAAAATGCGATTATATTTTTAATACAGATTTGGGCTCATTCAGTCCACGACTAATAATACTTTCCATAAAAATACTTTTTGGATAATTTAAATATTTTGCTTTAAAATCTGGTGATTTATTGCTACTTTACAATAATTTAAATGTAAAACAATACATACACACAATTTTAAAAATTTAAAGAAGAGGAAGTTTAATACATTTAAGAGCCAATTGCTGTTGCTGTATGATTATGGCGCTTGATTAATGATGGCAGGGAATGCATAAGCGTAATTTTTTTATATAATGATATAAAAACTCTCCCTCAGTAATTTATAAAAAATAAAATGAATTTAAATAATCTGAAATTTTGGACTTAAATTGAGCCAAGTATTCCTTAAAACTAATTTAGGTGGGATTGGATAATCCGATGGTTAACACATTCATATAAAATCTACCCTCCCCTCAATCAAAACGTTAAATTTTGCCCATTCTCAGATGACCGATTCTATTAACATTCATCCTCAATTTGTAATACAGTACCAGGTTAACCGAGCCTTGCTCGTTGGTTTTTATTCACTTTTGTTATAGTGTCAAGGTAAAAAAGCAATTAAATTTCCACCAACAACCAACTATACCTCTTCACAGTTAACAGCTGTTTCAAAAAGTCTGCTTAACATTAATGTTTCTTTCTTTTTGTTTACATTTCGTTGTTATTTCGTTACCAAAATAGCAACCCATAAGATTAATGTTAAAAATTACAATTTTAAAACCTTATTTTAGACCAAATTCGATTTTTTCTGGGGTTGAGGCTGTTTCTAAACTTATTTTTGGGCCAAAACACTCTTTAATGCAAACTTTAAGCAAAATCTAACAGCTAGATTTCGAGATCGTGGAACACACATCCCTTCAGACATTCCTCGTATTATAATATAGGATTGGACGCAATGTTGGATGAAATATTACACTTTTAGTCTACAATGTTGACAATAAAGTTTTGGTTGTGTGTGTTGCAGGATGCGGCTGTTCAAGCGGCGGTGCTCGGACCCCTCGCCGCAGCTAGTGAGCCTATCACCCATCAGCCAGGAGGGCGAGGACGATGCGGAGGCGGAGGCGGAGGCTGCTAGGCCCCGGCAGACGCGCTCTGGCCAGGCGTCCCCCGCCCGCACCCCCGTCAACGGCTCCCCCAGGGCCTATCGCAAAGGTACATAGATCAGTGTTTCAGGAAAAATAGTTACATGATGTTATTTTCCTATAGGATAGATATTTGCTCAGTTCTGGCCTGGAAATTTGTTTAAAAATTAATAGTTTTACATACCGGTATTACCTTTCAGTAGACCTGATGGGAGTATAACCCAGCCCTCTGATTGGTCGAGAGGTGGTCACGTGACCGATGACGTCATTAGTCATGTGGTGTAGGCCACGCCCCTTTTCCAAGATGGCGGCTGTTTTGGCGGGAAATTTCCTACCCTAACTTTTGACCACGTGTTCTAACCTCACTTTTACCGCGTGTTAGGTAATTTCTAACCTAACAAGCCTTATAGTCCACCATTAATTAAATTTTTATGAATAAAATTTATACATGGTGAGGTCAGGAGTCGAACCCGGCCCGCTGGCGCGTGAGTTGCGAGCTTTACCTCTTAGCCACCGAGGTACTTGTTTGATGGTGGCGGAAATGTGTCTGATAACGCGGTGTTTGCGATGGCGCGTTATTTAACAAATTAATGAAAAGAATGAAATAGCGCTATCAACAAAGTATTCGTTAACCTCTGTAACCTTTGATAGCGGCAATCGCTAAACAACGGGAAAACTGTCTGCCCTTTATGACCTCAGATAAAGATAACTATGGATAAGTGTGCAAAGTGTTTGTCAGTTTATCCAGTTGAACTTTCCTGGTATACTGTACGTTCCGCAACCAACTTGCGCCTACAGTCCGTTCATGTTTCTATTGGACACTTTCGGTTTTTGTATCTCCCCCATTTATACTTCCACAAGGTTGTAACTTGGTACAGGGGTGTACATACAACATATAATTTTTATAAACTACCCTCTGGGGGTGAACTACCCCTGGAACAACCCCTAACTTAAAAAGTGCAAAATATCATCATAATCGTTTGAGACCCTTAATTCTAGCGTTATTAACATTGAATCGCATGAAAATACCCAGTTTTTCGATGGGGCTCATTTCAACCCTTAACTGTTTTACACCTATCGCTCAGGTGTTTGAAGGCTGAGGTGAACCAGATTCGGGTTGTAGGTATGTGTACTCTATGTAACTCTTTCAACCAAGTTTAACCATCATCCCTTATATTTTTTAAATCAACCCCTATGGGTTTTCTCCCATAACATGCTTACCATTAGAGCAAAAATTCTGAAACATGGTGTATAGTTAGATACTAGTGACTAGTATATGGCCTAACCTGTTGTTTTGTCGCCAGAGTGTATCACGTGTCCACAAGATGGTGGCGCCCATGTATTTTCGCGCCAATTTCATGCAGTTTGATATTTCTCCACTAGTTCTAACCTCACTTTCACCACGTGTTTGACCACATGAGTCAAGTTGGGGGGGGGGGGGGAATTTCAAAACTTTTAAACCATGTGTTCTAAACTCACTTTTACCACGTGTTTGACTACGTGAGTCAGGATAGCGGGGAATTTCCAAACTTTTGACCATGTGTTTTAACCTCACTTTTACCACGTGTTTGAACACGTGAGTCAAGATGGCGTCCGGAGGGAAATATCCAAACTTTTGACCACGTGTTCTAATCTCACTTTTATCATGTTTTTGACCACGTGTATTGAGATTGTGGCTGTTTTGGCTTGAAATTTCCAAACTGTTGACCATGTGTTCTAACCTCACTTTTATCATGTGTTCGACCACGTGTGTCAAGATGGCGGCTGTTTGGCGGGAAATTTCCAAAATTTTGACCACGTGTTCTAACCTTACTTTCACCACGTGTTTGACCACGTGAGTCAAGTTGGCGGGAAATTTCCAAACTTTTAACCACATGTTCTAACCTTACTTTTACCATGTGTTTGACTACGTGAGTCAAGATGGCGGGAAATTTCCAAATTTTTGACCATGTGTTCTAACCTCACTTTTACCACGTGTTTGAACACGTGAGTCAAGATGGCGTCTGGAGGGAAATTTCCAAACTTTTGACCTTGTGTTCTAACTTCACTTTTACCACGTGTATGACCACGTGAGTCAAGATGGCGTCTGGCGGTAAATTTTCTAACCTCACTTTTAACCATGTGTTCTTACCTCTCTTTTACCACGTGTTTGACTACTTGAGTCAAGATAACGTTTGCAAATTTTCACTGTGACGAGTTTGAACCCTTGGCAATAGCCCCACAATGGTGTGACATTTGTTATGTTTTTCATCATGGAACCTTACCATGTAGTTTGATGATTTTTCAGAGTGTAGCTGTATGCAGAGCGTACTTAATGTACTTTACTGTATCTGTGTTTGACGATCTTCCTGCAGAGTGTACTGTTTTTGATAGATCTAAAAATGTTAATTTTACTATTTATATTTTGTAGTCATGGAAGTTTGATGTTTCTACACTTGTTGGCAGATCTGAGGTACGTTAGTTTGATTTTCCCCACCAGAATGCAACACTTCTAGAAAGTTGGCCAACTGAAACCAGGTATATTATTAGTAATGTGTATATGATATATGGTGTTACTGTTTATGATTATTTATTGGCATACACCAATATGGTAGCCCCTATGACAGCTCTACGTGGGTTGATTACCGCGTTTTCCATTTTGGGACCAAGCAACGCAATAGGCTACACAGCTGTGATTGGTAATTTTGAGATGTGGCTAGTTTACTGTTATCCCACTAGAGTGTACTGCGCGTACGAATACGGCCTTACCTGTTGTTTTGTCACCAGATTGTATTACGTGTACGTAAGCATGTGATGAATGAATTCCCCCAATTACCTGCAATTCTCTGCAGTGTTACCAACTTATGTTATTTACTAAAAACATAGTCTATAAGGTATCTATATATATAATTCCGTAAGCGAATCGGTCCCCACGAAATATCTCGAGTTAGAATAAAGATAGGGTAACGTATGATGGCTCATTTTGAAGCTTTTGGGCCAAGGACGCAAGGAAAAATACCAGTATTATCAAAAGTTACCTGGGCTTTGCCCCACTGGACCTTGAAGTTCCAATGTTAATCTAATGGGAAGAAGTTTTTAGATCTGCACGTGTAATTAAGCAGATGTTAAAGTAAATATTTTTTATCATAAACTCAGCTGTTTATTGAGCAGATATTTTGAGTTAAGATAACCATACAATTATAAATTTAAAAAATTGGCAATACACTATAAAAATGGAAAACACTAATAGTCATGGGCAAATTACTGATTCACAACAGATGTCTTCTTCGTGACCCCATCTATGTCTTTAAGGAGACAGGAGTAGAATGATTGTATATACTGATATACCACAATTAAAAGTGGATTAGACGTGTTATGATTGATATAATGGTTAAATTTATATTGTCTTTAATCAGTGAATTACGTTTAGTTATTACATTAATGATTTATAAATTGGCTATTTAGAGTAGTTAGAGTTGAACGTTTTATTGAGTGTTTGTTTATTTCCAACTGAATCATATTATGTAAACTACTAACATTGGATAACCTCCGAATGAGGAATATTTTGTTTTGGTTCGATCCCTTCTCTGCTTATTTCTTTACGTAGTTCGTAGGGAAAACAATAAACGCCCGTTAATCCACAAGGACTGGGAGCTTTTCATGTAAATAATAGTGTGCGAAAACGGACAACACAGTATATCAATCAATGTTATACTTAATTGACCGAATAGAACAAAATAGACTACAATCATAGCACGAGGACGTCGGTGGCACGGGGCGTAAGGGAGCATGTGGGCACGGGGGAAATAGGGGGCACTGCGGAGGGCACAGGACGGTACGGGAAGGACGGTAAGGATGGTGATACAGGACCATGGGGAGTACAGGATGTTCAAGATATGGGAGCATAGAGGGCACGAGGGGGGCATGGAGAGGAACGCATGAGGGCAGAGGAGCATAGAGGAAACAGGGCATAGGCATTCTGGGGTGGCATGGCCGACATAGGGGGCACGCGGGCATGAGGTGGCGGGGGGTGTGGGGTCACAAGGGGCACCAGGGGCGTCGGTGGCAAGAGGGTTAGATGGGCATGGGGTGGCACGGGGGAGGCATGGGGGACATAGAGGGCATCGGGACCACGGGGAAGAAGGATGGGAATGTGGGCACAGAGCACCTTGGGTGCAGGGGTGTGGGGGGGTTTACGAGGGGTGTCGGTGGCACAGGGGGCATTTGGGGCCAAGATTGAGGCATGAGTGACATAAGGGCACGGGGTGAAATGGTGAGCATGGAGGCACGGGCGTATGAGGCATGGGGCACAAGGGACACTAGAAATGTCAGTGGCATAAAATCTGGTTAAGAATGGGGGCACAGAAGAGGAATGTGGAACATAGAGACCACGGGGGCCATGTTGAAGAACTGCGGGCATCATGGGAGAATGGGGGGGAAAGGAACATGGGGGCACAAGGTCCGAGAGCATGGGGGTTACTCGGGCCCTAAGGGTGTTGGAGGTACAGGAAACACTTTACCAGAGAGTTGAACGGGGACTCGGGGAGGCGTGGGGGACATGGCGAGTGTGGGGGAATGGGAGGCACAGGGGTCCAGGGCGAAGGAGTATACAGCATTAAAGGGCTAATGTTGGATTGAACTATTTTATTTACCTGAGTATTCAAACTTATTATGAACAGGTTAAAGGTTAAACTATTTTTAAAGAGTCCGGTTGTATAATAGTGCAATAGCTTTTTTCCCATAAAATAGACTATTGTATTTTAATAAAGGGGAGATTATTGGTAAATTACTGATTTTATAACTCGAAATTGTTTCGTCAAGATAAGGTAATATTTTATTAGCGAATCCAAACGTATAATCATATGTACTACAACTTGAGATGAAATAGAGTAATTATGCAAGGAGGTGATGAATTGAAGCTTATTTTTTGGAGACAACATCACCATTTTGATTTTTAGGGGCCTTTGCCCCTACAATCCTCTAGTATTATATACTACAATGTATATACTATAGCGTATTGGTACTGTTGCCAACTTACAACCTCACTTTGACCAGGTGAGTCAAGATGGCGGCTGTTTCGGCGGGAAATTCCAAATTTTCGACCATGTGTTCTAACCTCACTTTTGACACGTGTTTGACCTCGTGAGTCAAGATGACGGCTGTTTTGGCGGGGAAATTCCAAACTTTTGACCACGTGTTCTAACCTACTTTTACCACGTGTTTGACCACGTGTTCTAACCTCACTTTTACCACGTGTTTGACCACGTGAGTCAAGATGGCGGCTTTTTGGCGGGAAATTCCCAAACTTTTAACCACGTCTTCTAACATCACTTTTACCACGTGTTTGACCACGTGAGTCAAGATGGCGTTTGGCGGAAAAATCTTATAACTTTTGACCATGTGTTTTAACCTAACTTTTGACCACATGTTCTACTAGGTGAGTCAAGATGGTGGGAAATTTCCAAACTTTTGACCATGTGATCTAACCTACTTTTACTATGTGTTTGACCATGTGAGTCAAGATGGCGTCTGGAGGGAAATTTCCAAACTTTTGACCTTGTGTTCTAACCTCACTTTTAACAGGTGTTTGACCATGTGAGTCAAGATGGCGTCTGGCGGGAAATTTTCTAACCTCACTTTTGACCATGTGTTCTAACCTCACTTTTACCACATGTTTGACCATTTGAGTAATGATAGCGTTTGCAAAATTTTCACTGTGCCGAGTTTGAACCCTGGGCAATAGCCCCACTATTGTGTGACAATTGTTATGTCTTTCATCATGGAACCTTAGCATGTAGTTTGATGATTTTTCAGAGTGTAGCTGTATTCAGAGCGTACAGTATGTTGGTTGATGATCTTCCTTCAGAGTGTATTGTTTTTGCTACATTAAAAATTTTAATTTTACTATCTATATTTTGTAGTCATGGAAGTTTGATGTTTCTACACTTGTTGGCAGAGCTGAGGTACGTTAGTTTAATTTTCCCCACCACAGTGCAACACTACTAGAAAGTTGGCCGACTGCAACCAAGTACATTATTAGTACTATGTATATAATATATGGTGGTACTGTTTATGATTATTTAGTGGCATACACCAATATGGTAGCCCCTATGACAGCTCTACGTGGGTTGATTGCCGCGTTTTCCATTTTGGGACCAAGCAACGCAATAGGCTACACAGCTGTGATTGGTAATTTAGAGAGTTGGCTAGTTTACTGTTAACCCACTAGAGTGTACTGCGCGTACAAATACGGCCCTACCTGTTGCTTTGTCACCAGAGTGTATCACGTGTACATAAGCATGTGTTGAATGAATTCCCCCAATTACCCGGAAATTTCCATGTAAATTCTATGCAGTGTTACCAACTTATGTTATTTACTGTAAACATAGTCTATAAGGAATGTTATGTACTACAAAGTATATACTATAGCGTATTGGTACTGTTGCCAACTTACAAAATATCTGCATTGCTAAAGAACTCTAACCTCTCTTTTACCACATGTTTGACCACGTGAGTCAAAATGATGGGAAATTTCCTAACTTTTTTTCATATGTTCTAACCTCACTTTTACCACGTGTTTGACCACGTGAATCAAGATGATGTCTTAACCTCACTTTTACCATGTGATTCAAAATGGCATTTAGCGGGAAATTTTCTAACTTTTGACCACGTGTTCTAACCTCACTTTTACAACTTGTTTGACCATGTGAGTCAAGATGATATCTGGCGGGAAGTTTCCAAACTTTTGACCATGTGTTCTAACCTACCTTTACCACGTGTTTGACCTCGTAAATCAAGAAGATGGCTTAACCTCACTTTTACCATGTGTTTGACTACTTGAGTCAAGATAGCGTTTGCAAAATTTTCACTGTGCTGGATTTGAACCCTGGGCAATAGCCCCACTATGGTGTGACATTTGTTATGTTTTCCATCATCGAACCTTACCATATAGTTTAATGATTTTTCAGAATGTAGCTGTATGCAGAGCATACAGTATGTTGTTTGACGATCTTCCACCAGAGTGTACTGTTTTCGCTAGATCAAAAAATTTTAATTTTACTATTTACATTTTGTAGTCATGGGAATTTTATGTCTCTACACTTGCTGACAGAGCTGAGGTTCGTTAGTTTGATTTTTCCCCACCAGAGTGCAACACTGCCAGAAAGTTGGTCAACCGAAACCAAGTATATTATTAGTAATGTGTATATGATATATGGAAGTACTGGTTGTAATTATTTAGCGGCATACACCAATATGGTAGCCCCTATGACAGCTCTACGTGGGTTGATTGCCGCGTTTTCCATTTCGGGACCAAGCAACGCAATAGGCCACACAGTTGTGATTGGTATTTGTGAACCATATAAACGTTGTCAACACCAGTGAAACGTATGTCAGACGATTCAGAGTGTATGGTCATAAGACCACTTTTAAGCTTAACACTCCATCAGAGGAGAGGGTCCGAGATCGATAGGCTCAGAGGAGGGTTTTCCAGCCTCGTGGAAAATATGAAAGCTGACGCTTCGGAAGGGAATCGGCTCGGGTTCACCTTACGCAGCCTTAATTTAAAAAATAAGGAGCCAGGTTATCTAGCTTTTGGACCGGTCTCCGAGGTCGATGGTGATGTGTTGTTGGAAATTTTCGGTGGTATCGTTCACAGTAACGCTGACTCCATCAACTCGGCAAACACCTTCCAGGTCAAATGTACTCGCGTCAATCTCCCAGTAGGCTCTGGCAGGATCCACCCGAGTATGTTCAGCACATTTAATGAAGAATGTCACAAACGGCAGGGCATAATTTTAATAAACAATAAAGACCAACCCTGCCTGTCTAGAGCAATCGTTGTGGCTAAGGCTAAGGCTAAAGGAAGTACTGACTATAAAGCCATTTTTCAAGATAGACGGAACAGACAGCTTAACAAGGCGACAAAACTTACGCAAAAGGCCAGGGTGGAAATACCTGAAAAGAGGGCGGGTATCCAAGAATTGGTAAAATTTCAAGATCACCTTAAGAAGTATAAGATAACAGCCTATAATTATGACAGGAAAGGTCGAGATGTGTACTTTGAAGAAAATAACCCTGACGCCCAGTTCAAAATCAATCTACTTTTCCACAACGGTTACTTCAATGTTATCACATCCCTTACTGACGCCTTTGCCTGCTCACACATTTGTGAAGCCTGCCATGTCCCATACAGTAATATAGGGAGCCACAGGTGTACCAGCATTTGCCCAGCCTGCCAGACTGTCTCCCCACCCTGCACAGAGCAAAATGGGAGCATAACATGCACTGAGTGTAACATGAAATACAAAAATAAAATTTGTTTGTAAGCACACAAAAGCAAAATATGTAAATCAATCAGAAAATGCATGGACTGTAGAAATTTGTCAACTTGCTAAACAGAAAGTCTGATCACGTCTGTGGGGAAGTTTTTTGTGTCATTTGCAGGGAATTCCTGCCTCCTGACCACCAGTGTTTTATGAAGGTTGACAAGACTCCCCCCAAAACCAAGGATGCCTTGTACATATTTTTCGATTTAGAAACGTGTCAAGACGAACCGGATGTCCAACGATTGGCCTACGATTCCGAGTCCTAACTTCACATTGCTAATCTATGCATCTTCCAACAATATTGTTGGAAGAGCATAGAAGGGCAACATTGTGACACCTCTACTGACCGCACCAAGATTTTCAGGAAAGACCCCGTCACTGCATTTGTCGACTATATAATGGAAGCGTGCAAAAACTTTAAAACCGTTTGCGTAATCGTCCACAACGGTCAAGGTTTTAATTTCAAATTTATTTGGAAACACATAATTGAAAACACTAAATTCACTCCTGAATTAATCATACGCGGAACAAAAGCGATCTTGATGGAATTAGACGACGTACACTTTAATAGCAGTGAACAAGACTAATGGTAAACACCTAACAACACATTTGTTACGCTCTAGTAGAAAAAATTCTAACCATGAAACACTGTGCTCCAGTATGCAAAATAACTTAGCTTCCACTACCCTTCCCCAGTAGTTGGTCGTTTGTTAAACTGTGTCACTTCGAACCATCATGTAGAATAGAAACACATTACTCCACTCTGATAAAGAGCAATATGATAAACTACACATATACTGCAGTACGTACCATACGGTGTATTAAAATTGGAGGCAGAAGAACAATCGAAAAACACATGGTAATGGAACACTAATGGCAAGACTAATGGTAAACAATACATTTGCTACGCTCTAGTAGAAAAACTCTAACCATAAACCGGTGTTCTAGTAGGTAAAAATAACTTTCACTACCCTTAACCCAGTAGTTGGTCATGTGTTAAGCTGTGGTAAAGAGCTATAATGCACCTTGAGCTGCACTTTGAACTATCATGTATAATAGAAACACATTACTCCACTCTTGTAAAGAGCAATTAGATAAACTACAAATGTGCTGCAGTCTAATTAAAAACACGACTGCTTCATAAGTTAAATGTACCACATGTAGTCTAAACTACATGGTACCACATGGTGTTTTAAAATTGCAGTGAAGAAGACTGATGGCAAACAACACATTTGTTACACTCTAGTATAAAAACTCTAACCATGAAACACTGTGCTCTGGTATGCAAAAATAACTTAGCTTCCACTACCCTTCCCCAGTAGTTGGTCATTTGTTAAACTTTGTCACTTTGAAGTATCATGTAGAATAGAAGCACGTTACTCCACTCTGGTAAAGAGTAATCTGATAAACTACACGTGTACTGCAGTCCGATGGGATTGTTTCGTAAGTTAAATGTACCATATGATGTTTTAAAATTGCAGTGAATAAGACTGATGGCAAACGACACATTTGTTACACCCTAGTACAAAACCTCTAACAACGACCCACGGTGCTCTGGTATGCAAAAATAACATAACTTCCACTATCCTTGCCCCAGTAGTCTGTCATTTGTTAAACTGTGGCACTTTGACCTATCATGTACTAGAAGCACATTACTCAACTCTGGTAAAGACCAATCTGATAAACTACAAATGTGCTGCAGTCCAATGGAAAAATTATTGTATCGTAAGTAAAATATACCATATGGTGTATTAAAATTGAAGTGAAGACTAATGACAAATAACACATTTGTTACGCTCTAGTAGAAAACATCTAATCATGAACCACTGTGCTCTGGTAGGTAAAAATAACTTAACTTCCACTACCCTTGCCCCAGTAGCTGTTCATGTGTTAAGCTTTGGTAAAGAACTATCATGCACTTTGATCTGCAATTTGAAGTATCATGTATAGTAGAAACACATTACGCCACTCTGGTAAAAAGCATTTTGGCTAACTACACAGGTGCTGCAGTCCGATGAAAAACATGATTGTTTCGTAAGTTGAATGTACCATATCGGGTATGGAAAGTACAATGGTAGGGTATGAATACCACACATATAAACCATATGCATCGTGCACGTTTAAAAATAACGATGAAAGCAGGATATCCATTAGTCAACAAGATATTATTACTGTGTCTTTTAAGAGTAAACTATATATTGCGAGTAAAATTTCTATAGGGAACAGAAAAGCCAATACAAAAAACTAAACCTGTAAATTAATAAATTGATACAATAATTTTTCCATTGGACTGCAGCACATTTGTAGTTTATCAGATTGGTCTTTACCAGAGTTGAGTAATGTGCTTCTAGTATACATGATAGGTCAAAGTGCCACAGTTTAACAAATGACATACTACTGGGGCAAGGATAGTGGAAGTTATGTTATTTTTGCATACCAGAGCACAGTGGGTCGTTGTTAGAGGTTTTTTACTAGGGTGTAACAAATGTGTTGTTTGCCATCAGTCTTATTCACTGCAATTTTAAAACATCATATGGTACATTTAACTTACGAAACAATCCCATCGGACTGCAGTACACGTGTAGTTTATCAGATTGCTCTTCACCAGAGTGGAGTAATGTGTTTCTATTATACATGATAGTTCAAAGTGACACAGTTTAACAAATGGCCAACTACTAGGGAAGGGTAGTGGAAGTTAAGTTATTTTTGCATACCGGAGCATAGTGTTTCATGGTTAGAGTTTTTTCAACTAGATCATAAAAAAATGTGATGTTTGCCATTAGTCTTCACTTCAATTTTAATACACCATATGTTATATTTAACTTACGATACAATAATTTTTCCATTGGACTGCGGTACATATGCAGTTCACAAAATTACTCTTTACCAGAGTGGAGTAACGTGCTTCTATTCTACATGATACTTCAAAGTGACAAAGTTTAACAAATGACCAACTACTAGGGAAGGGTAGTGGAAGCTAAGTTATTTTTGCATACCAGAGCACAGTGTTTCATGGTTAGAGTTTTTATAATAGAGTGTAACAAATGTGTTGTTTGCCATCAGTCTTCTTCACTGCAATTTTAAAACACCATGTGGTACATTTAACTTATGAAGCAGTCGTGTTTTCAATTAGACTACAGCACATTTGTAGTTTATCTGATTGCTCTTTACAAGAGCGGAGTAATGTGTTTCTATTATACATGATAGTTCAAAGTGCAGCTCAAGGTGCATGATAGCTCTTTACCACAGCTTAACACATGACCAACTACTGGGTTACGGGTAGTGAAAGTTATTTTTACCTACTAGAACACATCGGTTTATGGTTAGAGTTTTTCTACTAGAGCGTAGCAAATGTATTGTTTACCATTAGTCTTGCCATTAGTGTTCCATTACCATGTGTTTTTCGATTGTTCTTCTGCCTCCAATTTTAATACACCGTATGGTACGTACTGCAGTATATGTGTAGTTTATCATATTGCTCTTTATCAGAGTGGAGTAATTTGTTTCTATTCTACATGATGGTTCGAAGTGACACAGTTTAACAAACGACCAACTACTGGGGAAGGGTAGTGGAAGCTAAGTTATTTTGCATACCGGAGCACAGTGTTTCATGGTTAGAATTTTTTCTACTAGAGCGTAACAAATGTGTTGTTAGGTGTTTACAAACAAAGTGAATTTAGTGTTTTCAATTATGTGTTTCCAAATAAATTTGAAATTAAAACCTTGACCGTTGTGGACGATTACGCAAACGGTTTTAAAGTTTTTGCACGCTTCCATTACATAGTCGACAAATGCAGTGACGGGGTCTTTCCTGAAAATCTTGGTGCGGTCAGTAGAGGTGTCACAATGTTGCCCTTCTATGCTCTTCCAACAATATTGTTGGGAGATGCATAGATTAGCAATGTGAAGTTAGGACTCAGAATCGTTGGAAAATCGTTGGCCATCCGGTTCGTCTTGACACGTTTCTAAATCGAAAAATATGTACAAGGCATCCTTGGTTTTGGGGGGAGTCTTGTCAACCTTCATAAAACACTGGTGGTCACAAGGCAGGAATTCCCTGCAAATGACACAAAAAACTTCCCCACAGACGTGATCAGACTTTCTGTTTAGCAAGTTGACAAATTTCTACAGTTCATGCATTTTCTGATTGATTTACATATTTTGCTTTTGTAAGCTAACAAACAAATTTCATTTTTGTATTTCAGGTTACACTCAGTGCATGTTATGCTCCTATTTTGCTCTGTGCAGGGTGGGGAGACAGTCTGGCAGGCTGGGCACATGCTGGTACACCTGTGGCTCCCTATATTACTGTATGGGACATGGCAGGCTTCACAAATGTGTGAGCAGGCAAAGGCGTCAGTAAGGGATGTGATAACATTGATGTGAAGTAACCGTTGTGGAAAAGTAGATTGATTTTGAACTGGGCGTCAGGGTTATTTACTTCAAAGTACACATCTCGACCTTTCCTGTCATAATTATAGGCTGTTATCTTATACTTCTTAAGGTGATCTTGAAATTTTACCAATTCTTGGATACCCGCCCCCTTTTCAGGTATTTCCACCCTGGCCTTTTGCGTAAGTTTTGTCGCCTTGTTAAGCTGTCTGTTCCGTCTATCTTGAAAAATGGCTTTATAGTCAGTACTTCCTTTAGCCTTAGCCTTAGCCACAACGATTGCTCTAGACAGGCAGGGTTGGTCTTTATTATTTATTAAAATGATGCCCTGCCGTTTGTGACATTCTTCATTAAATGTGCTGAACATACTCGGGTGGATCCTGCCAGAGCCTACTGGGAGATTGACGCGAGTACATTTGACCTGGAAGGTGTTTGCCGAGTTGATGGAGTCAGCGTTACTGTGAACGATACCACCGAAAATTTCCAACAACACATCACCATCGACCTCGGAGACCGGTCCAAAAGCTAGATAACCTGGCTCCTTATTTTTTAAATTAAGGCTGCGTAAGGTGAACCCGAGCCGATTCCCTTCCGAAGCGTCAGCTTTCATATTTTCCACGAGGCTGGAAAACCCTCCTCTGAGCCTATCGATCTCGGACCCTCTCCTCTGATGGAGTGTTAAGCTTAAAAGTGTTCTTATGACCATACACTCTGAATCGTCTGACATACGATTCACTGGTGTTGACAAAGTTTACATGGTGGGGGTGGTGTTGACAACGTTTATATTGTTCACAAATACCAATCACAACTGTGTGGCCTATTGCGTTGCTTGGTCCCGAAATGGAAAACGCGGCAATCAACCCACGTAGAGCTGTCATAGGGGCTACCATATTGGTGTATGCCGCTAAATAATTACAACCAGTACTTCCATATATCATATACACATTACTAATAATATACTTGGTTTCGGTTGACCAACTTTCTGGTAGTGTTGCACTCTGGTGGGGAAAAATCAAACTAACGAACCTCAGCTCTGTCAGCAAGTGTAGAGACATAAAATTCCCATGACTACAAAATGTAAATAGTAAAATTAAAATTTTTTGATCTAGCGAAAACAGTACACTCTGGTGGAAGATCGTCAAACAACATACTGTATGCTCTGCATACAGCTACATTCTGAAAAATCATTAAACTATATGGTAAGGTTCGATGATGGAAAACATAACAAATGTCACACCATAGTGGGGCTATTGCCCAGGGTTCAAATCCAGCACAGTGAAAATTTTGCAAACGCTATCTTGACTCAAGTAGTCAAACACATGGTAAAAGTGAGGTTAAGCCATCTTCTTGATTTACGAGGTCAAACACGTGGTAAAGGTAGGTTAGAACACATGGTCAAAAGTTTGGAAACTTCCCGCCAGATATCATCTTGACTCACATGGTCAAACAAGTTGTAAAAGTGAGGTTAGAACACGTGGTCAAAAGTTAGAAAATTTCCCGCTAAATGCCATTTTGAATCACATGGTAAAAGTGAGGTTAAGACATCATCTTGATTCACGTGGTCAAACACGTGGTAAAAGTGAGGTTAGAACATATGAAAAAAAGTTAGGAAATTTCCCATCATTTTGACTCACGTGGTCAAACATGTGGTAAAAGAGAGGTTAGAGTTCTTTAGCAATGCAGATATTTTGTAAGTTGGCAACAGTACCAATACGCTATAGTATATACTTTGTAGTACATAACATTCCTTATAGACTATGTTTACAGTAAATAACATAAGTTGGTAACACTGCATAGAATTTACATGGAAATTTCCGGGTAATTGGGGGAATTCATTCAACACATGCTTATGTACACGTGATACACTCTGGTGACAAAGCAACAGGTAGGGCCGTATTTGTACGCGCAGTACACTCTAGTGGGTTAACAGTAAACTAGCCAACTCTCTAAATTACCAATCACAGCTGTGTAGCCTATTGCGTTGCTTGGTCCCAAAATGGAAAACGCGGCAATCAACCCACGTAGAGCTGTCATAGGGGCTACCATATTGGTGTATGCCACTAAATAATCATAAACAGTACCACCATATATTATATACATAGTACTAATAATGTACTTGGTTGCAGTCGGCCAACTTTCTAGTAGTGTTGCACTGTGGTGGGGAAAATTAAACTAACGTACCTCAGCTCTGCCAACAAGTGTAGAAACATCAAACTTCCATGACTACAAAATATAGATAGTAAAATTAAAATTTTTAATGTAGCAAAAACAATACACTCTGAAGGAAGATCATCAACCAACATACTGTACGCTCTGAATACAGCTACACTCTGAAAAATCATCAAACTACATGGTAAGGTTCCATGATGAAAGACATAACAATTGTCACACAATAGTGGGGCTATTGCCCAGGGTTCAAACTCGGCACAGTGAAAATTTTGCAAACGCTATCTTTACTCAAATGGTCAGACATGTGGTAAAAGTGAGGTTAGAACACATGGTCAAAAGTGAGGTTAGAAAATTTCCCGCCAGACGCCATCTTGACTCACATGGTCAAACACATGTTAAAAGTGAGGTTAGAACACAAGGTCAAAAGTTTGGAAATTTCCCTCCAGACGCCATCTTGACTCACATGGTCAAACACATAGTAAAAGTAGGTTAGATCACATGGTCAAAAGTTTGGAAATTTCCCGCCATCTTGACTCACGTAGTAGAACATGTGGTCAAAAGTTAGGTTAAAACACATGGTCAAAAGTTATAAGATTTTTCCGCCAAACGCCATCTTGACTCACGTGGTCAAACACGTGGTAAAAGTGATGTTAGAAGACGTGGTTAAAAGTTTGGGAATTTCCCGCCAAAAAGCCGCCATCTTGACTCACGTGGTCAAACACGTGGTAAAAGTGAGGTTAGAACACGTGGTCAAACACGTGGTAAAAGTAGGTTAGAACACGTGGTCAAAAGTTTGGAATTTCCCCGCCAAAACAGCCGTCATCTTGACTCACGTGGTCAAACACGTGTCAAAAGTGAGGTTAGAACACATGGTCGAAAATTTGGAATTTCCCGCCAAAACAGCCGCCATCTTGACTCACCTGGTCAAAGTGAGGTTGTAAGTTGGCAACAGTACCAATACGCTATAGTATATACATTGTAGTATATAATATACCTTATAGACTATGTTTTTAGTAAATAACATAAGTTGGTAACACTGCAGAGAATTTCAGGTAATTGGGGGAATTCATTCAACACATGCTTACGTACACGTGATACAATCTGGTGACAAAACAACAGGTAAGGCCGTATTCGTACGCGCAGTACACTCTAGTGGGATAACAGTAAACTAGCCACATCTCAAAATTACCAATCACAGCTGTGTAGCCTATTGCGTTGCTTGGTCCCAAAATGGAAAACGCGGTAATCAACCCACGTAGAGCTGTCATAGGGGCTACCATATTGGTGTATGCCACTAAATAATCATAAACAGTACCACCATATATCATATACACATTACTAATAATATACCTGGTTTCAGTTGGCCAACTTTCTAGAAGTGTTGAATTCTGGTGGGGAAAATCAAACTAACGTACCTCAGATCTGCTAACAAGTGTAGAAACATCAAACTTCCATGACTACAAAATATAAATAGTAAAATTAAAATTTTTAGATCTAGCAAAAACAGTACACTCTGCAGGGAGATCGTCAAACACAGATACAGTAAAGTACAAGAAGTACGCTCTGCATACAGCTACACTCTGAAAAATCATCAAACTACATCGTAAGGTTCCATGATAAAAACATAACAAATGTCACACCATTGTGGGGCTATTGCCAAGGGTTCAAACTCGTCACAGTGAAAATTTGCAAACGTTATCTTGACTCAAGTAGTCAAACACGTGGTAAAAGTGAGGTAAGAACACATGGTTAAAAGTGAGGTTAGAAAATTTACCGCCAGACGCCATCTTGACTCACGTGGTCATACACGTGGTAAAAGTGAAGTTAGAACACAAGGTCAAAAGTTTGGAAATTTCCCTCCAGACGCCATCTTGATTCACGTGTTCAAACACGTGGTTAAAGTGAGGTTAGAACACATGGTCAAAAATTTGGAAATTTCCCTCATCTTGACTCACGTAGTCAAACACATGGTAAAAGTAAGGTTAGAACATGTGGTTAAAAGTTTGGAAATTTCCCGCCAACTTGACTCAAGTGGTCAAACACGTGGTGAAAGTAAGGTTAGAACACGTGGTCAAAATTTTGGAAATTTCCCGCCAAACAGCCGCCATCTTGACACACGTGGTCAAACACATGATAAAAGTGAGGTTAGAACACATGGTCAACAGTTTGGAAATTTCCCGCCAAAACAGCCACAATCTCAATACACGTGGTCAAAAACATGATAAAAGTGAGGTTAGAACACGTGGTCAAAAGTTTGGATATTTCCCAAATGTAGGCCAACTGTAGGCGCAAGTTGGTTGCGGAACGTACAGTATACCAGGAAAGTTCAACTGGATAAACTGACAAACATTTTGCACACTTATCCATAGTCATCTTTATCTGAGGTCATAAAGGGCAGACAGTTTTCCCGTTGTTTAGCGATTGCCGCTATCAAAGGTTACAGAGGTTAACGAATACTTTGTTGATAGCGCTATTTCATTCTTTTCATTAATTTGTTAAATAACGCGCCATCGCAAACACCGCGTTATCAGACACATTTCCGCCACCATCAAACAAGTACCTCGGTGGCTAAGAGGTAAAGCTCGCAACTCACGCGCCAGCGGGCCGGGTTCGAATCCTGACCTCACCATGTATAAATTTTATTCATAAAAATTTAATTAATGGTGGACTATAAGGCTTGTTAGGTTAGAAATGACCTAACACGCGGTAAAAGTGAGGTTAGAACACGTGGTCAAAAGTTAGGGTAGGAAATTTCCCGCCAAAACAGCCGCCATCTTGGAAAAGGGGCGTGGCCTACACCACGTGACTAATGACGTCATCGGTCACGTGACCACCTCTCGACCAATCAGAAGGCTGGGTTATACTCCCATCAGGTCTACTCCTTTCTTCTTTATTGATTCAAGAATCAATACCCAAGAGTTCCAGAAACATTTAAGATTTGGAGCATTATGGGGCATTATGAAACTTTACTTCTTACCATAACCAAATAGATGTATGCACTAAAAAATTAAGTCATGCAAGATTTTTATCAATGAAACATTGAGTTTTTCCCTTTTTTAAATGTCTTGTTTGTGTGCAGGTCTTTCAACGTGGGGCAAGAAAGTTGGGAGGAAGTGGGACCAGCTGAAGAGGAGTGACTCATCAGAGCTGCTCGCAGCTTCCCCAGGTAGGAGGCGTCACTGGTCACCCAACACCACCAATGCTGCTCCCCCCACCGTCGGCAGCCCCACCGCGAGCGAGGAGGATCTCCAGGGTGGAGTCCCTGAGGAACCTCTTTGTCAGAGGCGGAGTCAACTCTTTAGCACATGCACAGACCAAGGAGAAGACCATCAACAACAATGTCATCAAGAACGTTCAGGAGAATGGAACAGACTGGGTGAAAGAGGAGTGCCAAAAAGGCATTTCAGACCTATACCAGCTGAATGATCTTCTAGCTGAATGTAAAAAAGAAAAAGATGGTGATACTAAACCTGTGAAATGTAGAAAGAGAGCTCTGACTGAACCAGTACCTGAAAATCCTCTAGAGGAACAATGCCTTTTAGAATATATACTGTCTCACCAATCTATGCAAGGAATTGCTGGAAAAGTAACTGAAAATACTTTAAAGTCAATGAGCTATGATGATCTCTTATCAACGTTCAAAGATCTCAGCACAGAGGAACAGTTAAACTTATTAAGAAAGTCTACTTTGTCACTGGATGAATGGAACTCAGGAGGTTGTGAAAGTAGCAGATCTCAATTGTCAGTTCTACCCGAAGAAAATTCCTCCGTGTCTCCAGTGCCTGGAAGAGGTGTAGGGAAAAGAAGGATAATAGATAATAAAGAATGCCGAAGTAGTAATGAAGAACTTACCAGAAGAGGAAGGAAAAATACAACCCTTAAACCAAGACCTGACTCTACCCCAGTACCTGGCTCTCAGCTAGAGACTCTCTGCTCCTTACTAAATAACCTCTTGCTGGTAAAAGCCGATGAAAGTGGCTACGAAAGTGATTCAACAAGAGCAGGTTCAGACTCACCGAGAGGCTCCATAAAGTCATCCATTTCTGATGTTCAGTTGCCACGAAAAATCATTACTAGAACCAACTCAAATACATCATTCATTACTGAGCAAGAGAATGTAGTCATGGAAAAAGTTCAGAAAGAATCCCAACAATCAAACTTATGTTGTGAAGAAGTTAACGAAACCAAATGTGATGATGCTAAATTGATTTCTGGGAAAATAAATAATGAACAAGAAAACTGTGATGATGTCTTCTATCCAAATGATTCTCAAAAGTCAAATGGCAATCCATTTCCTAGAGGAAATTTAAGAGATTTAAGCCCAGCAAATGAGACTGATGAAGAAAAACTTTCTTTTTCGAGAAAACGAAATGCGAAAATTAACATAGGAATCCGAAGAGGAGATGTTAAATCTGTTGGTTTTTCTTTAGGTTATCGTAAGCCCTCCCCCAGTTCTCAACCAGAGGAGAACAAAGGAGAGAGGGCAGTTGATAGCAAGGATATATCATTACAGTCACTACTTTGCAACAGGTGCAAACCATCGACGGAAAATGAAATAAAAACCACTCCTTCTGCTCATTTCAATCTATACCAAAGGTTTCTAAACAACAAAGCACAACAGAACACAACGCATCCTCCTATGTCCCCTACTTCAACTTACACAGATGACAAGGAGTTCAAGAGCATGAGGTTCACCAAGGATCACACAGGAGAGTTGGGAGTGTACATTGAGAGGAAGGATCCAGCAGCCAGGTCCGCATGCTATGTCATCTCTTATATTGAACCTGGCGGAGTAATGCATAGGTAAGTCGCACGGAGGAAACCACGGAAATGGCCAAATAGCCTAATATGATTAAAGTTTACTAGTGAGTTATTGGGAGAATAGCCCCTTATCATAAAATGAAAATAATATAGACCTTCTTAGCGGATTACCAGTAATTTATGAAGAAAGTTTCCAGAAGATTTAATTTTTATCAATGACATTTTAGCAGTTTCGTTAGCATAAACTGTCCGCTTCCAAAGCACTCTTTACGATGTTAAGGCACACAATATGAATGAATGCTTCATTTTTTCTTTTGTTTAAACCTATATTGATCTATAAAAAGATTCTTTTTTTTAAATCATAGTCTTTGAGCAATAGCGAAAAATTTACATAATGTAGAAAAGTGGCAATGAGGAAAAAAACATGATGGACGCTCTGCATCCATTTCAGGATCAATACACAGCCAATAGTGTTCATCATACACCATCCTTTTTTCAACCATTTGGTTATCTAATTTGTCCATAAGTTGAATTAATATTTAGCACCTGTCAGATTTTCTTATTTTTTTGCGTCACAAAATTTTAACACATTACCTCTAATTCTTTCCACTCATTGTTAATTTTTAGCTCAATTTTCGTTTTTGTGTAAACAGAGTAATCTCATTTTAATCCTTATTCTCCATAAGATTAACATTGGAGTCCCAAAATACAATGTACTGTCATTAGACTTTTTATTATCTCGGTAACCAATGGAGAAAGAGCAAAGCTTCAATATACGAAATTGTGTGTTTTTTTAAGCTCTTTTAAATGGTTTCAGTTAAAATTGATGAATTTTAAAAATTAAGGTCCAAAAATGCCAAAAACCCATTTTGACCCCTTTGAAACCCCATAAAACCCCGTTCCCATAACCCGACAATGCTGGTTTGCGAACTCATGAAAATAGATCTGGTCTTACACTTCCATACCAAATTTCATCAAAATTGGAGGTCACCTTTAAAAGTTATCAGTACCACGGACACATAGATAGATAGATAGATAGATATATGTATATATATATATATATATATATATATATATATATATATACATATATACATATATATGAAAATGAACGAATGGTGTTTTTGGCTTCTAGGTACCTCAAAATGAAAAAGTAAAGTGGGGCTTAGGTCTTACCATGGCTACTACCATAATAGCGTATTCCCTATAGGGAAATTCGCTAAAAAAGCTTCAACCAATAGATTAGCAAGAATAGACAAACTCTTCCCACCACTGTTTCTGGCCACTTTCAAGTAGGATCAAGTTTAAAAAAACGGGCTTTATATAATTTGTATTCTTTCGTTATTGTCTCACAAAAAATCTGGTAAATCAGTTTTAAAATAAAAATCTAAGTTTACTGATTGTTTAATTATTTTCCTATAGTGCCAAGTAAAGATTCACTAGGTTTTATCGTTTTCTGTTATTAATATATTTTAAAAATAAAATAAAAATAGAAGAAAATTAATAAATAAAGAAAAAGGTATTCAGAGCTACACCTTTTAGGAAAAGGATGGGGTGACAAGCTACAGAAAGAACTCTAGGGAAAGAAAAGGATATCGATGTTAGTAGTTGAATTGATTTTTATGTTTAAAAATATTGTTCTGTTTCAGAGATGGCAGGTTCCGCATTGGGGATGAGATAGTGCGAGTAAACGGCTGTCGAATGCGAGGTCTCACAATCCAAGAAGCTCGAACAACACTGCGAAATACACCACAGGAAGTGGAAATAGTTATTTGTAGAGACCCCGACCACAAATCATCTCAATCCTCAGAGTCTCAAATTCCTGCTTTTCCAGACAAAACCTTCAAAAGGCCCCTAGCGAATCTTACAAGTGTACCTGCTGCTCCAAAGGAGATCAAAGTAGAAAAATCACAATATCTACGACAAGTTTCCATGCCAGAGATAAAGATAGATTCATCAAAAAAGAATAGCAAAGCTGTTGAGAATAGAAACGTTGAAGTAAAGAGACTGCCTCCTACTAAAACTACTCCTGGAAAGCCACCTATCCCTCCTGATGAGCCAGTAAAAGCAGTAACTGGAATGAGGAAGTTTTCTTGCCAGTTTGATGGAATTTCACCCAGAAGAAGAACTGAAGCTCCAAGAAGACAGAGTCAAACTCCTAGACCAAAGTCACTGACTCTGTCCATGTTCACAGTAACTTTACACAAGGGTCCTGGATACAAGTCTCTAGGCTTCAGTATAGTGGGAGGTCAGGATTCTCCAAAAGGGTCTTTAGGGATCTTCGTGAAAACCATCTTTCAGTCTGGGCAAGCTGCTGAGAATGGAAGCCTCAGAGAAGGTAAATATTAACCTTTATACGTCTGTAATGATTTTGGGTTTAATACAAGATTTCTTTAGAAATTACTAAATTAGGTTCCGTTAAAGAAGAGAGAGACAGTGTTAGGTAGGTAGACACATTTGAATTTGTGTGCCATAAATGCAAAATTAAAATAAAATAGCCCCTATACAAGGCAACTTGCTGCCAATTTCGCTGTTAACTGTTTAACTCTTTTTTTTAAATTAAACGTACCGTTAGTTGATGGTTATTTTGTGCTTTTTAGTTAGTGCATGGAGAAATAATTAACATTATTGAAGTTTGGGATCTAAATGTCAGTGCAGTTTGCTTAAGAAAGGACCCACTAATGTCCACGATAAGAGAAGAGACACACAAGCTGTTTGCTGTAACCAAAAATCTTCTTGTGAAATTCAACAAATAAGTTTGAGAAAACAGGAAATTAAGTGCTTTTCTCTAAAGACGAACTCTCAAAAAAACACAGTTTTAGTTTTGACAGAGGTCAGAGCTGTCAATAACCGACAGAGCTGGTGGCACTTTAACTCGTGGCGACCATTTTTGTTTAAAACTATAACGAACAGACAAATCCTACCTACCTATAGGGCTTGCAAATAGATACGCAGTAACTAACCCAACGCTACCCAATGCTGATGCCCACTCACACACCTCAACTTCTAATTCTCCATTCACCAGGCATAAACTCTCTGAATAAACCTTATATTTTTTTCATTTTTTACTTATAGTATAAGTCTCACTTTCTCAAAAAGGTGCTCAAATACAACTCAGGTTTGAATATGAAATTTGTACACCAAGTTTGAACAAAATTAGGTCTATATTGAATAAATCTTGATAAGGATTTTATCGATTTCCCATAAAAAGTAAAATTCAGTTTTTTAACATTATTCATTATTCTTGATAATCCAACACATGTGGAACCAGGACAATGCCGGGTTGTAGAAGATTACTGATTACTTGAGATATCATTATAAAAATGCTAAATAACCTCTCAGGAAAGGGTAAAATAAGGTAAAAACTGTGTAAATGGGATACAAACAACAAACCACTTGAATAAACAAGTTTATTTCTTAAATTAACACAGAGACACAATTAAAATCTTTAAAGATTACACAAGAACATTTTGCTTGAATTGAAAAAATTGCAAAGAGAGGGAAATTTCAGCCAAGGCATTACCGGGTGTC
This sequence comes from Neoaliturus tenellus, assembly GCA_030545055.2. Lineage (NCBI taxonomy): Eukaryota > Metazoa > Arthropoda > Insecta > Hemiptera > Cicadellidae > Neoaliturus > Neoaliturus tenellus. Next base: position 123,889,742 of record CM061533.1, on the reverse strand, counting down.
AGGCATAGAAAGTGTCAGACCTAATAATGTCGGACTGCCGAGAGTCTACTGTATACTCAAGCAGTGGCTTCCCTCATCTCCCCCCTCACTCTCGTAATGAGTGAGTGATGAGTGTAGAACTGGTGTGATACTTTGTTTAGCTTTTCTTAGCGACCAAGGCCAGTTGATTGTTTATTCAGCTTGATAAATAAAAGCATTTATTATTTTCAAAATAATAGCCTTGTTCAAAACTGATTGACGGCAATAGGAATTTCTTTGGGTTGTGGTACACTCAAAATAGCAGCTGGGAACAGTTTTAAAACCCTTACGCTCCTTTCACACATCACGGTTTTAGCCGTGCGGGAAAAAACCGCACGATTTAAAACCGTCCAAGTACACCGTAGAAGTAATTGGCAGCCGGTAAAAAAACCGTCGCCGTGCCTGTGTGAAAGGTCTCATAAGATTCTATTGGAATGTCCGCCGTGCGATTTTTAATCGTACGGGCAAAACCGTGATGTGTGGAAGGAGCGTTAGGCCACGGCCATACGAGCGTTTTTTTCACGTGGTAAATACTAGCTTATTTTCAAGCTGCTTGAATTTATAATTCAATTCTAATTATAAAAGCTAATGCGTGAAAACAAACTCGTGTGGCATACCCCATTACATTTTAATGCTGCTCATATTTCTGGCGTATTTTCATGCTGCGTTTGTGCGTGAAAAAAACGCTCGTGTGGCCGTAGCCTTAAAAATAATTTGTTGGTTTTCCTCAGGTTAGTATTAAACTGGCAACCCTCATATTGTATTGCTAGAGTGTGACTGGCGTGTGTTGTGTGCAGGTGACGAGATCATAGCAGTGAATGGGACGACGCTGCAGGGACTGACCCACTCGGAGGCCATCGCAGTGTTCAAGGAGATCCGCAGTGGACCCGTGATGCTTCACGTCGGCCGCCGGGACCAGCTGCACAAGAGGTACAATGCTGCCAACACTACCGACTAAACTACAGGCCTGAGTGCCCATACCACTCCCTCCATCATGTCACATCAGATGGGCCAGCCTATTGGAAATAGTGCAATTGCTGTCAAATGTTAATGTAAATTCCCTCAACATTAATGAAAATTCCTAAAAATACCTGGATTACCTACTGAAAATCATTGAAAATACACACTTTTGGCAACACTGATCAGCCGGTTCATCTGTTGCTGTTTCCTCACACTGAGCACTCTGACCTGCAGTGTAGTTGATCTTGAACACTGCCTAGAATGATATACTGTCATGTGACATTGTTCTATGACAATAGCTTAGAGTAAAATTAGGTCCTTTAGAAATATTGAGCAATAACAGAAAATGATAAATCCCAGAGGGTAAAATGTGTAATAATACATAAAATCTATTCATGATCTTGTGAAGTTTTTTATTTAATGTGCGATTGTTAATGTAAATAACATGAAAAATTGAGACTATGGCATACATTTTTGTCTGTTTCATCACTAGTACTAGGGGGTAGTCATTACAGTATTATCACCTAAAAAGAAAATATATGTTATCACTCACTTGTTCCATATGGAACGACATATTGAAATATATAAATTTTACCCTCAGCTCCTGGACGTTTTATCCTTTGATGTGCATTTCCAGGCAGGGCCGATTTTATAAATGGGCCCGGTGGGCCTGGGCCCAGGGGGCAAGAGGTTTTAGGTTTGTTGGGAGCGCAAGCGAAAGAAAATATTATAAAAAGGGCCAACGCTATTGTCCCTAATTTTGGTCTCACTCAAGACTCTTCATTGTCATTGGCTGCATCCTGCGTGTTGACAGACCCCTATTTTCATCATTTTTAACATTGTCTTTCTTTATCAGTTCGGATTTCCCCACACGATATTAAAACTAAACTCATTTTATCTTTTAAAAACTGTCCTCGGTAATAAATTCGGAATGTAAGTGAAACTTACATTTTATTGATTTTATGTTACCTTTCAATGCGGTGGGTACTCTTAATAACGAGCAAAAAAAGAGAACACAATAAAATTAGTTCTGTTATTTTTACATTTTGAATTGTGTCAAATGTCTATGACATTTATTTAGGTATTTTTATTTGGTTATTAATATCAAGGGGGGGGGGGGGGCAAATATTTCTCGGGTCCCAGCGCGTCACATACAAAACGCGGGCCTCTTCCAGGAGGTAACGGAGCAACTGTTTGACATAGGGAACACATTCAAAAATAACACTGGGCAAACAAATTGCTTTGTCTTCTCCTTAAGATGCCCATTACCATCACAGCATGGACGAAATGTCCAGGAGCTCTTGATGCAAAACATGTAAGAACAAGTATAGGTGATAGTTTAAACTATCACCTATACTGTCACCATATGGTAATTACCATATGATATAGAAGCTTAGGCCCTACGTAGGTTTATCAATCAATGAATTAAGTTAATGGTTCAAATCTCAAATTTAATTTTAACCTATGTGTTAGGCTTGAGTCATCACGTATCATATAGCAGTTAGTGTATCATTTTCAGATTTTAAAAGAAGAATTAATTATTTATGACATTTTATTTATTGCAGAGCTAACAAGTCCAAGTCCTGCGATGATCTTGACAAGTTCAACTCCTAACCCAAACAGCGGAATCGACTAACAGAAGGCTGTGACATCACCAGAACCTCATAGTTCTTTCATTTCAGAGTTTTAGTTTAACCTAATAATCTTTTACTTTACTTGTATATATCAATATTGTTCCTAAATTGTATAATTTGTAAAGCAGTAATTGCTTAGGTCTGGGCTTTAAAAACCTTTTGTACAGTGTTCAGCATTTTACAAAGTTTTATGCAGTATATTGTACTTAATGACAGACAATGTTATTTTATGTTGTATTATTGTAATATACTAAATTCATCCTACAAATTTATTTCTTATTCCTTCCCTAGCCTGTTATTTTACTTTAGAAATAGCCTCATTATCTTCACAAGCTGGTTTTTAACATGTTCGCTACCATAATATTATAACAAAATCGTAACCATAGACCGCAGCCGCAGTTTTGCGGCGGGCGAGTTCTACTCCAAGCCCATAGCCGCAGATCTGCGGAGGCTGAGCTCATTAAAATAGACTGCCGCCGCAGATCTGCGGCGATGGTTCATTGATACTAAATATGAAATATTCTTAACAGTCTGTTTTAAAGGTTAGATAGTTTAAGCACGGTCTACAGGATTGTCCGCCACATATATGCGACTATTGGTCTGTGGCTAGGACTATCACTGACGTCATTGGACAATTGGCAACACTTTTTGACAGATGCTATTGATTCTATTCGTGGACTGTGGCATAAATCACAACCACTAGGACCGGTCTACAGGGAAGTCCATGATTTTGTTGGTGGGCTGAGGGAGTTGCCTGACTGCCGCATATATGCGGCAGCTGGTAGCAAACGTGGTATTATGATGTTATAAGGTATAATGATAGTTCAAGGAAAAACCTAATGTAGCCACAATCCAAGATTTAAATTCCAATCCTGTGACTGGCTGTAGAAGACAGTCCTAGGATAGCCACTATATCACTATTTTGAGACAGGAACCTCACATCCGTTTTCTATAATCTAAACTTTTCTAATGAGTGATGGCAACGCTAAGAGCATTTTATCCTAAATAATGGATTGCATTATTTTTAAATAAAAAGCTTAGATGATTTTTAGCATTAACATCACAATGCAATATTGTTGTTTTCACACACTATTTATTAGTTTCTAGAGATTAAGTGCAATGGATTATTTGAGCAATAAAATGGTTCAATTTTAAGAATCTTAAGACAAGGATGAGAGCATTTTTATATTCCAGGTAGGTAATGTGTTGTTGTACAACTTTTTTTAAACTGAGTTGCAGTCAAGTAAACTCTGCAACATACAACATGTAACTTAAAATAATCATATTATTAGTGCAGGCCACAGATTTTTCTTGGCCTAAGGCAAAAGTATTAAGTGCCATCTAAAATTATAGTTTAGCCAACACAATAGGAAATTTTGAAATCCCAATCTATTGATAATAAGTTAATTTTGGGTATTGCAAAACCCAAATTTAATGTTAAAGAAACTCACATGATAAAACAGTGATTATACTTGCCTAAGGTTGTTCCTCAAACACCAATGAAGATATTATTACACTCTGTTATTCTTTGTCTCCTACCTTCATATGAATGCTGTTGCCAAACCAGCAGTGGTGAAGTGGGGTGGGAACAGCGTTCCCACTCTGTTTTAAAAAACACAGGTAAATCCCTGCTTTGTTAATGGAATTTGACAAATACCGGGTGTCCCAGACCACCCGTACACCCCTTTTAAAATCTACAAAATTGATTATTCACAACAAAAAAAATCGTGCCATTATAGGTAAACCAGTTGCGCTCTATCCATTGATGATAATTTCAATGTACAGGGTGTACCAGAAGTAACTTATCCAGACCGGAAGCAGTGGTGTAGTGGTGCGGGAACGCTTGGGAACGGCGTTCCCACACTGGTTTTCAAAAACCCGGGAAATCCGGGAAGTCCATGTCTTTTTTTGCAAGGTATTCGACAAATATATCAAGCGTTCCCACACTGAAAAATGTGCTACTACACCACTGACCGGAAGTCATTAATTTTAAATACGAACCCCTACTTTTTATGCTATTTTTGGATTCTAGATATAATTTTAAGACTACTTTACAATTTAATGTGTATCCCTAGTCATAACGGTTTGGGAGATAATGGAGGTAGAAGTTTGATTTTTTTCCATAAGAATAACATGGAGCAAATTGTCATATCCATTAACACTGAAACTTTTGCCTTTAACATAACTCTCCAAGTATAAAAATATCTTATAACCTCATTTTAGATAATATTTCACAAAAAAATACCGATTTTCACGTAATTAAATTTAGTTTTCTACACATTTTAAATAATTTCCACCATATTGAGAAATTAATGGGAAAAAAAACTATGGCAAAACTAATAATGTATGATGCTAAAGTGTTTAAAAGAAGAGGCTAAGGCATTTGTATGCTAGGCCTTTTTAGTTTAACGGAAATTTACAGAGATAATGGATGTGAAATTTAGCCCCATGTTATTCTTATGGAAAAAATAAAACTTTGACCTCTATTATCTCCCAAACCGTTAGGATTAAGGATGCATATTAAATTGTAAAGTAGTGTTAATTAGTCTATGTGAAGAATCAAAAAAATACCATAAAAAGTGGGGGTTCGTATTTAAAATTAATGACTTACTGTCTGGGTAGGTTACTTCTGGAACACCCTGTACATTGAAATTATTATCAATAATTCGTGAATAATTAGTTTTGTAGATTTTAAAAGGGGTGTACGGGTGGTCTGGGACACCCGGTATATTAAGCTTTCCCACAATGGAAAATTCGCCACTACATCTTTCTCTGGTCAACAGTTTTTGTAATCTTTAGTCTTCAAAATAAATTTCAGTCCTATGAATCTTTCTTGGATCACAGATGAAGGGAATCAAGTTATACTTATTCAAGCCCAGATACAATAAAGTTAATCGGGAACTTCAATAAAATAAGAGAGTGGAATATAGTAAAGTAATTTATTAATCACGTATTAAATATTACTATGGAGCCTGTGCAGCGCAATGCACTGCATTTATCAAGAGTACCTGGTGATCAACCCTTGCTAGATGGTAATTTACCAAGTTACTTTGAATGAAAATTAAATTGTAATGAAAATTAAACCACTCCATATTGTTATTTTGTCAATTGACATTCATCAATAATTCTCCAACTTCCTAATGTGATAGTGTTGAGATTTGGTGGTTGTTCTTTTAGGTCCAAATTAGCTAAGATCATGTGGTTTTTCTTATGCCGGTTTGTCTTAGAGGCTCTGCATAAAAATTCCCATAAAATTAAGAATATATTCACAGATATGTTGGATCTAGATAGTTCATCAAATAAAAAACGTAGATGGCAACAGAAGAAAAGTCAATATTTAATTACAACTCGTCGGTCCAGTATGAGCTATGCAGCACTCACTGTGGCTGTTTTTCTAGTAATTTATGAGTTAGTAGTCAACATAATGAATAAGCCAACACTATTCTATTTATAACGGACTAAATCCTCTGTAACTTAACATTCTATGTCATTACAGAATTTAAATAAAGAAATCACAAAAATTAAGGAAATCTTACATCTTTGTTGGTGTGACCCATTTTGGTTTTATGTGGCATTTATATTTTAGTTACAATTTCTCTTGATACAAACTATTTTTGCAATAAGCTTTGATATCTATAATGGAGACAAAAAAACTTTTAAATGTTGTCTCTTTTAAACATTTAGTTTAATATTGATAGCATTCTGCATTAAATTTGTTATAGTATCACTGTAAACAGATTATTAAATTTACACCAACACCTAGTACAGAAGGGATCCTTCCTAACTATACCTTTTTACGGCAGTTTGAAAACCCGTGCACAAACATCAGGGTGTTCTATTGAAATTTTTGTTAACTTTCGTTGTAATTTCAATAACAAACTAATAACCCATCAGAACCACGTCAACATTTTTAATTTTCAAAATTGTTTTTGTACTGGAAATAAATTTTTCTGGGGTTAAGTTACTAAACTTATTTTTGTACCCGAATTCACATAAATACTATCAAGTTCAAGCAAAATCTACCAGATAAATTTTGAGGAAAAGTCAAAACATACAATTTTTTCCACACAAATAGACTCCTTGTATTAAAGTATGGAATTTTATTGAAATTTCAGTACTTGTAGTTAAATTGCTTCTATTCAGCTAGCTTTTAACATGTGTTTGTCTGTTTTACTAACAAAAGCTGTTTTATTTTGAAATTCAATAAAATTTGTTCCCCATATGTTAATCTTATGGACAAAAAATGAACTTTAAGGGCTTCCCGTGGGCTCCAAAATTAAAATATTAAAAATCTAAAACCTTATTGCAAAACTACGACATGAGACCATTCTTTTGACACCTTAAACATTAAAATTGGTCCAGAAATAAGGGAGGAGTTGTGTTTACAAAAAACGCATTCTGTATTATATTGTAGAAAAACTCCAGTTTTTCTATGATTATAGATGTGACTATTGATGATGATCATTGATATCAAATACCATAATTTAAATTTAAATATGCTTTTGAAGACAATTTTTGCAGAAGATTAAATAAACAAACTAAACAATGAAAATCGTGACTTTGTGATATCCTGTTACTCCCGCGATTAACAGGTGACAGCAATTAGAATTGTGGGAATCAGCGATCAAGAATTTTTGCATGAGAACCCTTCTTACAAGTTGAAGTTAAAAAACCTACTTTAAATATCATAATTATTTAAATAATCTTTATAAGAAATAAAACTTATTGAAAAATATCATTTAAAATATAAACAAAATTAATAACTAAATAATTTGAAATTTTTTAGGCTAATTTTTATTCTTGCAGCACACAAGATTGAAACAGGTTTTTATTAGTGAGTTAGGAGCTTACAGCAAATTAAAAGGTAAAAGAAAACTAATATTAACTGTCTATAAAAACAACAAATTTAAGTATAAATTTGGGATTTTTAAGATTATTAAGGCATATAATGTGTATTATATTTTCTGTTTTCTGTTCTAGCCTTGTGTTCCACAACTTTCTTTTATTGTTGCTTAACATGGTTGAATGTCCAAGGCTGAAGTGTAATATCCTTAATGAGAAATTTGGAAAGAATTACTTTCTCTATACAGTACTTTCATTACTTAACAGTAAAGAAAGGTTCTCAACTAACAAACAGGACAATATTTTAATGTCCCGAATGAAAATATTATTTATCCAATAAGTTAGTTCTTAAAATTAAGAAATTCATATGTCCAGGTTTTTCTAGTGCCACGGGCAAAAGTGTCAATAGACAATAGACAATAGACAATATTTATTAGTCGTTCAATAATTACACTGTAACTACAATGGACTTCGTCATTAAAACTAAGTTGAATATAATCGGTGCTTCTTAGCATAAGTCACATTCACCAATTGTGTCAAATAAGTTATTTTAGCCTAATTGAATAAAAACAATCCAGGTTGAATGGTTAAAAAAATGCTTATAAATAAAATATCACAGATTTATCTAACCACTATTTTGTACTTATCATTCTTAAAAAAAAATTAACAAATAAAATAACGGTAATAACATTAGATAAAATATTTAAACAAAAACAATGGCTCAGCTCAATAAAAAAACAGTTAAAATTTAAGATCACAACAACAATAAAATCTGCAAAATTCAACAAACTCAGTCATGTAAAATCACAGCCTTTTATCTCAATGTTTAAAAACTCATCAATATTATAAAAAGGTCTATGTTGAAGCCAAGAATACAATTTGTTATTAAACCTAGTGTCCGTCAAACTTTGGACTTCAGTTGGCAATTTATTAAACATTTTAATACCCAATGATGTGTGATAGTTATTGGTTACACTTAATCTATTTCTATGCATTTCAAGTTTGCGGTTATTTCTAGTGTTGTATGTATGAATCTCATTTCTTTTCGACAATAGGCCTAAGTTAACATTCTTTTTCACTAAGATTAAAACTTCATAAATATATAAATTTACAACTGTCAAAATACCAGTTTCTATAAACAGAGGTTTACAGTGATCCAAAGGAGCAGCGTTTAACAATATTCTTATGGCTTTCTTTTGTAAGATAAGAACCTGCTCAATTCCAACTCCATTTCCCCACACAGCAAGACCATATATCTAAGCAAACTCTCAAAAAACGCAAAATATGCAATTCTTAAATATCTAAATGTTACATGACTTTTTAAATTTACTAAAAGATAAATCACTCTTGATAACTGCTTGCAAACATTCTGAATATGATCTTTCCAGGAGAGCCTACTATCAATAGTCATACCAAGTAACTTAACAGATGTACAATTTTTAGAGTCTATGTCCTTGAAGGAAATTTGCAAGTTACATGTTTTGTTGTCATTCAAAAATAGACCATTTGAACCAAACCAACTGACTGTTTCTGCAAGAGAAGCTGCAACCATTTGTTGTAGCTGGAAGCTATCCCCATTAACATTTAATAAGGAGGTGTCATCTGCATATATGATTGTTTTACATGCTACATTTTCAGAGAAATCATTCATAAGAACTAAAAAGAGAATGTCGATAGGCAACCCCCAGCCCCCACCACCCACTTAATAAAATTATGCTATTGTGAAGAAGAATTTTTTTTAATTATTATTATTATTTAATAGTTTGTTATTAATTAAGGCATTTGCAATTTGTTTACCCTTATACAAATTTGCACAACTTCCTAAGAACTGTTTAGACACCAAGAAAAAAAAATAACTGCCAAATTGAGATGAGCAGATAAAGTTATACCTGAGTTGCTCATTTTCAATGACCGTAGAAGCTCGTATCTACATATCTCCCTGGAGGTGATATGTAAGTACTCTAAAATTGAGTTACATGTGTCTGCCGAGTAGGGGCGAGCTAGTACTTGCCGAACGGGGATGCTGTTCAATGCTGGATGGTTAGGTTACCCTCGTCTCCGCTGCAATGGCGCCCCTCAAGGCGGTTACAAGATCGCGCCACAATCATCCTACACTCATCTCTTATTCACCTATTAAGTTAGGTCGCCATTTCAATAAAGGTAAGGTAAGATAAGATTGCCTATGTGATAAAGCTGGTCCTGTGTTGATTATGTTTTTATTTTGATAAAAAAGAATATTGGCGGAATGTAAAATGCAGTATATGAAAACAGTTTATTGCCATTCAAATTACAAAAAGAATAAATGGACTGACTCTAAAGAGGAAACTTCAACGTCATTAGAGGCAGAACCACTAAAATTGGACATTAAATTATTCTACCAGTATATTACCCATACCAGATATGTTTATAACAACATTTATTTCTTAATCAATCACTAACTAAAGTATTTTATATATCTGTAAACTTTCTTAAGTTTCCTGTTTTGTTGATTGTATAACAGACTAACGACTTCTAATGTGTTTTTTGCAGACCAACCCTAGACTGGTCTATATATAAGAAAGCATGGAAACAAACCAAAGTTTTGCAATCATGGACCGTGTTTTGACTGTAAGTTATGATAATGAATAATTAATTAGTTGTAAATACAATTAATTACAATAAATTATAATTAATTACAAAGGCAATTAATTAAATCATATTTCACAAATACCCTTTACTAAAAAGTATATTTTATGAATTTTTTTACTACAAAGTCTGATATAGTTTAGAGAATATAATATTTTATAAAAAGTGTTATTACGATCCAAACTCCTACATTAAATCTTCATCAAGAATTTTGCAATGTACGTATGTTATGAGAAAATGTAAAGCTTGCTGTATGGTCTTCCAGTAAACTATGTGATTATTAAAAAGGTTTTATACATAAAGCCTACTCTCGCTAACTCGAAATTCATGAGACTGTGATCTTATTTCTTTATGTCTAGTTTGACTTTCAACTTGTGAATTTGAAATTCAGTTAGAATTTAACATATCTATTGAATTTCAAATTATAGAGGTAACCTTCTTATATCATTGACTAATAGGAGAAAAATCTACTATATATTTTATCAAATACCACTCACTCACGTATCAGAGAGTCTCCAAAACTGTAAGGCCTAAAGGGTTAAAACCTGGAATGGACGTTTTCTTGGCTCAAAAACGCTCACTAAGAAAAGGTTTTGCAAAATTCCTGCAGGTCTCCGCACCACACAACTTCAAAATTTTGTCACAAAATTTCTTATGGGGAATTTTTAATTAAAACCAAAAAGCAACAACAAATTTCCAAAACTAGCCATTCTGGTAAAATTTTGGTATAGACGTTCCTTTTTACCCATTCGTGCTCACTAAGAAACGGTTTTGCGAAATTACTACAGTATGGCTATAGTATGGGGCTCACACGAGTTCAAAATTTCAATACAATATTATTCTTATGGAGCACTTAAAATACGAATCTAGGAAACAACGAATCTTCAAAACTATAGGACTTACAGAGTTGCAATTTGGAATGGATCCTTTTTGCCTAAAGGTGTTCACTTAGAAACGGTTTTGCGAAATTTCATCAGGGCTCCGCCCCACATGACTTCAAAAATTTTATGTATACTGTTGAAGATTCAAAGCTATCAGCTGTTAGTGAAATGATACATTTAAAGGGCGACAGGCCATACGGCAATGTTTTCATCTCTTTGTAAACAGTTTAACTGGTGTAAAAATGTTTTTTAGTTAAATTAGTTTAATCTAAACATATAAAAGGGAAAGCCCTCAGCACTGACTGACACACTCATTCATCACTAATTTTTCAACTTCCCGACTAGCGAGAATGCTGAAATTTGGTATACTCATTCTTTAGGCCTAAAATAAGAAAGTTTGACTGTTTTCATATTAAAATTCCTTCAGGGCTCCGCCCGGCAGGCCTTTGAAATTTCAAAATGTTATACTTATTGCCAAATTTAAATACGAATTAAGAAACCTGTAGGGTTGAAATTTGGAGTGATCTCTTTGCTAATAGGTGGTCAATAAAAAAAGTGTTTTGTACATCTCATTTAGGGCTCCGCCCCACAGAAGCTCACAATTACTGTATAGCCTACACGTTGAAATTTGACATGGTCAATTCTTTTTACTCATATAGGTACTCACTAAGAAATGAGTTTGCAAATATAGTTTTTTATGCACTATAGGGCTCCACCCTACTGGAATTAAAATTACTTCAGGGCCTCTGGGGTTGAAATTTGACATGGACGTTCCTCTTTGCTCATGGATGCTCACTAAGAAACGGTATTGCAATTATAGTTTTTGAAGTTCTTTAGGGCTCCGCACACTGCAATTCAAAATTACTTTGGGACCTCGAGGGGTTGAAATTTAACATGGACAATCGTCTTTGCTCATAGGTTCTCATTAAGAAAAGGTTTTGCCAAACTCTTTCAGAGCTCCACCACACTACTTCATTGATTAATGTCTTATGGAAGAAGATTTCGTTGCTCTTTAAAAAGATTTTATTACCTATAAAATAAATTTAAACACGTGCGAAGCCGTGACGGGAACCACCTAGTACTGTATAACTATAAAATTTAGTTAGGCCTATAAATCTATGGTTTGTTTTTGTACCTAGATAGGTTTTTTCAAGAGGAATAAAATAATTCTAGATACCGAAGATTTTGTGTTAGCGAGAGTTGACTGTAGTTTTGGGAGATTCCTCTGTAACTTAAACTAAAGTTCTGGGTTTCAAACTCAGGATATCGAGCATGACTTGCTCCGTATAAAAGGACTTATCATAATCTTTATGTAATTTTTAAGGTTAAAGGAAATTTTACTACCTAGAATTCTGTGAAATCAAAAGTTTTAAATTATTAATTGTTTAATTAATAAAAAAAAGTTATCTCATAACTTTTTTTTATAGTCACGTTTTTTCAGTATTGTTGTTTAATCTCATAAATAGCTATATAAATGTGATTTTTATTTCACAGACCCCTAGATATTAAAATTTCCATTAAAATGACATAAAGACAATTATTTTTTTACTAATATTAAAGGCGTAGCGGATGTTTCAAATTTAACATTAGTCTTAATGGGATAAAAATCCAAGGAGCTAAGTATTGCAGATTCTTAACCCATTTGTGCCCACTGTTAAGATTTGTCGACGCTGTATTTTAATTTATGAAAGTCCATGGAATTTAATTTTTTTCATGATTAAAATCATGATTTTGGATTGAAAATACCATTATCTTTTGTATTTAAAGGCCGTAGTGGCACACACACAGTAAACAGAAGTAAAAAGTAGCAAAATCAGTGTTGACCAAGGTGCAACTCTCAAAGAATTAACCGATCCCGTCAACTTCCACGCAAGCCTGCCACCATTTATTTTATGTGGGCCCTCCCACCAACTTTGCCACAGATCGGCTAACCCTTTAAGAGTTGCACCACCAGGTCAGGGTTTGGTCATGAGCGGATTCGAACCCGCGAGGACGCAGACATCCTGGCCAAGGATGCCTACGCCTTAGCCATCTGAGCTATCACGACCGGCAGCCTAGACATGAGAATTTGGGTTTTGAATGGTGCGCGCCCCTAGTGGGAAAGACTGTAGAGGCCGTTGGTATGCGAGTTCGCTACAAGAGCGCAGCACTAAGCCACTGCACCCAATTCGCAAGAAACAATTTGGGCATAAATGGGTTAAATTGAACGGGGTCAGATTTTACAGTCTGATCAATGTGATTCCTAACTTTGACAACCCAATGGAGTTTAACTATTTTCAACTTCCCCATTGTTAAACGTGATAGCTACAAGAGTGTAGAGTGAAGGTTTTTTCTTTCTACAAACTAAAACCTATTTCTAAAAATGGAAACAATTACTTGTTAAATTAACAAACTTTTTCATTTGAAAAAGATTTATTGACTGATTATGGGATACGTGAACATAAATTTCAACTTATGTGACATTCAGCACTGTGGTTAATTTTGTAAGACGAAACTCATATTATATCTGAGCAGTTGTAAAATAAAACAAATATATTTTGTGAAATATTTGTTTTTTAAGAGCCAACATAATAATTTACAAACCATCGCCAGGTATCAGTGCTGCTGTGCCTGACCCTGGGTCTGGTAGCTGGGGCGGAAGATCAAGTCAAACCTCCCACCGATGACCTTCAGACATCAGAGTTCCTCTGGGGCGGGTTCGGGCTAGGCTTCGGGGGTTTTGGCTACCGCCCCTGGGGCTACGGGGGCTTTGGGTACTCTGGCTTTGGATATCCTGGCTATGGGTACAGATATGGGGGTTATCCTCCTCTTGGTAAGTAAATTTTAAAATTAGTAGTAAAATTGAAGAGCACTTAATTAGTTATAGTTTTAGCAAAAGAAAATCGAGCATGTAACCCAGGTCCCCTTCCAAACACGGTTTAAAACAAACCTATTTCAATTAGTCACAATTAACTTATTTGAAGGGGGCAAGACTAAGGAATGCTTTCTCCAGTCAGTTTCATTAAAACAAAGTTTACTTTACTTTATTAAGTTTACTTTATTAAATTATTAAGTTTGTTAAGTTTACTGTAAGTTATTTTTAACATTAAATTAACTAAGTTTATTTTAAAGTTAGTAGTTTAAAGTAAAGCAGTAGTTTTCATATATTTGGGGAAAATAATCCACATTTGCAGTTTTCCGCTGAAAGTCTTTGCTATAGCTCTTATACCATAAGGAAGGGATATTCAATTAAGTATACATTTTATATTTTTCAAGAAAAAAGGCTTATTTCTTTTTTTTTCTTTTTACACGTTTGAATCTTTAATGGAATTGTGAAATAAAAACTTATAAATCTATTTTAATTTGTTCATGTTGTTTTCCAGGACGTTTTGGATACCCAGGTTATCCAGCATACCCAGGTTACCCCTACTGGTATTGAAGATTTCCTCTGTAAACTACAGTTCTTGTTGGTTAATGCAGAGTTAAACGTAAATGTGATTTAATGCAATTTATTTATTTATTCATCTGAAATATAACTGCCATATAAAATTATTTTCATGGTTAGATTATATCAAATGTAAAAGATTTATATTTTATAACTGAACTAACTTAATGTAATAATAACATCTTCATCTTCTTTCAAAAAATCTTCAATTTTATAATAGCATTTTTCTGTTATAGTTTTTAAAGTCTTCTTATATGTTATATTGATTTTAATTTCTCTTAGTTCTTCTGATAGATTATTGTATTTATTTGCTTCATATAGATACTTTTATAGTAGGCCTACTTTACTTTGGTACCCATTTGTGTTTAATTTTCCCTGTGTTATTCTTTATGTACAAATATTAACATAAATAAACGGTATCAGATAACTGACATATAGTTTCAAGTATGTATGTACAGTACAGTCTGTGTTTACCACTAAACGAAAAAAATTGAAAGAGCAATAATTTAAAACTAGAGATTGCCTCCTAGGCCAAATTTGACCAACCTATCCAGTTGATATGGGAAATAATTAAAAAATACTTTATAATTAGAACATGAGTTCTTCCTGATTTACCAGCATCCCAGACAGCAATGAACGTTTACAAGAAGTTTGCACATCAATTTCAACTGCAAACGAAAATGTTTGCTGTAAATATTCATTGATAACATGAAATTGTTTTAAGCACTTTCCGCAAATATGCAAGTTTACACTTCTCACATTTGCAAAAAGATTTTCACAGATGTTTGCAAAAAGTGATCAACGAATGTTTTCCAAAAGTGATCAACTAATGTTTTCCAAAAGTGATCAACGAATGTTACCCAAAAGCGATCGACGAATGTTTTCCAAAAGTGATCGATGAATGTTTTCCAAAAGTGATCGACGAATGTTTTCCAAAAGTGATCGACGAATGATTACCAAAAGTGATCGACGAATGATTACCAAAAGTGATAGACAAATGTTTACCAAAAGTAATCGACGAATGTTTTCCAAACGTGATCGATGAATGTTTTCTAAAAGTTATCAACGCATGATTATCAAAAGTGACCAATGCATGTTCGCCAAAAGTGTTAAAAAGATGTTTGAAATAGTGTGCAATGAATAGTATATTTTACCACTCGTCTGGAAAGTGATCCATTTCAGGGCGAGATAGTGTTTTACGCGCGAGGTGAAGCCAAGCATGGAAAACACTATCTCCCCCCGAAGTGGGTCACCTTCCGGACGAATTGTGAATGATACTTTTCATCACGGTGCAATTAATAAAATATATGAATGTTTTAAAGGAGAATTATTCGTATTTTTTTCGTTATTACACATAGTTAACAAAGACAGAATTAAAAATTTAATTTGTTTTGAATTCAGCTGATTGAGTTGTTGCTGGACAGGAAAAGTTTGTTGATGTAGTAAAAAATTGTTTACCTTTGACCGAAAGTAATGTTTATTTACGGAAAAACAGCTGATGGTGACTAGTTTTATCTGTATTGAAATTGACGACTTTCGAAAGCCTCAGCTGCACGGAAAGTAGCTACTTTCAAATACAGAGTGATGATAATAATTAATTTTGTAATAGAATGGGTTGCTGGCCATTTGTTAGTAAATGTGGAACATAAATATGGCACTTATAAACTGATATGCAGCTTAATTTCAACCACCTTTAGTTATTTGACATGTCATGTGCAGAATGAACCATACAGTTATCCAAAAGTAAAACATTTAAAACCAAAACTTTTGTAATTTAAACACATTATACATAAACTTGAAAATAAATTGTTGTAAGATCGAGTTTTTTTACTGTTATAATCAAACTTCATTTAATATGATACATAAATTGCATGAACACTATTATAAAATCAATGTTTTCTTTTGTTTCAATTAAATATAAACAATTTTATAAACAAAAAAATTCTCAAGCAGGGAACATAAGAATAAAAATCGTTATTTTGCAAATATTTTAATTTTGAATTATTTACAGAATATAGATTATAAATTTAAAGATAAGTAGATTACATACAGAGATATATAGATACATAAACTATGTATACAACAGGTTAGTTAGGTGTTGGTTCAGCTCCTTTGGATTCCCTGAAAAAAATACAATGAATTAAAAAAACTAGTATACGTGTTGCTCGAAATCGAGCAATTTATTTTAATACAGTAAAAATGTTACTTTAGCTTTAAATCAATGACATCCAACCAATCCAATATTGTGAATATCTGTAATTACCAAAAACTACACGTATTTACAGCTGATTATTAACATATGTTTAAAATGCTTAATTCAATCCCAATGTTATTTAAATGGGAAATTTTTAGATTTCAATGGTGGATGGAGCCTTTATTTTCAGTCCGATTCTCATCAGTTTTTGGCGGAAACAACTACAGACCAAGCTCCATCCAACGACACCAAAAATTTGAAAATCGGTTGAAAATTGTAGGAGGAGTTCTCAAGACAAAAAACCCTTAGCGTATTAAATAAGTATAGATTTTCGGCCTATAGCAATAAATGGCCTACTCTATACTTATTTAATACGCTAAGGGGATTTTTGTGTTAACTCCTCCTACAATTATCAACCGATTTTCATATTTTTGGTGTCGTTGGATAGGGCTTGGTGTGTAGTTGTTTCCGACAAAAATTGATGAGAAACAGACTTAAAGTAAGGGCGCTATCCACAAATAAAATTTGAAATTTTCCCATTAGAAAAACTTTGCGATTGGTTTGAGAATTTTAACATCTGTTAACGTTCAGCTGTAGTTTTTGGTGATCACTGATATTCACAATATTGGATTGGTCGGATTTAATTGATTTAGAACTAAATATAACTTTTGTATTGTATCAAAATAAATTGCTCGATGTCAAGCAACACGTGCACTAGTTAATAATCATCTATTTTTCATCTATTTCTACTTGAAAAAGTTTTAGTGTTTCTTATCTTATTTGTATTTCAAAATACTTGAAACCTTGAAATCTGTAATGTATGTTACAATTAATTTATTTATAACAATATTACTTGGGGGACCATGCATTTTCTCTATTAATCATGTATAATTTGTAAGACAAGCTTGTTTGCTCTGCTCACTTGCCAGGCCAAGGGATGCTACATTCTGGTTATGTGTAATGAACCTCAAATTTAAATTCCATTTCCTGAATTTTTAGTTATCAACCGATTGAATAGCTACAAAAAGTTTTTCAATAAGGTCCTACTTTAAAGGTATGTGGGATGCAAACTGGATTTTTCCAGTCGGGACCTGGTACACTCACATTTCTCAATTGCTACTGAAAACCTCATACAAAAACAAAATAAAATCTTGTTTTAAGGGATAAGGCTTCTAAATTAATTACAGTATATTACCCTGGCATGTTAAAAATATGGCAAAACATCAATTTATGAACCGTTTTTGCACCATTTTAGTTTAAACCTGATCATAAGTAAATAGCCTATTTATGTATACAGGGTGTTTGGAAAAAACGTTTCAGGAATTCAGGAGGTTATTGCCCACATCAAAGTGAGTAAGAAAGTTCCTATAAACATATATGTCCTAAAATGCTTCGTTACCCCGCAAGCTGCAAGCTGCCATTTTGTTTTTTACACCAAATAATTATTATTTCCGTAACGAATAATTGTATTAAGTTCATATTTGGCATGGACCTTTGTCACACCAAGTTTCATTTTCAGGGAAAAAATTATTTTTTTAATGTGTATTTTCAAAATGGTGGCCATTTTAAAATTTCAAACTCAAGTAACCCAAAACCTGTAAATTTCATCAAAATTTTACAAGGCACAAAAAAGTTTAAAAATTAAATGATCTAACCAATGGCAACAAGTTTGTAAGGATCTAACAACAAATAATGGAGTTATTGAGATTTTTATGTTGTTTTTATTTTTCATTAGTACTCATGGAAATTAAGGTTATTTTAGTAGAAAAATCGGAATATCTCCATTATTTGTATGTTATAAACTTAATATCATTGGTTAGATAATTTAATTTATAAATTTTTTTGTTTTTTATAAAATTTAGATAATTCACCAGTTTTAAGTTATTTGAGTTTGAAAAATTAAAATTGCCGCCATTTGGAAGACAAAAATAATTTTTTCCCTGAAAATGAACATTAGTGTGATAAAGATTCATGCCAAATATGAACTTAATACAATGATTCGTTACGGAAATAAAATTTATTTTGTATAAAAAACAAAATGGTGGCTAGCGGTTTAACAAAGCATTTTAGGACATATCTTTACAGGATTTTTTTGCTCATTTTGATGTGGGCAACAACCTCCTGAATTTCTGAAATGTTTTTTTCCAAACACCCTGTATTTCTGTGAGTAAAATTTGTAGTCGGTTAATGAAAAGGTATTGGGTTAATTCTAATGTAAGGGGTTTCCTTTCTTTATTGTATTAACTTATTGTTTTTCGCTAAAAAATTATGTAATATAAACTTGACTCTAAATAAATTGCCACTCAAAAACTTGACTCGACCTTGGAAATCACTACTCGATCATTTTAAACCACTGTTAATCATGTTAAACCACTCTTTAAATCACTATATCACTATTTTGAGACAAGGACCTCAAATAGTGGTTAAATTTGTCTATCACTCCTATTATTTTCAAATATATCTTATAATCTCAAACAAGCTCCGTTTGTACGGGCATTGGCCACCAAGAGTCGATTGGAGCTGGTCCCATAGCTGGGAAAAATCCGGTTTTTGCGCTAGATCCCTTCAAAGTTTCCATGTTATCCTTATGGAGATTTTATTAATTGAACAAAAATCAGCTGATAACTGTAGATATAAACCAATGGGTTACATCTTTAACCTGTAGTTTAAGACAATTATACCAAAGTGCAGCACCCATCGGCTCAGGGAGTGAGCGAAGCGAACGAGCTCGTCTTTAAAAATGGAAGAGCACGAGTGAGCGGAGCAAACGAGCTTTGTGTGAGAACGAAAGTAATAATTTTACCGAGCTTAAGCTCGGTCTCCCTGGTACTTTACAAATAAAACAATTGGCACAATCAATGAACCTATAAAAAAATTTTCTAATTTGAGTTGTTGGTGGATTTATAAATTTTTTTGACACCTGAGTCCAAAAAAGAGGTTTACAGAGTGATTTCTGTGTGAGTGTGTGTTAGAGAATATAGAGAATGTCCCAGTGGTCCAATTTGGATTAAGTTTGTTATGTCAAAATTCATAATAATTTCAGGTGTTTTTTCCATTTGTTTGTTTATAAGGGTAATTTACCCCTAAAACCATAAAAAAGAAAAATCAAAATCTCTAAAAAACGGCTCTAAAAATTTTGATTAAAGTTTTGTGGCCTATTAAGATTAAAATGCTGAATAAAATGACACCCCGTTTCTCCGAGAAAATACATGTTCAAAAGTTAAAAAGCAACAAGTGTTTATAAAATCCAATTTTCATTTGGCTGTAAATGGAGTACATTGTTAAAAGTCACAGATGCGCGTGGCGTAGTCTGCTTAGCTGGTAGCTATTTGACTGAGCCATCAAGACATGAATGTTTGGAGAATAATAACTAGGCTTGCCATACCTTCGGTTTGACCGGGAAAGTCCCGGTTTTTCGCACTTGTCCCGGTGTCCCGGCCGGTTTTGCTTTAGTTCCAGTTTTTTTGTAAATATTTAGAAAAATAGGGAATTATCAAAAACAAACTCAACAATCTTTTTTGTTTTGCGTCTTAAAATAAATATTCTGATAACAACAACAAAAAATTACTAAATTAGGATGAAGATTCAATTTTCTTATGGTAATCGAATTTAAAGTCGAGGTGAAATTTGACGTTGCCTACGTAAGATGAAAAATAAGGGTTGGCTGGACAAGTCTAAGCAATTGTGAAATCAGATGAAATAGACAAATTATTGGAAAAGTTCTAGTCCAATGTGACAATGATTAATTATTACTATAGCAACTTTATTTTTATTCAAGAAATCAAGAATGTGTATTCCATATCGTTTGAGCTCGTGTTATATTAATAAACTAACTAACAAAAAATAAACAACTTATTTGATTAACATTTAGTTTTAAAGAATTAACTAATCCTTAATACTCAACATAAACATTTTAAGTTTGCCGGACTAAAATAAAATTATGAAGTTATGAGGCACAATTTGCTTAAAAAAATTTAATCTTAATTAAAATGTTGTATTAAGACCAATGACTCATTCTCCATTAGCATTCAGGTGGTGGGCGGGGGGGCAAGGGGGTTTACATACTGATCGTCCAGGTTTTGCTCTATAAAATTATGGCAAGCCTACTTATAACACCTTCTTATATTGTTGGGAGAAAGTCAGTGATGTAGTGGCGCATTTTTCAGTGTGGGGCTTGCTATATTTGTCAAATTCCCTGCAAAGGTAGACATAACTTCCGGATTTCCCGGGTTTTCGAGAACCAGAGGAACCCACTACACCACTGGAGAAAGTATTTGTCATTTACCCTTGATTTTAAATTACTCGTTTATACGTCAACAATGCTAAAAAATTTTAATCTATCCAACTTTTGTGAATCACAGTAAACCAAATAAAATAGGACTTCCTGATATCCTAAAAAAGTAGACCATTTCTTTTATCTCACAACTCTATAGTAATTTATGTTACAGCTATAGAAAAATAATCATAGCACATGACAATAATAAAATACAATTCATTAAAGTTTTCAAATATTATCATTATTAAAATATGTGGGTACAGCAAATACCCCATTGCGTACCCCATCATTCAAAAAGCCAAGTTATGAGCAAAAAGTGGGTCTTCCAAAATCTTGACTGAACTTTAACATGAGCATTAAAAGCTATGATACACTGACCCAAAAAAATTACCTACACTCCCATACTCTTCTGAGCAAGGGAAATTTAAGTAGGTAATATGACAAAAATGAAAACCAAAGTGTTAAGCCGCAATAAAGAAAATAATGAAGCCATCAAATTATTGGTTGAATTAAAAATATTCCTTTGATATGTAGAATAATCCATGCACATATGTAAAAACTGTTAAACTGTTTAGTAAAAATCAACTTACTTTCGAATGATCCGGGTCTTTGCCTGGTTTAAAAAAACCATCCGAAGATGTTTCTTCACGCATGATTCCGTAGAATTTGGGTTTATCTTCAATACTGCAGCTGCAACCACCAAAAAATATTAGCTAATACTTCATCACAAAATATTTGCTTATATTTGTTTCCAGATATTGAAAACACTGTGATAATTTACTCAGGGCCATTTTTCTAAATATGGCTGAAAAGGCTGGAACCTATGGCGGCTAAATTTTAGGGGCGGCACTTTGTCAATTTACTAAAAATTGAAAATAATTTTACTACTTTTAATAACAGTAACTTCTTTAGGCCTATCTTACTGATTTAAAGTGTATTAACTTAAGGAAATGGAAATATGTTAATTCTTTTCATGTGAATTTACTCCACTTAATCTTATAACACATTTTTCATGTAGGGTAATCGTTGTAACGACACTCAGTTTGTATAAGGCCCAGAAAGAGGGAACTACACTAGCGCTAACAGTGTTTAGATTCACAACTAGTTTTTACATTCAAAGTTTTGATTTTACAAATTATGAGTTATGATGATAGAGGAAATGAACTACAGTTGAGTTGTGCTAATCCGAACTAATTGGGACCAGATCCTGTTCGGATTAGCGAATTTTCGGATTAAGCGCATATCACGTATAATTATGTAATTAACAGATTATAAAATACGTAAATTACTAATATTAAAACATATCTAATCTTATTATTTTTATTTTAGAGGATATTTTGTTGACTTTTGTAGTTATTTAATAAAGTTTTTCAAATGTACAAACTATTTTTATTTGTTCTGCCAACGGACATAGCCATTTACAATAATTTAAAGTCACCATTAACACCATTAAAAAGAATGCTTTTTTTCCATTTTTCCTGATTGCGGAGGCAATCTCCGCTTGCGCTCAATGGAGGGTTAACATTAAGTATCATGGGCAATTCACAGAGGCTAGAAAATGTTACTTGTTATCGAGAACATTATTTTTGGCTGATAAAAAACATTTATATGGCACCTTATTTATAGCTGAATGTAGCAGAAGTTAACAAAATTCGAATGTAGCAGGAGATAACACGAGTCCAATGTAGCAGGAGATAACATGATTCTCAAAACCCCTTGCGTTTGGGTGGCGCGCCAGGGGTAGACCAGAGACTTAACTTGTAAATTATAGATACCAAAAACATTCAAGGAAAGAACTTTTGAGAGATGGGATAAAATGTGCTATCACTTACTTTATAGCAAAGCAGATGATTCACCAGCTGTAGGAGGGCCTGTGTGTTGAATGCATCCTCTGTTGACTTGTAATGAATTTCCATCACTGAAGCTGAAATAAAAAATTTCAAAAGATTGTAATATACTATTAAGCGAACAATTTTATTAGGTGTTTAAATTTGTTTTCTAATCAATCTTCAGCAATTAACTTATATTTCTCTGATTTCATCACTTTTTTTAAATTCTCAAATTGGTATCAGGTCCTGCAGTTAAGTGTCGATTTATCCAAATGTCAATTATAAAAACCCCTGAATGGCTTACCAATTCAGTGTACAGTATTAAAAAAAATTATAACAAAAGTGTCTACAAAATAGACTTCTAAGAAATGTGTTCCCAATGTAACTACCATTTTTTTTGTTTAGAGCTCTTGTTTATCAAAGCCTCTAGATTCTTAAGAAATATTTAAGTTTAAAAACAGTCAATGAACTGTTTAGTAGTCCCAAACTGTAAATAATTTCCATGTTTTACTATCCAAAACACCTCCCATCAAAAGTAGTTTGAATAATCAATCCTCCACAGAAATTACTTTGTAAAATTTATATTCAATTAATTTTAATTTCCAACTAAAGAAAGATTTCACTGGAAAAATTTCACGTTTCTAAGTTTTGCAATCTTTTAGTTTTGCTTCCTTTAAGTCAAACATGTCAACTAGAGTTAAATAAGAGGGATTTCTAGACTGTTCAATAATTGTATATCAGTAACTCAATAGTGTATCCGTTTGGAATATATAAATAAATTATTTTACTTACATTAAACGCTTTGCAATTAACAAGCACCCCGAGTTGTTGCTCTCCAGAAACTCCTTTGTTCCTTACAGTGTTTGGATATGTAACCTGTGAACATTGAACATGAGAGTTAGGGCCTATTATTTATCTATAAGCTTACACTATTTTATTTTTAGCGAATTTCCCTATTCGCTATTACGGTAGTTGTCACGGTAAGACCTAAGCCCGGAACTTTGATACTTTTTTGTTTTGAGGTCTCTAGAAGCCATATGTATATATTTATATGTGTGTGCCATGAACACAATAACTTTTGAACGGAACCTTTGATTTTCATAAAATTTGGTACAGGAAAGTAGACCAGCGTATACTTGAATGTGTTGCGAACGGACCATGGTGGGGGGGGGGGGGTTTCTAGAGGTGTTCGATATATTTGTACCGGTTACTTTGTCACTAATACTAACTTGTCACCGGTTGTACCGGTGACAGAAAGTGGAAAATTCCAGCTCCAGTTACTTTCAGCTATTACACAATTAATTTTGTAATTTTCAGATTATCATGGACACTAACTGAATGCTATCTGTGAACCAATAAAAAGCTTGATTCAGATTTCACGTAAAACACATTATAAAAGTATTAATAGTGAAGACTGTCACTGTCACTGTTACAGCGCAGCCTCGAATTGTGCACGGTTATTGGTGTATGAGGCACTGGAACCGATTCTGAAGTAGCTAAACCACAGTTCTATTCTCTGGTTGGTTGTACTGGCCCTGTAACTGGTAGTATAGTAACCGAACATATTCTCCAGTCTGATTGGTTCTACTGTCGCTGGTACTGAAGTCACCGAAATCAAGCCTTTTCCCTGATTGGCTCTCTTGTCGCTGTCTGTTCTTGAGCACTGGACGTGGCGCGCCAAGCGGAGTTATGTGTAACTATCTGCAGCTCCTGTCCTAAGAAGTATGTCACTAAAATTTGGTCACCGATCCTTGTAGTTGCCTACCATTGGTCTAGATGGCGCTGGCGCTGGATTTAGCGCGGCGCATAGTAGGTAGCTGAAAGCGTGTCACCGGGCCAGAAAGTCACCGGTTAAAGTCACTAGTTTACGCTTGGCGCTGTCACTGAAATCACCGATCCGGTAAAGTAACTGGATCGAACACCTCTAGGGGTTTCAAAAGGGTCAAAATGGGTTTTTTGCACTTTTTGGCTTCAATTTTTAAAACACAACAATTTGAACATAAACCATCTAAAAGAGCTCGAAAAAATAAACAATTTGGTATTTTGAATTTTTATGTTAGGTCTAGCTTAAATGGTTAGGGAGAAATTTAAAAAAATGTTTCCTTGTATTATATGGGAAATCAACTAATTCTATCTTGCTTATTTATTGACATATCTTGATACAATTTCATGAGTACATCCATTAGGAAGGGGTTAACTTATTTGCTTACAAACCCCAAATGACAGCAAACCTACATACGTCACCCCCATAGGGTTTATGGGGAAAATGAAAAGAATACCATAACTTCATGATATTTGGTACCATGTACTTTTACTAGGTAGGGTTTAACTTATACTTAAATAAAACCCATATGGTGGCGAGTTTACATACTCAACCAAATGGTTTTTAAATTGGAAGATAGAAAAAATACAAAACATCTATTTAAAGTTCGCTGATTTAAATTCTACTGATCGATATCGTATCGAAAATTACTGTAAAATAAAAAAATTATTTAGCTTGACAAACTAATCTAACTATCCATTGTAAAACCTAAACTAATCTCCATTAATATGAAGAATGCCCAAGCCCAAGAAAGTATACCACATTTAAGTAGGATACATAGCAACATAGGTAATTATTTTTCTTATAAGCTACAGTAGAACCTCAATAGTTCGACTCTCGATAGTTCGACACTCCCTATAGTTTGACATTTTGATACTTAGACACTCTCTAAGTCCATAAAGTGTCGAACTATCAAGGTTCTACTGACATGTTATTTTGTTAATTTGTCTTTATGATTAGTAGTGTTTTGATTTTGTTGGCATAAGTTAAGTTAGGTTATACTTGTTTTTGGATTTAGATGTGGGAATAAGAAGCTAAAAACAAAAATAGGGATAATTAATTAGTTAAAGGGGTGATTGACTTTGTTATTTAGGTACCGCTAACTATAGAATGAATATATAGTTGATATGATAGATATATCGGTCGAAACAATCATATTTTTATGAATCACAAAAATCTAAATTTCTGACATCCCTCCCCCCCCACCCACCAATTTAATATCACAGCGTGGGGAACAAAAAAATTTATGATTATATAGGTCTAATTTTTTTTCAAATAATAAAATTATTCTTACAACACTAAATAAGGTGCAATTTTTCCAATTTAATTTAATATATTTGTAACGTTTATATTAAATTTTGTAAATTTTTTAATAAGACGGTCTTAGCCCTAAAAAGTAAGTAGGCCTAGGTTTAATTGTGTTGTTTATTTTTTATATCACTTTCTAATAAGTACGGTACCAAAAAAAATATTTGGTACATACATTTTATGTATGAGAAAAATGTTAAATGTCAAGAGCACATAATTTATTACATAACATACTTAATGATAACTATGCAAATATAATAGTAGCCCTAAAAGTACAGTAGGGTAAAAATCGTTGAAAAATATTATTAGTTAGTATTTGATGATGAAATTTAAGTTAGTTTCAAAGTCAAGGCTTAGTCACTTTCAAAACCATTTTTACTTTAAAAGACTAGGCCTACTTTACTCTTAGGTAGCCTACAAACAACTGATCAAATTATATCCAGAAACTAATGGTCGCCTTGATCAAACTCAAGCCTGAGCAAATGGAAAGTCGACAGCATATCTGCTAAAACATAACCTCACTCTCTAACTCAATATGCTGCTAATAAAAACCATTTCGCGCAGTGACGTCTAACCAAAAGGAATATCAGACTACAAACTGTTTCATTAGAGTAAAAGTAAATTAAATGTAGTGTTACTTTTTGGTTCTAGATTAACTTAAACATTTAAAACAATTTAGGCTAACTTAAGTTAAATTACAATTTTATAACAATATGGAAGAAGTAACAATAAACTATGTGGTAACCCTGTCGAACGTAAGAACTTACCTAATATCAAAATTACCCTACATTGTGGCAGCTGAAGGCACACCCAATGGAGTTTGTTGCATGACTCGAGCGACAGCAAATACAACCTATCAGCTAATTAAGACTGAAAATTTTTATTGGTCTCAGAGACCGTAACCACTACAGGGGTGAAAATTGTGTCACATATTTTGAGAATACACATCTTCAACACAATAGGTAGTTAATTTATGAAAACAGACCTACAAAAACCGGACAGGTTACGAGTAATTTAACTTAAGCTTGGACATTTTGTAGGGCCTATGAATGCCAAATAAGTTAGCCTACTAGCCTAATAACTTATGTTAAACAATCGAAAAGAAATTCAAAAGGCTAAGTAGGCTATTCTTAATAATCACTTAACATTTTAAGTTGATGTCTGTTACTATTTGTGGTATTATGAATTTACAAAAACAATAAAAGATTAAAAGACCATGCATCAAATCGTAGATTTCCTCGAAACAAATTCTCTTTTCATTTCTAAACAATTTGGTTTCAGGCAAAAAAAGTCAACCTGTTCTGCGCTCATTCAGTTCGTCGAGGATTGCATCGACACCATGGACGGCGGGGGCAGCGCGGTCGGATGCTTCGCTGATTTATCAAAGGCGTTCGACTGCGTTGATCCGGCCGTCCTGGTGGAGAAGGCAGCTGCGATAGGCATTTCTGGTGTAGCCTTGAGCTGGATCGAGTCCTACATGGATAACAGAATACTGACCACCGAAATTGACCACATCACTGACCAGCGACAAAAGTTACGTTTCCTGTCGGACAGACTGCCTGTGCACTTAGGGGTCCCACAAGGCTCGATCCTTGGACCCCTACTGTTTCTGATCTATATCAATGACATACATAACTATCTCTCACTTGACAACCTCATCATCTACGCGGACGACACCACACTGATAAACAGAGACAAAGACGTACTGATACTCGAAATCAACGCTAACACTGACACAAACACACTAGCACAATACTTCTCTGACCAAAACCTTGCACTAAACCCTGGCAAGACTACGTACATATTTTTTCAAACCAGACAGAAGCAGCAATCAAACCATCACTTCTTTCCTCACATTGCAATTGGTGATACCCAGCTGTCCAGCCTTGAGTCGGTGAAATTTCTCGGCGTCATGATTGACTGCAATCTCAACTGGAATTCTCACATTGAATACCTCAAATCCCGAATTTCATCAGGACTTTTCGTTCTTCGGAACATTGCATTGCATGGCAATGTTCACCTATCCAAACTTGTTTACTTTAGTCTGATCGAGGCTCATATTAGATACTCCATAATCCTATGGGGTGCTTCTTCCAAACAAAACCTTGAAATCATCTTTAAACTTCAAAAGAGAGCCATTCGATACATATCAGGCTTGAGATGTAGAGACAATTGTGGCGAGGCCTTCAGACAACTGAAGATATTAACTGTTCCTGCCCTGTTTATTTTTGAGTCAATAAAACTAGCCAAGATCACAGATAACTTGTCTTATCCTGTTGTGCATAATCACAACACTAGATTTAAAGATACCAGAGCCTCAGTGCGTCACAATTTAAAGATATTTGAACAGAAACCAAGCTACCAGGGAATTAGATTCTATTCTAAGCTCCCGAAGTCTCTAAAAGAAATTCAGAATTTAAATAAATTTTTGTCTAAACTCAAAGTATTTCTTATGGACAGATGTCTATACTCTCTGGATGAATTTTGATTGAGTGGGCTAATCTTATCAGCACCCCATTAGTATTCTAGTATACTTCTTAACATTGTATTTACCTTCATGACCTATTCCCCTCCTTATGGCAATCTGGGGATGGACTGAATTTAAGGACTGGTCCCATGCCGTCTGCGGTCTACGGGGCGACGCGGGATGTATGTATGTATGTATGCATTCCACGGAATACGCTGATTGAGGTTAGGAATCTTTCAAATTCTTGGTTAGGAATTAAGTGTTTTAATCGCTGATATTGAAAGACTAATAACTTCTTCAAAACTTCATTTATCTTAAAGCTAATTAAAAAGAATCAGTAAATCAGCAAACTCACCATCAATATGAGTAGAGACGTCTCACAACCACCCAAGTAACAAACACACAAACCACAATCAAATCAAAACACACGGCCAGGGCCAACGAGGTTAAATAGATATAGAGTGCTCACCAGATAGGGAAAAGTGTCCCTTTTTGACTGGCGCCATGTTACCCACGATTCCCGCCGTTTCCTTGGTAACCAGTCCTTTGTTTACACTTTTCCAACAGTAATTTACCATTTTCCCCACACGTTTCTATGGTAACCAACTTTAATAGCCTGCTCACAGACCATCAAATCAAACTAATTTAAAAACAAACAACAAATAAACATATGTTTTTAAAATATCATCAGTAATTTTTTAAGCTTGTAGCGACTAATCAGAATAGCTAAAACTAGTAACCAAGGAAACAAGAGTAAAGTGTGGGATAGTTGCCACGGAAACGGCGGGAATCATGGGTAAAATGACGCAAATTAAAAAGGGACACAAAATTAACATGTGGTGAGCACTCTATATCTATTTAACCTCGTTGGCCAGGGCCCAACGGAAAATGGCGGGGAACGAAACAACAGTCGAGGGAGTGGACGAGTCGACAGATCTTCCAGTGATGTGACGTCATGGCGCGGCGCGCGGCGTTTGATTTCAACTAATTAAATAATTAATTGTTCGTTTGATTGGAAAACTATCCACGGAAAAGGGGTTTATTTTTATTTTACGCGTCTTTACATCAATTAATTTTTAGACGGTAAAAAAGTAGAATTACCGTAACTCAAGGAATGATATCTATAACAATAAAAAAAGGGTATTATGCAATGAAATTTACTGTATATCTTTTCATAATTTCTTAACTGCGTGAATAAAAACAAAATATTTTTTCATAAAAGATAGAAAAAATTATTAATAAGTTCACATGGAATGGTCAAAAAAGCTCTTCACCATCCACGTTTATTGAATTAACTGACGATAATGACTATTGGGGCGCCTGATGAGCAGCCCAATGCGCCGCTTTTAATTTGATCGTGTTGACATTTTAGTAGTTCTATCAGTTATGCTAGTGTTTTTAGCTAGTGTTATTTATTCATTATTCATTCTATTTCTCCTTTTTTCCCAACTTTTGTGTTAGAAGAAATCCCCGCATGCTGTTAGAAAGGTGTAGGGCCTACTAGCAAAAACCAACTCAGCTATTGTAATAACAAATGTTTTTAAATCAGGACGAATGAACGGCCGTTTTAGTTATAATATATATATATATATATATATATATATATATATATATATATATATATATATATATATATATACAAAAAAAATCTGTACAGACAGGTCAACAAAATTTTTGGTCGAATTCAGACAAGTGTGGCGATCCGTAGTAAAGATTTTGCGGGTTAAGCTTGTGGACAAATAACAACTTTAATTCATGAAAAACCCCCAATTTCGCTAATAATAAGAGAACTTTAATTGGAACATACGGTGTTAATTTACCAAATATTCTAGCATAATACGTATTTGATTTTGACCTAAATTCTAGCTGTTAGGTATTTTCTTTAAATTTGGATTTTAGTTTATTTTTGTCCAAAAATTAAATTCATAAACAGGATCCACCCCTAGACAAAATCGTCTTTGGTTTTAAAATAAGTTTGGAAACTGAAATTTTGTTTTTTTTGCAATTTATGTTGGGTTGTCATTATATGGTAGCCTATATCGAAATAACAAAGAAAGAAAAACAAAATAACATTAAATACTTTTAAACGTTTAACTGTAAGTTGGTTGTTGGCATTGTAAACTTAATTTTCTACTCGAGAAAAAAAGAATTTAAAATAATAATGCCATATCACATAAAGTCAATTTTGGTACGGTACTTACTAGTGCACGTGTTGCCCGACATCGAGCACTTTATTTTAATACACTACAAAAGTTCTATTTAGTTCTTAATGAATGAAATTCAACCAATCCAATATTGAGAATATCAGTGATCACCAAAAACTACATCTGTATGTTAACAGATGTTTAAAATGCTCAAACCAATCTCAATAATGTTATTTAAACGGGAAAATTTCAAATTTAATTTGTTTATAGCGCCCTTATTTTAAGTCCGATTCTCATAAGTTTTTAGAGGAAACAACTACAGACCAATGCCTATCCAACCACGCCAAAAACATGAAAATCGGTTGAGCATTGTAGGAGGAGTTCTATATAACAAAAAACCCTTAACGGAGGCCTATTAAATAAGTACTAGAAATCGTCTCCTGGTCGAACTTCCACCAAAATTTCAGTTACTTGATCTAAACAAAATAATTTTAAAACATTTTGTAATTGAAACACCTTTTATTCCTGTTTTTCTATCAGTTGTTTTTACAACAGCTGTCTAATGATTCTTCTAGATTTCTTGAATTCTCCTTCCTCCATAATATGTAACACTGGAACTTTGAAAGCCTGTAGGGCGTAGCCCTGGAGTCCGACGTGAATTAGAATGGGATTCTGCTCATCTACAATTCTAACAATATGCGTGGATTTTTCATAACATGCACACAAGCTGAGAAAAAAGGAGGAAACGAAACATGCTTGCCTATTAATATATAGATAGATTTGTTATAAATAAACCACTATTTTCGGTTATTTAGACTGAAGTCTTAAAAACACATCAATTTAAATATGACTATATACTTAATATTGTGGGAAAATTACACGTTTCTATTGCTAATTTCACTATACATGTAAAAAATGAATACCAACAAACAACAAAAGCTCAGCAGAATATGTTCGTCGAAACAGTGTGAACGCATCTCACCTCAAAATAACGAACATGAGAAATGCAAAAGTAATTAATTTCAATAATTTTTAACTGTAAAAGTATTGATTGAGTTGAGTAACAACAAACGGAACAAAAAACAAACAGGCCTATTCAACAATAAAACGTTTGTATAACATAGAGATATATTCTTTAAATAAATTCTTGCAAATACTACTCATACTATCTCGTATAACGTACTAGGTACTCTTAACGTAATGATATCATAACTAATCAATGATATTAATAAATAATATTAAAAAATTGTAAAAGTACCGGAGGGCACACATATGCCCTCGAATCGATATACATAGTGTTTTAATGGAATTAAAACATTTCCAGGGCTTCGAAAATGTTGCTGCACAAATAACTGTTGTACGGTATTCACGCACTTAAAAAATAATCATATCACACTTTCCACCTTATAATACACTGTATACGAGAAATTACTTTTGTAAACCCAACTATTTTCTTATTTAATTACAAATTTTACCGTTTGAACACTGAAAAAGTAGTTTAATAATACATGGGTTTTGTGGTTAATCGACAAAATGAAAATATTTGAATCTGATCTGAGACTTGATCATGATATGAGACATGAGAGGAATCTGAGTCATGATTTTTGTCTGGTGATTGAATGAGGGGGGGTTTTGTGGTAAATCGACAAATGAAAATATTTGAATCTGATCTGAGACATGTAAGTGATCTGAGTCGTGAGATGGATCTTGGGTAAGATCTAAGTCATGATTTTTTTTTTTTTTGCATTTCATCATTAGTCTAGTCTGGTGAATGAGAAATGAAAATATTTGAATCTGATCTGATTCGTGAGTTGAATCTTGGATGTGATCTGAGTCGATATCTGAGTCATGAAATTTGTCTGGTACATTTTTTGCATTTTAGTCTGGTGATTGAATGAGGGGGGTTTGGATGAGAGACTTATTCTGATTTATTGAGTATACTTTATTGTTTATCACTCTTTTGTATGTACCGTATAGTTTTAGATTATTGTAATTGGTGAAATTGAATGATTGTGGTAGGTTTTTCAATGTTATATCGTTTTTGGTTCTGTATCCGTATGTTTTACATCTCACTGTTAGGAAATCCAATATGGGATTGTTTGGACTTGTATCTTTGAATGAACCCAGGTTTGTTGTATGGATGAAGTCCACTTGTTTTGTGAAGGAATCGTCTGGTGAAAATATGTGTAATGCGAATGAATCGTTATCTGTGTATATCAAATCGAAAGGAGGAAAGTGTTTCTTCAATTTATCGTAATACATTTGGTACATGTACCGTTTACTCAGATCTAGGATTGAGAATCCTAAATATACGGGTTTGTTACAGCGTACTTTTCTCTTTTTCATAAATACTATATAGTTATTCTCGTTTAATATTAGTCTGTCTGTGAATCTGGGTTGCTTTATGATCCACTGCCCATAGACAATTTCCAATGGGTAGACGATCCAGATTCGATAGATTTGAATAACAAACCACAAGATGTGGGCTACATCCTAGACGTAGATTTAAAATATGAATACAATGAAGTACACAAAGACTATCCACTATGTCCTTACCGTGTTGAAGGTAAAGGTCTAATATCCTCTTTCGGACATAGAAAGAATTACATCATACACTACAGAGCACTCCAACAAGCCCTGTCAATGGGACTAGTATTGGAGAAAGTCCACAGAGTGATTTCATTCAACGAATCCTATTGGTTAAGCCCGTTCATAAAGCTGAACACAGATTTAAGGTTACTCTACTGCCAAGATGGAATCCTTTCAAATTTCTTCAAACTCCAATCCAATATAATCTACGGTAAATCGTTAGAGAGAGTAACCGATAATTTGAATAAGTATTTCCTACACAATAACCCCAGAAAACTGATGAAACTCATAAAGCAACCCAGATTCACAGACAGACTAATATTAAACGAGAATAACTATATAGTATTTATGAAAAAGAGAAAAGTACGCTGTAACAAACCCGTATATTTAGGATTCTCAATCCTAGATCTGAGTAAACGGTACATGTACCAAATGTATTACGATAAATTGAAGAAACACTTTCCTCCTTTCGATTTGATATACACAGACAACGATTCATTCGCATTACACATATTTTCACCAGACGATTCCTTCACAAAACAAGTGGACTTTATCCATACAACAAACCTGGGTTCATTCAAAGATACAAGTCCAAACAATCCCATATTGGATTTCCTAACAGTGAGATGTAAAACATACGGATACAGAACCAAAAACGATATAACATTGAAAAACCTACCACAATCATTCAATTTCACCAATTACAATAATCTAAAACTATACGGTACATACAAAAGAGTGATAAACAATAAAGTATACTCAATAAATCAGAATAAGTCTCTCATCCAAACCCCCCTCATTCAATCACCAGACTAAAATGCAAAAAATGTACCAGACAAATTTCATGACTCAGATATCGACTCAGATCACATCCAAGATTCAACTCACGAATCAGATCAGATTCAAATATTTTCATTTCTCATTCACCAGACTAGACTAATGATGAAATGCAAAAAAAAAAAAATCATGACTTAGATCTTACCCAAGATCCATCTCACGACTCAGATCACTTACATGTCTCAGATCAGATTCAAATATTTTCATTTGTCGATTTACCACAAAACCCATGTATTATTAAACTAACTTGAAAAAACTCAAAGGTTGTCGGTACACTATTTTTAAGGTTGAATGGAATTTAACTTTAGTAAAGTAACTATCACCATATTCTAAAAATTGTGGTAAGGAATGCATTAATCATAAGGTTATTACTACTTCAGATTATAGTTATATTAAATTTAACTCATATAAGGTTGTTATTGCAATAATGTTACACGTTAAGAAATAATTTACCTTTAGTATACAACCCCATCAGAAGACAGCAAATTAAATTACATTCCTGTAATAGATTATTTTTTATTTATTTTAGTTGAAGCGCTGTAAGTCATAGTTCTGGCTTATCTAACTTTACTAAATTTTAGATAAAAATGTACGTGGGTAGAATATAATCTTAAGAACAAGAATCTACAATTATATTGGAAAAATGTTTAAAGATAACGATGCAAGAAGGGAGACGCTAAAGTTCTACAATTTAAAAATAAACATGGTCATTAGACCACCGATCGATTTTGAACAAAAACAAAAAAATCATGAAAGTAGTCTAACAATATTTAAAATCAGCCATCATATTTTCCAAAATGTGACATTCCGCGCCTATAGCGGCAGTTCACAATCTTGCTCGACGATTTTGACGCCGAGGTTCTGTAGTTGAGAATCTCCTTTGTGCGAGCGGCATTATGCCAATTCCAAGAATGTCGTTAAGGAAAGGCCGAGGGGCTGGGCCACCCCAGTCAACAGGTTACTAGGTATACAATGCAGTTGTCTGCTTGCAATATTGAGCGGAGCGACTATTTTTTTAATCAATAATAACAAATGTTTTATGGGTAATTCAAGTGAGCTCGTTCGCTACGCTCACTCGCCATCAGGGTTTGGCTCGTTCGCTGCGCTCACTCGTCATTTGAGTCAGCTCGTTCGCTACGCTCACTCGCCCTCAATTTAGTTCGTTCGCTGCGCTCACTCACCTTTTGCGTCTGCTCATTCGCTGCACACACTCGTTGCCAGATTTAGGTTGTTCGCTGCGCTTCACAAGTCGGTAATACTCTAATAACTTTTTATTACCGGTACGCAGGTTTGCTGCGACGGGGTGTTATATGTTTACAAGATATTAAA
This sequence comes from Neoaliturus tenellus, assembly GCA_030545055.2. Classification (NCBI taxonomy): domain Eukaryota; kingdom Metazoa; phylum Arthropoda; class Insecta; order Hemiptera; family Cicadellidae; genus Neoaliturus; species Neoaliturus tenellus. Next base: position 123,854,563 of record CM061533.1, on the reverse strand, counting down.
TAATGCGTTGTCCAAGATTTGTACCTCCTCTCCGTAAACGTGGCATTTCATTCACGCACAAAGGTAAACAAACCACTAAAATAAACAAAACAACAATTTCACTTAAAACTACTGTTTTCCCAAACAGCTGATAGTAACAGTCTGCAGTTAAATTTGATCCTTATAACAGCTGTATAATCAACACACAGTAAACAAAACAAATAAAATATTTCTCCTATTAAAATAACATGGTAACTTTAAAGGGCCGTAAGACAGAGCCCTTATGTCCGATTTGGACAATTTCAGATTTATACCTTCCCATAGATGGTTGCTATGACCAAACAAAATTTCATGAGGATCACTCCAGCCGTTCAGGAGGAGTACTTGTAAATAAAAAGCCAGAGTGTAGTATAGGAGCTTCGCTCGCTTCGCTCGCTCCGCTCAATAAATCCTCCAAGGTTCTACCCCTTTTGTTTGGTGCAAACGTACTGCATAGGAAAATAAAAATTATTTTCTTTTCAAAAGGTCATTTCAAAACTGTAACAATGTGTAAGTAATTTGCTTAAACCGCTTTCAGACCAACACAGGTTCAGAATACACTGTCAATTTAATTGTTAATACCATTGTATTTTCGTTTGTGCTCACTAAGAGCAAAAATTAAGTAGACCTACAGATTACCTTTTTTTTATCAACAATGTCACCAACCTTCTTCATTTAATATGAGCTCATTTTTATCCATCTGTTAAAAAATTAAGTAAGTGGAACACTATTTTAACTAGATAAAAATGAGCTCATACTAAATCAAGAAGTTTGGTGACATTGTTGATAGAAAAAAAGCTAATCTGTAGGTCTACTTCACTTTTGCTCTTAGTGAGCACACACGAAAATACAGTGGTATTAACAATTAAATTGATAGTGTAACTTATTCTGAACCTGCGTAGGTCTGATAGTGGTTTAAACAAATTACCTACCTATTGTTACAGTTGAGATGACCTTTTGAAAAGAAAATGATTTTAAGTTTCATGTAGGTTTGCTTTTCAATAAAGGTTTTAAAAAGCTCAAAAAATAAACAGTTTAGTATTATATTTTGCTTATTTAACATATCTTGATAAAATTTGGTATGTGCATTAATTAGGAGAGTTTAACTTATATTTGCTTACAAAGCCGAGATGGCGGCAAACTTACGTAATCAGCCCCATATGGTTTACAGGCGAAATGGGAAGGACCAAAAACAAACAACAACAATTTACAACAAAGCAACAACAATTAACATACACAATTACTTAACAACAATTACTTAAGCTTAACAATTTACTTACAAAGCACATATACTGTAAGGTAAACCGACACTCCACCTAACTCCATGAAGAACATTTTTAATTAAATTTGAAATTCTCTAAGTACGCAGGTCTGCTGCGGCGGGGGTGTTATACAATCACCAAAAGTGGCTGGTGTAAAATTTAATCATAACAAATATAGGCTAGGTCTCCCTCAGAGTTTTGATTTAATTGGATACTAGTTTATTGTTTATAAAATGGCTTGATGAGTATTTCATTTATGTGGTATTTCTTTCATTGGTCCTCATAAAGGCATTAAAACATTTTTCTTAGAAGAGGTTTTTTTAATGAAAAATTTATCTCTTACCATTGTGGCAAATTCACTTAGCCTACGATTGAAGTAGTAAATGCGCCAGTGAAATTAAATCATTCCCTGGCCCTGTAACCTTGCAAAAAAAGCTAGCCGTCCTACCAACGTAGAAAACTTTCAAAAAATATTCTGATAATTGACATCCAATATTTGCATTGCATGGATGATATCGTTTTCATATCGTTTTCAGACCATATTTTCGCACGAACGCATTCGAATTAGTGCGGCCCTGGGGCGACCAGGCGGAATTAATAAGGGTCGAGGCAGGTAGTCTCACAACAATAAACTTGCCGTTGCAGAAAAAACTTGCTTATGTGATCTGATCACTTTCTTCGCTTATTTGTGTAGAAGAGCTTTTGAATAGCTATCATTGAACCTACAATGGAAATTTTCACTGCAACCGAATAGCAAACCAAGTGAATATTTGCAAAACGCTTCCTTGCTGTCTGGGATATTACAACAGCAGTCTAATTATTATATCAGTTAACCATCTTCCTCTTCCATAAGACTAACATTGAAACTTTGAAAGCCTGTAGAGCGTAGCCCTGGGGGCGGATGTGAATTATAATGGGATTCTGCTCATCTACAGGACACTACCTTTTTAATGGTATGCGCGGATTTCTGTTACGATGCGCACAAGCTGGGAAGAAAGGAGGAAAAATGCTTGCCTATTATTCTATGTACTTATTTAATACGCTAAGGGTTTTTTTGTGTATAGAATATGTTTCTAGATGGATTTTGCACCAATTAATCTACTCTATCAGCCTATTTTCGTGAACCTTACTAAGTAACTTCATTACACAGTTCTGTCAGGTTCGGTACAGTAAAACATCGTTGACTCTAAAGTCTGGATGGCCTTAAATAAATTGACAAAATCAACATTTTACCTGATGAACAGGGTAGAATTTCCTACAAAGGAGGATGGTAACTTGTTTTTATTACTAGCCAAAATTCACTTTATAGTTATAGCATTTTAATGCGCCAATTTGATTTATTTTATAATTTACACTAGCTTACGCGGTATGCTTTGCAATGGCAACTTGAGAAATGTTTTGGCCTTCAGGTGAGCTTGTTCGCTACGCTCACTCCCCACCAGGTTTAGCTCGTTCGCTGAGCTCACTCCCCACCAGGTTTAGCTCGTTTGCTGCACTCATTCCCCGTCAAGTTTAGCTCGTTCGCTAAGCTCACTCCCCTTAAGTCTATAAAGCGGCCCATACATGGTCGTGCCCTGCATGCCATGCACGGCACGTCATGCACTGCACGGCACGGCACGCCAAAAACGTGCCAGCACACGGATGGGCTCCTCGGTGTTATGGACGTGCCAATTTCAGTCAGAAAATTAAAGTTATTGACAGTTTTTAAATTGATTTTGTGTGTAATAAGTAAACGGAATTTAAATAAAAGAGCCCAGGCGACGTCAGAAATTATTTTAGGAAAATCTTAGGAAAAGATTATCATACCAAAGCTTAAAATTGTAGACTGAACCTCTCCCTGTGCCTATTTCATTGGGCGCTACCAAATGGTCATGAGTTTTTGAGCCAATGGGACATTACTAAATAGCCACGATCATTAGAGGGGGTTATGAAGGGTTTGTTTGCTCGTGGTAAAATGTCTAAATAGCCACGACGCTCAGCCAGGTAGCGATCACCTGTTCTGGGTAAAGTTGAATATTTATGGTACGTTATTGCCTAAACTGTTTTTACATACAGCAGTTTGAAAAATATAAGTTTATTTTTCATGGAATAATAATAGTAACAATATATAGTTTAACCAGTCATGAAATTAATTAAACCTGATGGGGAGTGAGCGTAGCGAACAAGCTCACCTGAAGGGCAAAAAATTTCTCAAGTTGGCATTGCGAAGCATGCAGCGTAAGCTAGTGTAAATTATAAAATAAATCAAATTGGCACATTAAAATGCTATAACTATAAAGTGAATTTTGGCTAGTAATAAAAACAAGTTTCCATCCTCCTTCGTAGGAAATTCTACTCTGTTCATCAGGTAAAATATTGATATTATCCATTTATTTCCTCAGAGCCATCCAGACTTTGATGTTTTACTGTAACGAACCTGACTGAACTGTGTAATGAAGTTGCTATAATAGTAAGGTTTACAAAACGAGGCTGATAGAGTAGATTAATTGGTGCCAAATCCATCTAGAACATTATTTTTTATATGATATTATACAAGGTAAACATAACCAAAAATGTCAACATTCCAGGGGGCAAGGGGGACACAACTGTTTTAATTTCCATCAGACTATTTCGTGAACCTTACTATAGTTAGTGGTATGCTTAGTGGGAAGGGGAGGGCAGCACTTGATCGTTAGCCCAGGGGCAGCAAATGTTCAAAATCCACCCATGAATAAAATATCAATGCCCTGAAGCCTGAAATACAACAAAGTCCCATGGGAGTGCTATTAATTTATTTGTTGACTGACATCAGATGCGATATGATCAAGAGGTCTCAACAATCAATAACTCCGATTCAATTTGATTGCTTGAAGGTTACTAATAACGAAGATAATGATAGTTTTGATGTGATATTCATTCGATCCCATAAAAACCGAATGTACAGCTGATTCAATAATCGACAGTTACCGTGGTGGGTACTGGGTACCCTGGCAAGCATACGTTTTTTTCAATATCTCATTGCCACTCTATACATTATGGAATTCACCCAATGGTAAAGTTCACCACTTAGTAGAAAAAAGGCTGTAATGGGCGGAAGGCGATATAGTGCTTTTACTTAAAAAATGAATAGGAGTTTCTGGGCTGAAACTGAAGTGCAAATTCATATGTCAACTTCATATGTTGAACTTCATATGTCACTATGAATATGGCAAATTCATAGTGTATCCCTAAGGGGGAAAATTTTCTAATATTTAATGCAAACAGAAAGTAAATTCATTGCTTGTTCAGTATAATGAGGGAAAGAAAAATACATTGATATTTGATTTAATTTAATTAGAAGTAGGTACAATTTTAATTGTATGAGAGCTGAGGTACAAAAATTTAAAAAAATCACTGAACACACTAAACTAAATTTAATGATTTCACAATTTCAACTTAGGCAATGAGAAACTGTAGTAAAGATTCGATCCAACTTAAAATGAAACACTGCAACAATTGCCCAGATCCAATTTAGAGAAAATATACTGAGCAAAAGTATACTAGTTTTGAAAGGCACCTCTATTTATTGATCCTCGGACTTCTTAATAGAAAATTTATACTTCAAACCTCGGTTGTCTCCCTTCAGTCCCCACAACATGGCTGCATCAAAAATCAATGACGCTTCCAATGTCCCAGCTTCTAAGTTCTTTTTAAGATTAGTTCCTGCCATCAGTGTGGTTCCATCTTTTGATTTGAACTCAACTTTAATTGTAAAGCGAGAATTTTTTGCTTTCTCATCAGGATAACAAATATAATTTAATTTAACTTTCTCCTTACTAGGATTAAGTATTTGAATCCTCCAAAAAAACTGATTGTAATAGTCACATGACAGTATAAATATGTAATCTTCTCCAACACGAGAAAACTCATTATTTTTACCATCAAGCGTTATTTTCTCAGCCTCTAGTATTCTGAGGTAGTAGTCATCAGCTTCAGTAAGATTACTTCCTTTAGTACTGTGGGAAGCATGCTCTCTTAAGTAACTTAGTTTCCCGGTCCAGTTACATGCTTTACACTTTGCCATTCTATGAGAACAGAATAATTTCTGATGTAATTCCATCTCTGTCTTTTTGAGCAACGATGAGCAACCCTCGTTGGAACAAGGATAAGGCAAAACTTCCAGGAGCTGCATAATAAAAGTGTGACCGTCTTTTGAGAAACTGTTTCGGCAAACTGGGCATTCTGTCAGTGTTTTCTTACATTTCTGACACATTGCATGACCATTTACACAACAGACTACATCTGGTGGTAATCTTTCAAAACAGACTGGGCAAGAGGCAATCTTCATCACTTCTTCAAATGTTTTTTGTAAGTCCTCCTATGAAAACATAGAAGCATAGTTTTAAAATCGATGGTTTTATTATAATAATTTCAAATTAATAACCCAAATTCAACCAATAAATTTTATTTTATTTCTGGGAAAATAAAACAAATTTATTGGTTGAATTTTAGTTATTGATTTAAAATCATTATATTGAATTCTAATAAGACAAGCTTATAAAATGTTGTGTTTTTACAGTTTTTTTGTGACAATGAATGATTTTTTTAACATTTTCCAGTTATATATAAAGTAGATTATAATCTTGTGTGTTGATTATTTGTCCATATAAGGATTTTTTATATACAAAAGATATACTAGTTGATTCGCTCAAGGCCGTAGCCAATGGGGGGGTCAGGGGGTCAAAGAAGGTATTGATTGAAAAATGTATTAGTTGTTTTTGATAGGTAAGTTAGATCAAGAAAAGTAGGAGTTCATAATAAACATGTGTTGATTAGGTAGGCCTTAAGATTAGACTTAAAAGTACTTAACTTAGAAAACACCCTCAAGCCTGATGGTAGTGTGGAGAGAAACTTAATTCCAATATAGTCTGACTTTTGCTCAAAAAGATTTAAGTTACGCCGCCTTGATAGATCTATTCCTTGTGTTATACCTATGACAATGGGCTGAAATTAAATTATTTTCTATTACATACAATATTTTTTCATTGACAAACAAAGAATTTAACCTACTGTTAATATTTCAAGATTTTGAAAATGTGATACAAATGAATCCGACAATTTTAAACCTAGCATTTTGTCCGTTTTTGAATGATAAAAATTCTATTGAGATTCTGTTTACCTGAGTTTCCCCAAAGCACAATTGAATATCTAATCAAGCTTTCCACAAAGCTATGGTAGACCATTTTAGAGAGTTTGATGTTATTTTGGCTGGTAACATTTCTTAATACAAAGGCATTTTTTTACAAAATATTGGCTAGCTTCTCGATTTGGTCACTATTAATAATAAATGTAAGAACTTTATTAATAAATGTAAGAACAAAACTGACTCCAATGGTAATAATAATGTTATAAGTTTGATTATGGGTGGTGTAAATGAATTCCATTAAATCCATTTCACAAGTGACTCAAATTCTGGAAGAGAACTAGCAAGTTCTGCAACATCATGTTGTGTTTGTTGAAACCCTTTCGCTATGATAATCATTAATGATAAACCCTTCAAAAACAATCTGACTAAGCTGCAAAATCACAGACTAAGACACATTTGCGCTATTTTTGGATGGAGAGTTATACCGGTAAATTTTGCCTTCTACCGTAATCACTACAATATGCGTGAAGTCCACCTCAACTCAAAGGGGAAAAACTGTTATGTGAAATCGTTGCCAATTCCCTAAATGACTTTTTTTAAGATGAGTATAGGAAAACCAGCGTTAACCCTCAGTGACAGGCAAATTCTCAACCTCAATACGCTAGAATCTTTTTTAAATTCCTCTAGAATCCTATTTCAATTCCACCTTCAAAGTGCTCCATTTGAATGTTGAAAAAACTCTAAAATTCCAATAGGGACCTTATTGAAATTACATTGAGTGAAGAAAATCCTGACATTTTTTTACTTGAAATCGGTCTCTACGAAATATGTCGAGTTAGAATAATGATAGAGTAACGTATGATGGCTCATTTTAAAGCTTGAGGGCCAAGGACGTAAGGAAAAATACCAGTATTATCAAGTTTCCTGGGCTTCGCCTCATTGGACCTTGAAGTTCCAATGTTAATCTAATACTAGGAAATTTTTTTTCGATCTACATGTGTGATTAAACAGATGTCCCAGTGAATATTTTTATCATAAACTCAGCTGGTTATTGAGCTGATATTTTAAAATACCGTACAATGCACTATAAAAAAGAAGAACACCAATAGTCATTGAAAAATTATGGATCCACAATAAATTTCTTCTTCGTGACTCCATCTATGTCATTATGATTTTGTGTACTGAATATAGCACAGTCAAAAGTAGCTTAGCCGTGTGGTATGGTTGATATAAAAGTTTTTATATTGTCTTTACTCAATGCATGTCTTTTAGCAGGGGTGCCCATCCCCCCCCCCCTATCCCGATAGCGCAACCCCCCCCCCCCCTAAACCCAAAACACCCCCCCCAATGCAATGCTGCACTCCCCCTAAAAAATTATACCTTCTCTTTTTATTTTAACATATGGTATACCTCTGCATACAGTATATGTTAAAATATTAAATTACAGAATTGTGTTAAATTCTGCAATTTAACACAATATGCTGTTGATACAACATTATGTATCTCAACTGAAGATAAAAATTATATTGAGATAAAAATGTTTAAAGATATAAATTCGTGTATACAGTATTTTTCAGAAATTAATTTAAAAGTAAAATTCGGAAAAACAATTTTTGTCAACTCTTAGCGCTAATTCAAGGATATACCGCAATATCTCTGTCATGATAGAAGATAATATAATAGAATAAATTGAAAGTGTTAATTTTCTAGGAATACAAGTAGATAACAGACTGACTTGGAACAGTCATGTCGATAAAACTTGCTTCAAAATATCCTCTAACAAATATTTACTACAATATTTAGCCAAGTTATGCAATGAACACTCTGTGGCATATTATGGTCTTATAATGACACATTTGTCTTATGGCATCATAATCTGGGGGAAATGCGCTGAAACTGAATTTAAAAGACTATTCAAACTTAAAAAAAAAGCTTAAGAATTATATTTAAATTAAGAAAAAAATCAGTCATGTAGCCTAAAGACACCTTTAAAAGGATGGGGTTGTTAACACTGCCGCCCTGTATTTATATTTTGGAAACAACAATTTATGCCAGATTTCAATGTAAATTAACTAAGAGCAGTAATATTCATCAATATAATACTAGATTTCACCAAAATTTCAAACCTCAACAACTTAGACTAAATATCAGTCAAAATTTACCATGTAATGCTGGTGCTAAATATTTGAATATACTGCCAGATTGTATAATAAATGAACAAAACTTAAGTCTAAAACTTTTAAAATAAATTTAAAATGTTTTTAGTCAGGGGCGAACCCAGGATTCAATTTCGGGGGGGATATTTTTTGCGGAAGGGTCACACTGGGGGGTTTGGGGGTATGGAACCCCCCCTTCACCAAGAACACGGCGGGTCCGGGGGGCCTCCCCTGAATAATTTTGGAATTTTTTAAGCTAAATGGTTAGTTTTAGTGAATTTCAGAAGTTAAAATGAAACTTTTTGCAAACCTCTTCTCCGTCAGAATTTGGAGTGAAAATAATGGGTTCCAAATATTAAATAAAGGGATCCGACTATTATTTAAACTTGGGAAAAATTTATTGACTTTATATAATGATGGAAAAAATAACATTCAGGAGAAGTACAGTAAAAAATTATAGTCTAAAGTTTATTAAAAACACCAAAATACATTACTCATCAAGAGGTAAATACGTGATTTATCTGTAAGACACAGAACACAGTATCAGAGTTATTTATATTGTAATAACTAAAAACAGTATAATACAATTGTAACATAAAAGTATTATACTCGTATTATTTTAACAGTGCATATATGAAGGCAAAAGTGATTGTGTCTTCTCAAAAAAAGAATCGGGTTGTCAAATTTCAAATGGAGTATGCTACAGTAAATGACATTCTACAGTCTATAATAACAAAATAAGTACTCTACTTAAAATTCGTCAAATATGAGTTTACTTTATCTCTAAGATACACACACGTTTAGACTAACTAAACGGCAAAACCACAGAATAACTAATAAGTTAGGGGTGGAAGCACTGCAAGTGAATTAGAGCACGCTTAGTGCCAATCGCAAGAGCTCGACAGTGCCGACGCGACGCATTGTATGAACTCGTCAGTAGGCTAAAATGCCAACGCGCAATAAATAATGTAGGCCTATTTCATTTCCAAAACTAAAATTACCTGTTTTGGATGTAATACTACTGATTTATCTTTTTGCATTGTACAATTAAAACCCTTATTATTATTTATATAAGTCTGGCGTATAAAAATAATTTTTTAACCATTTGTCATAGAATTTTTTTTGAACATATTTTTTTATTTTCCAAGATTTTGGGGGGGGATATATCACCTTTATCCCCCCCCCTGGGTTCGCCCCTGTTTTTAGTTGAAAACACCTTTTATAGTGTTGATGAATTTATGGATCATTGCCAAAATACAAAAACAAAATTTCATTTTAAACTAGGTTGAACTATATGGCGGGTATTTCGTAGTTATTGAATTAAACTAGGTTACACATAAATTTATGTAACTCGCCTATTAAAAATATTTAATTTAAGTTTGTCATGTCAAAATTATTGTATCGTTAACATTGCTTCCAACTTAGGTACTCATTGCTGTAATAACAATAATACCCCCCGTCGCAGCAGACCTGCGTACTCAGCGAATTTCCAATGGAATTTCAGATTATTTACTTTCCCCATCAAAACACAATAGGATCAAGTATGTAGGCTTGCTGCCATGGGGTGTTGTTAGAAAATCTAAGTTAATCAATAATTGGTGAATATAAACACAAAATTGTATCAAGCTCTGGCAATCTTTTATTTTCCCCATGGGTACCCCATGTGGGTGAGTATGGAGGTTTGCCGCCATATGGGTTTTGTAAGCAATAATAAGTTAAGCCCTATCTAGATAATGTACATACCAAATTTGATTAAGTTATGTCAATAAATAAGCAAGATATAGGGTTTTCTTGATTTCCTATAAGAATAACATGAAAAACATATTTTTGGATTTTCCCCGTAACCAGTTATGCTAAGATAAAAATTCAAAATACCAAATTGTTTGTTTTTTAAGCTCTTTTAAATGGTTTCAATTAAAATTGAGGTCAAAAAATGCCAAAAACCCATTTTTGACCCCATAAAACCCCGTTCCCATAACCCGACAATGCTGGTTCGCGAACTCATGAAAATAGACCTGAACTTACACCTTCATACCAAATTTCATCAAAATCGGAGGTTCCCTTTAAAAGTTATCAATACCACGGACACACATATATATATATCTAGATATATATATATATATATATATATATATATATATATATATATATAACTTATACATATATATATAAATGAACGAATGGTGTTTTTTTCTTCTGGGGACCTCAAAATGAAAAAGTAAAGTGGTCCCGCGCTTAGGTCTTACCATGGCTACTACCGTAATAGCGTATTCCCTATAGGGAAATTCGCTAAAAAGATTATTATTAGCCTATTATTATTACGTTACTGCTTTTAGCGAATTTCCCTATAGGGAATACGCTATTACGGTAGTAGCCATGGTAAGACCTAAGCCCGGGACCACTTTACTTTTTCATTTTGAGGTCCCCAGAAGCCAAAAACACTGTTCGTTCATTTTCATATATATGTATATATATATATATATATATATATATATATATATATATATATATATATATATGTGTGTGTGTGTGTCCGTGGTACCAATAACTTTTGAAGCGAACCTCCGATTTTGATCAAATTTGGTATGAAGGTGTAAGACCAGGTCTATTTTTATGAGTTCGCAAACTAGCATTGTCGGGTTATGGGAACGGGGTTTTATGGGGTTTGAAAGGGGTAAAAAATGGGTTTTTGGCATTTTTGAACCTCATTCAAGTATTTTAAATAAAACCATTTAAAAGAGCTTAAAAAACTCAACAATTTAGTATTTTGAATCATTAAAATAGCTTAACGGGTTATGGAGAAAATTTAAATCAAGTTCCCCATGTTATTCTTATGGGTTAATCTTTAAACAGTTATATATCGCTTATTTATAAACATATCTTAGTAAATTTTTTTATGAACCTGTAATATTTGATGAGTAATTAAAATTTGATAAAAAACCCACATGGCAGCAAACCTACATGCCAAATCCCATGGTATTCTCATGGAAAATAAATGTATAATGGGAGCAAGAGAGATGGAGATAATAAGATGTCTGTTCCTAATAATCAGCTGATCATCTGTCTTTTACTTTTGTCAAATTTGGAATGTTTATGTTTTGGGATTTGTAAACAAATAATTCTTTTTGCATGGGAGCTTTGGATAAGCACTTTTACCACTGTAAAAAATACATTTATTGCAATATAAATTTTATTAGCCTATATAAATTATAAAATAAAAATAATTAACACAGAAAAAATGCCATTAAATATATCATATTTCCTTCTAAAGATTATAAGATAGCCACAAAGTTCTTTGATGTTGAAAAAAATAACTCTTTGGAAATTCGCTCAGTACGCAGGTCTGCTGCGACGGGGGTATTTTGCTATTTAGTGGTTAGAGTTGAATCGTTTTATTGAGTGTTTGTTTATTTCGAATGAATTATATTATGTAAACTACTAATATTAGCTAACCTCCATATGAGGAATATTTTGTTTTAATAACTCTCTGCTTTCTTTCTTTACATAGGACGTACAAAAACAATAAAACATCCAGTAATTAATAAATACAGGGAGTTTTTATGTAAATGACAGTGTGCGAAAACGAACAATAATATATCAAATATTCTACTTCATTGAACGAATAGACAAAATAATCTACAATCATATCACCATGGATGTCGGTTGCACGAAGGATGGGTGGCATTGGGGCACGGGGGAGGCATGGGAAATAAAGGGCACCGGGGGCATAAGAGGGCATGAGGAGGAACGGTAGGCACGGGAGCATTGGGGTACGGAGGGAACAGTGGGCATGCGGGTATGGGGGCACGGGGGGGTAGTTGGGCAAGGGGGGCACGGGGGAGAAATAGGGAGCATAGAGGACACGGAGGTCACGGGGGAAGAACGGTGGGCATGTGGGCACAGAGGAAGGGGGTGCGGAGGCATGGGAGTACTCGGGCCCTTGGGGGCAGAGGGGTACAGGAAGCACGGGTCACGAGAATAGAAAGAGGGCACAGGAGGTCACGGGGAGGTATGGTGGGCATGGGGGCACAGGGGCACAAGGGGTGTTGGAGACACTGGGAGTTTGGGCATGGGGGCCACAGTGGAGGCATGGTGGACATAAGGGGCACGGAGAGGAACGGCGGTCATGGGGACACGGGGGTGTGGGAGGCATGGGGCACGTGCATGGGGACACAAGAGGCACTAGAAATGGTGGCACACGGGGTATTTGGCCTAGGTGGGTACAGAGGAGGAATGGGGAACATAGAGGACACGGAGGCCACGGGGACGATCGGTGTGCAGGTGGGCATGTGGGCACCTAGGGGAGTAGGCCTAGGGGGTACAGGAAGCACGGGTCACGAGAGGTGAACGGGGGGCACGGGGAAGACATTGGAAATTACGGCGAGTGCGCGGGGCACGGTGGCATGCGGTGAGTGGGGGGCACAGGGGTCCAAAATACAGGAGTTTGCAGTATTAATGGGCTAATAACCATTTTGCCATATTGTATTAATTTTGGAGAAAACATTACCATTTAAATTTTTAAGGGTTTTTGCTCCTACATTAGTAGCCCCTAGTGTAGTAATAAATCATAAGGTTGTTGCTTTCAAACTAGGCAGACAATGGAGCCCAAACTAACCTATTTTCACACTCTTCAAGGATTTAGGTAAGTCTGACCCCCCTCGGTACAAGGGTATGTCACATTTTATTTTCTGTCATTCTTTAATACGTTCGCGGCGGCATGGGAGCGATCGCCATCCTGATGGGTGCTATCGCTCCCAAGCTGCACTGCTTTACAATATGATTTATTTTTAAGCCAGGATCTGAGCTAGAAATTTGAAACTTTTCACGGCACTGCTCAATAGTACCTATAATGTATTTCAGGTTCACGTGGGTTTTTAATGGACAGTGCTGCTGCTACGGCGGGGTAACGAAATTATTACTTCTAGGATTAAGACGAGGTTCGAGTAAAAACCTCACCGCCGCGAATGTGTTAATCAGGTATTGGTTTTTATTTAGGCCTAATGACAATTAGAAATATAATTTAATTTTAATCATACTAAACTTAATAATACTTTTAGTGCCCTTACACAATATTTTTTTTTTTAAGGTTATTTTATATTTAGATACTGAAGATAAAGTAATCTAGAGTGGGCCTAAGAGGAGGAAGAGACAGGCAAACAAAAACCATGAACATACCATGTTCAGTCGGCCAAACTTTTCAACATTGCTCCAGCTAAAAAATCACACAATCTTAATTTATTTTTATGTGGCATGTACCATAGATTTGTGTTCTATTCTATGGCTGCAGTTGTGTTGTAGTCCACCGCGACAAACTATCATCACTGTTGCACTCACACTTTCTTCCGTTGAAGATGACAAAGATGTCTGATGTCATAACTAGCTGAATGACACTCTCGCTGTTGCACTCTGACAAAAATGAAACAATGAAACACTGGCATGGCGTTCGATTCGGAACAACTACTCGTTAGTAAAACTATTACAAGAAAATCAACGGTGTTTTAGACTCACATATAAGTCCTAAATAATTTGCAGTATAACAGTAACAATGTTATTACTCAGTGAAGTAGCCTACCGAACTCAGTGATAATGTTGGTTTGTACTGATAACGATAAGCTTTTTTCGATGGATAACCACGTAGCCAGGGTCAACTGTCGTACATGCAGCCCAAAATTATCGTATTTCAGACAAAACTGTCGTACAGTCACAGTCGTAATCAAGGAGGTTATATTCTAATACTGGAGGTAACACACAATGCTAAAAAAGCGAGCCGCTGATTTTGTTTGGTTGGCAATCCTGAAGTACCAATTTGAACTGTTTGCCGAAATGAACGAGTCAGCTAAGGGAGTCAAATGAATTGTGAATCAATTTCCTGGTGAATCGGTTTTAATGGGCAATTATTGGTAAGCAAATATGCATTAAAAGGGGAAAACAAACAAAAACAGAAAATAAATTATATATATAAACATTTATTTTGGAAATTTGGTAATCAGTTTCAAGTTATGGAAACATGTTTATTTTTATTTTTTTAATTAGTTAATTTACTTGATGATTTTGTACCGCATTAAAATTTGTATAATATGCTAGACAAGAGAATACATTTTTTTCGTGGTATACCTTTGTGAGTACTGAAATAGTACGGAATTTTACAAGTTAATGTAACCATTTCTAAAATCTAACAAATCCAATAAACTTGATATTTTTTATTTTATTTTGCATTGTATTTATACACAGTCATCTAGTTAATAAAATATCTTAAAACAGTTTGATTTTGTAAAATTAATTAAAATTACCGGTACATCATAGATTCATTTTGGTAAATGGTTAAATTTGAAATTATCTTTTACTGACAATGTAGACTGGGCTATTCGAAATTCTAGTTCCATACAAAAACTATCATATCTTCAATTTGACACAAAAACTAAATTCTCTGGACAACGAGTTGAGGTGTGTAATGATTTCGATGTGTGTAATGATTAACGTACAATGATTATAAATTATTTATGTATCCGTTGGAAAATAAATAAATAAATTTCAGAAGTTACATATTGCTGTTATATGTAAGTGAGAATTAAAGACACACGTTATTATTATTCCAGAGTCTAGATTCCTAATTATTGGTTAGCCGTACCGTACCAATTCATCGTTCATCGTTCCCAGAAGATTCGAACCATTTCGTTGATTCGAATATCTTTTAGCTACCGTTCAAAGAGCGACAAAACGTTACTTCAGGATTGCCAACCAAACAAAATCACCGGCGCGCTTTTTCGCCAAAATTAACCTATCAGTGTCACCTCCAGTATTAGAATATAACCTCCTTGGTCGTAATAAACCTTGAAACTCAAGAAGACTGTAGCGCCAGGTGAGCTACATCCCATAAGAGCAATGGTGTCAGTTTCTGCGACGGGGAGGGAATAGTAGGCCCACCCATTAGGAGAAAGTTGGCGAGTATTCAATGAGCTGTTCCATAGTCAAAACTCGACAACAGCAGAAAAAAGTAGTACTTTAAACCCACGGTCAGCACAAACCAAGGTCTGTAGAGGAAAAAGCATACTGTAACTGCTTCCAAGGCCTGCTGAATAGCTATTTTTTGTGTTCCGGATATGAAGCGTCAAAACTAAAAAGGAAGTCAAGTTACGTCATAATATTTATCATTACGCAACTGATTGAAAAAGAGAATGAAACAGTCTTGCCACAGGTACGATATTTATCGTAACGGCACTATATTACTCTATTTTACATTTGGATTATTAGTTAATAACAAACCATTAGGTAATGACAAAATTAACAATTATCAATCAAGGTAAATCTAAAACCATAAATTCTACCCTAGTTTGCTTATTTTAGTTTTTAAGTTCCTTATTTTAGTAATAGTTGAGACAAAAAATCTCCAACGCAAACGAGAACGATTGTTGTTTCCTGCAAGGTTGGCAACACTTGCAGGGAACAAAGAGTATAAAATGAAAATGTTGTTTTTTTAACACTTTTTTAACCAACAAAAACTCTGTGGTGACATCCACGGATGTCACAGAAACTGACACCATTTCTCTTATGGGATGTAGTTCACCTGTGGCACTACAGTCATCTTGAGCACAAACTCGTGAGAACTGATACAAAAGTGACCACGTCTTCCGACGCCATCGTCTGTCGCCGAGTGGAGTGACATAGGGCTCACTCCAGATCAAACAGTTATTTTTCCTAATTTCCTAAAGATTTTGATATTTTTTTATTTCCCCATATAACACCATGGGGATGAATACGTAGGTTTGGTACCATATGGGTTTTGTAAGTAAATAAGTTAAACCTTACTTAGTGTTTGTAACATACCAAATTTTATCAAGTTTTGTTACAAGTGTTACAAGTGTGTAACAAGTGTTCATTTGTTATTTTCCCCATAAACACCATGGGGTTGTGTATGTATAGGTTTGCCGCTACATGGGTTTTTCAAGCAAATATAAGGAATGCCTTTCCTAGTGAATGTACATAGCAGATTTTATCATGCTATGTAAATAAATAAGAACGATAACGGTTTCGTTAATTTCCCATAAGATTGACATGGGAAACAAATTTTTGGATTTTCTCCATAATTATTTGAGTTAGGTCAAAAATTAAAAATACTGAATTGTTTGTTTTTTAGCTCTTTTATATGGTTCAGGTTAAATTTGTTGAATTTTTCAGATTAACTCGATCAGCGGTGCCCAACGGGATGGGAGGGGGGGATTGATAGCGTGGTTTGCGCTATCGGGCCAAAATTTGGGTTGGATTTTTGTGATTTAGCGGGGATTTTTTTGATTTGGGTGGGAATGAAGAGAAATAGTAGTCTATTCCAATATTTTTTTTCTAACAGAAGAAGAGTATGTTGACTCAAAAATAATTTTAAAACTATATAAGAAATATTAAATACATTAAAAGAGCCATAGTTTTATAGTTATTTGACCCAACAGCCCTACGGTCCAATCTTGCATAATACGGAATGGCAAAAATGAAAACAATTTGAAATTATCGAGATTAGGCTATTACAGTAGCTCATATTGTGGTGACTGGCGACCAGGGATTGCTAATACAATTAGTAAAACTCACCGGCTAGTACATCAATCCTTTATGTTCAGATGATCCTTTAAATGTGAACATAAAGAATTGCTGCATAGACAGTGAGTTTTTACTCATTATCTCACTCTGTAAGTAGCCTAAACAAGCAACCTCGGCGAAAGTTTCAAACTGACATTTGGATCTTGTTTTGTAAAATGTTAACAAAGAAATATTTTTTATTGAGCAGGAGGGGCTTACTCAATTGTGTATTATAATTTAGCATACTGCAATTGACTTTGAATACACTTGTGTATTCATAGTCAATGATACTGCTACATTAAGAATAAACTAGCTTTATTTTTAGGTTAGTTTATCATACTTCTATTTTAACCTTTACAGTTCGTTTCTAAATTAAAGATAATTCAAATAACTGACAAACTTTAAATGAATGTTAAACAAGTAACTTTGGTATAGAAGTTTATTTTGCTACGGTTGTCATTCTTTTTCATATAGAAGTCCTGAACAAACTTTTTGGCCATGCACTTTTCAGACGACGGCAAATTGCAAATGCCGACCTTGCGGACTTTTGCATCATAACAGAAATCTTAATAACGGAAAACCTCTCTTTTGCATGCAGTGTACTGAAATATTATTTTTTAACATCACAGTCAGACAGAAAACCAAGCCAAATATAGAAAATATGTAGACGGATCGATAATTTTTAACCGATTGTTTTTTTTTTATATAAAAACCTCCACTGCCCGTCACCATGGGTCTGTGCGGCCTGTGCGGTGATCTAAAGACAGCAAGGTACCGTACGGCATTGAGTCACAAAGGCTAGCCAGAGGTGACCGCTCATGTTTGTGAGTGTAATGTCGTCGCCCGGGATTGAACCGGGGACTGCTGGCTTGTAAGGCCATAGCTCTAGCACTGAGCTGCCGCTCCCATAAATCTGTAATATCCCCGTCGCAGCAGACCTGCGTACTCAGCGAATTTCCATATTAATAGTATTAATTATTACCAGATAAACCTGTAAACCAAATATCATCACAAGCTCATAAATAGGGAAATAAAGTATATTCTCCTTATGATAAATGTAGGGAAAGAGTATGTAGGTATGCTGCCATGGGGAACACTAAAAGTAGGCTTTTAGCATAAAAAAATTATTTCGACCATATGAAGCCATATACTAAGTTTCATCAATAGCTGTCCATTGCTAAAGGAGTTTACCTATTCTCCATATGATTAACATGGGAAAAGAGTATGCAGGTTTGCTGCCATGATAAGCACAAAAACCAAGATTTTTTACCTTAAATGGATGAATCTCAACCAAATGAAGCTGAATACCAAGTTTCATCCAAAAACATTGGTTAATAAGTGAAATATTAACACATCATTATCCTCCATAACATTAACATTGGAGCCTCAAAATACAACGTACTGTCCTTAGACTTTTTAATATCTCGGTAACCAATGGAGATAGAGCAAAGCTTCAAAATACTAAATTGTGTGTTTTTTTGAGCTAAATCCAATGGTCAAAATAAAAATTTAAAAATTTTTAAATTTACATATGAAAAATGCAAAAAACCCATTTTTGGGGTACAAAACCCCCCAAAACTACCCCTTCCGATAGGTCGGTATGACTGGTTTACGAACTCGTCCGAATAAACGTAGGATTACACATCCCTACCAAATTTGGTGTCGATCGGACCATTTTTACGAGAGTTATCGTGTCTAGGGACACACACACACACACACACACACACACACACACACACACACACACACACACACACACACACACACACACACACACACACACACACACACACACATATATATATAAATTTTAATGACTATTATTTTTAGTCTCTGGGCACATAAAAACGAAAAAGTAACATGGTCCCGGGCTTAGGTCTTACCATGAGACCTACGGTAATAGCTTATTCCCTATGGGAAATTCGCTAAAAGTAATCTACTCTTGAACGGGGTTTTTATTGACATGATATCCTCATTATAGGGACACCTTAGGTATACGTAGATCACATTGAAGGTCTCCATTTATAGAGAAAATGTTACAAATCCAATCTTTAAAATGTCGAATCGTAAATGGCAGATTTGAATGTATACGTTGTAATCACATTTTTACAAAATTTTAAATGATAAAATCCTACATAGCCTAATTACCGAATATTTTAAATTCAGGGATAAAGAAAATTTCTAAATTAAAATTTCTTACTTTATTTCAAAATTACATAGCGAACATGAAAAGAGGTTAGGCCTATAGTGTAAATAGTTGGTCAATACAAGAAAATACAATGCTTACAATAAGTTCAAGATACAATACACAAAGTCAATAGGATAAATAAATGTCACAAGGCATAATAAAACCAGAACAAAATACAATAACAACCGAACCACCTCAGTGAATTCAGAACTGCCGGATGCCGGTGATGTGCTGGACATAGATGTCCCGGCTCCAGCGAATGGCGGACTATAAGGCCTAGACTTCCATTTTTTTTTGTAAAATTTTTCCATAAAGGCCTCAGTAACATACATCAGCCCTGGTGTCCCTACCCTTTGTTGTTCTGGTCAATTTGCTATAATCGACCCTAAAGGTTCCATACGGTAAGTATCAAATTATAAAATACTAGCTGTTGCCCGTCACTGCTTAGCCCGTGATTGAATTTATTTTATATGTGATACAATCTCTTTAAAGAGAAACGAAATCTCCATCCTTAAGGGTTATATTAAAACATTGAAGAAGTGTAAGCAGAGCACTAAATTTTGCCAAATCTTTTGCCGAATTTCAACCCATAAACCATATAGTAATTTTGAAGACCTGTAGGGAGGGGGGGGCCTAAAGGACTTCAAAAACTATAATTGCAAGACCGTTTCTAAGTGAGCTCCTATATGTACACGTCAAATTTCAACCTCGTAGGCCCCAGAGATATTTTGTAGTACAGTGGGGCAGAGCTCTACAGGAAATTATATTTGCAAAACCGTTTCTTATTGAGTACATATGAGTAAAAAGGAACGTCCACATCAAATTTCAACAACGTATACCGTCGAGTAATTTTGAAGTCCAGTATGGGGCAGAGCCCTAAAGGACTTCAAACCTTACATTTGCAAAACCATTTCTAAATGTGTACGTATAAGCAAAGAGGAATATCCACATCAAAATTCAACCATGTATGTAGGCTGTATAGTAAATTTGAAGTCCTGTGGGCGGAGCCCTAAAGGGCATAAAAACCTATATTTGTAAAACCATTCTATTCTTAGTGAGTACATATGAGTAAATAGGAATGTCTTCGTCAAATTTCAACCCCGTAAGCCCCAGAGAATTTTGAAGTCCAGTGGGACAGAGCCCTAAAGAACTTCTAAAACTATATTTGCAAAACCGTTTCTAAAGGTGTACGTATGAGTAAAGAGGAACATCCACGTCAAAGTTGAACCCCGTAGGCTCTAGAGTAATTTTGAAGTCAAGTGGGGCAGAGCCCTAAAGGACTTCTAAACCTACAGTATATTTGGAATACCTGTTTCTTATTGAGTACATATGAGTAAAGAGGAACGTCCACGTTAAAATTGAACCCCGAAGCCCCAGAGAATTTTGAAGTCCAGTGTGGCGAAGCCCTAAAAACTTAAAAAACAATACTTGCAAAACCGTTTTTTAGTGAATACCTATTAGCAAAGAGGAACGTCCAAGCCGAATTTCAAATACCCCCGTCGCAGCAGACCTGCGTACTCAGCGAATTTCCAATAGAATTTTGGTATATTTTCTATTTCCCCTTTAAACCAATGGGGATGAGAGTATGTAGGTTTGCCGCCATATGGGTTTTGTTGGTAAATATAAGTTAAAAACAACCTAGTGATTGTACATACCAAATTGTATAAGGTTATGGTGTTATTTTTATTTTCCCCATAAACCCCATAAGAGTGAGTACGTAGGTTTGCCTCCATATGGGGTTTCTAAGCAAATATATGTTAAATGCTTCCTAATGAATGTACATACCAGATTTTATCAAGATATGTCAATAAATAAGCAAGATAGAAGGTTTTGATGATTTCCCATAAGAATAACATGGAAAACATAGTTTTTGGATTTTCTCCATAACCATTTAAGCTAGGTAAAAAATTCAAAATACTAGATTGTTTGTTTTTATAAGCTCTTTTAAATGGTTTAAGTTAAAATTGTTGAATTTTATAAATAAAAGTAAAAAAAGCCAAAAACCCATTTTTAACCCTTTAGAAACCTCATAATACCCCGTTCCCATGGTCCGATCATTCTGGTTCGCGAACTCAAGCTAGTAGATGCTGGCTTACACCTCTGTACCAAATTTCATCAAAATCGGAGGTTCCGTTCGAAAGTTATCGTGTTCACGGACACACACACACACACACACACACACACACACACACACACACACACACACACACACACACACACACACACACACACACATATATATATATATATATATATATATATATCTCAATTTGAACGAACGGTGTTTTTGGCTTCTAGGGACCTCAAAACGAAAAAGTATCATGGTCCCGGGCTTAGGTCTTACCGTGACTTTTTTTTATGTCCGTTTCGTAGGCCACGAAGGCATGGGACCCGTCCTTAATTTCCTTGTAGTAGGCTAATACTTGGCAGTAGACCTGATGGGAGTATAACCCAGCCCTCTGATTGGTCGAGAGGTGGTCACGTGACCGATGACGTCATCAGGCCATGCCCCTTTTCAAAGATGGCGGCTGTTTTGGCGGGAAATTTTCTAACCTAACTTTTGACCACGTGTTCTAACCTCACTTTTACCGCGTGTTAGGTCATTTCTAACCTAACAAGCCTTATAGTCCACCATTAATTAAATTTTTATGAATAAAATTTATACATGGTGAGGTCAGGATTCGAACCCGGCCCGTTGGCGCGTGAGTTGCGAGCTTTACCTCTTAGCCACCGAGGTACTTGTTTGATGGAGGCGGAAATGTGTCTGATAACGCGGTGTTTGCGATGGCGCGTTATTTAACAAATTAATGAAAAGATTGAAATAGTGCTATCAGTATTCGTTAACCTCTGTAACCTTTGATAGCGGCAATCGCTAAACAACGGGAAAACTGCCCTTTATGACCTCAGATAAAGATAACTATGGATAAGTGTGCAAAGTGTTTGTCAGTTTATCCAGTTGAACTTTCCTGGTATACTGTACGTTCCGCAACCAACTTGCGCCTACAGTCCGTTCATGTTTCTATTGGACACTTTCGGTTTTTGTATCTCCCCCATTTTATACTTCTACAGGGTTGTAACTTGGTATAAGGGTACACATACAACATATAATTTTTATAAACTACCCTCTGGGGGTGAACTACCCCTGGAACAACCCCTAACTTAAAAAGTGCAAAATATAATCATAATGGTTTTAGACCCTTAATTCTAGCGTTATTAACATTGAATCGCATGAAAATACCCTGTTTTTCGATCGGGGCTCATTTCAACCCTTAACTGTTTTACACCTTTTGCTCAGGTGTTTGAAGGCTGAGGTGAACCAGATTCGGGTTGTAGGTATGTGTACTCTATGTAACTCTTTCAACCAAGTTTAACCATCATCCCTTATATTTTTTAAATCAACCCCTATGGGTTTTCTCCCATAACATGCCCACCATTAGAGCAAAAATTCTGAAACATGGTGTGTAGTTAGATACTAGTGTCTAGTATATGACCTTACCTGTTGTTTTGTCGCCAGAGTGTATCATGTGTCCACAAGATGGTGGCGCCCATGTATTTTTGCGCCAATTTCATGCAGTTTGATATTTCTCCGCTAGAGTGGTTGGCGCGATGACCTACGTGACCGGCCGCGTGTTCCATTTCTGTATCGCAATGACCTACGTGACCGCATGAACGTTACCGGCCACGTGTTCCATTTCTGGACCGCTTTGGCCTACGTGACCGTATGAATGTCACCAACTGCATGTTCCATTTCTGTACCGATGGCGCAATGGTCTATGTGACCGCTTGAAGTTGGTCGTGGGCCTCTACATGGGATGACGTAATTGTGCAAAATTTTGGCTCAGCGTTTCCACACCACCCAAGGGGTAGGAGCCTCGGCGCGTTCTTTTTGTTAACCCAGAGCATCCCCTGGAGGCCTAACCTCTGGGGTAGACCATCGCAGTCTACGGTGCATGCATCCCGTGGGGGCTCAGCGTTTCCACACCACCCAAGGGGTAGGAGCCTCGGCGCGTTCTTTTTGTTAACCCAGAGCATCCCCTGGAGGCCTAACCTCTGGGGTAGACCATTGCAGTCTATGCTGCATCCCGTGGGGGCTCAGCGTTTCCACACCACCCAAGGGGTAGGAGCCTCGGCGCGTTCTTTTTGTTAACCCAGAGCATCCCCTGGAGGCCTAACCTCTGGGGTAGACTGCCCCATCCATCGCAGACTACGGTGGTAGCCACTCCATAACAAATATTGCTACCTCCCATTATTTTTTTCTCCTCCGCTAATCCGTTCAAAGGTCATCAGGTTATTTACTAAGACAGAGTCTGTTCATTTTAACCATTGACATTTTATTTACTAAGATTAATGGAGGGGTTTTATATTTTTTATGTTTTTGGTGTGGATTGTGGTGATGTCTACCGGCTCATTCAGAGGTTTACGAGCCTTTTCGTCAGCCGCGCCAGGGACCTCAGGACCGTTCCAAGGAGTAGCCCGAACCCTCCTTGGGTCGGGGCGCCTCAGTTTGTTTACTAGGTCCTTAGGGTCGTTCCAAGGAGTAGCCCGAATCCTCCTCGGATCGGGGCGCCTCAATTTACTAGACCCTCACACACACACACACCGATGGGAAACACAATGTTTTACGGTTTTTAGGCCAACCATCATGCTCACTCCTGGTCTTATGGGTTTTACGCCTGCCTGTTGAGTGGCTTCCTCGGTAACATTCACCATAATCCACAATTTTATTCAAAATATTTTTTATGTTCATCTAGAAATCTACCACTTACATCTTGATATAAGGCTACATAGTCCCAATCGACTTTATTAGCAAAGTCACGGATAAATTGTTCGGATAATGTTTGATATTTACATAGGATATACCAGCAATTTTCAAAATTCGGGACCATCTCTCTTAGGAATTCTTCAGAGAATTTAGTGCGTTTCAAAACCTTGGCCCAATTAACTCTATGCGCATAGATCCGCAACATATCGATGGAGAAATCATAATGAGAGGACAAAAGATCCCAGTTCATGAACCGATCAAACTTCATGACAAAGTTGTCAGTTAAGACCCCGGCGGGTTCTTTAGGCTCTACCGAGAGAAGATTCCATACAAATGTTGCCATGACGGAGGCTGAACATAGACTGAATCAGCGAGTTAAGCACTTGTACCTTTTATGCGCTGCATAGAGTGCACATCTGTCAAAGCCCCCAGCGTGTTGGGGTAGGAGACAATATGAATATTCAATAGGTTCCTCGGTTCCGTCATATTCCAAGATGTTTGGATGAAAACGTCTTAAAAACTTTACTTTTTCCAAACCTTTAGTGTAGATGATGTCAAATGGATCGCATAAAGTACGTATTAAATTTTCATCATATTTAATTTTGCCGTCACACCATCGGATGTGGTGATGGTGACGTGTGAGCCATCGTGCAGTACGCTGCATCTTTTCATTTAAATTTTGAATGCTGTAAGGGGGGCAAAATACTAAATGGCTGCATATTGAATCACCGACGATGGCAAACTCTTTTATAATAAACTTGTTATTGTTATCTTTAAAAGCTTGGAATTCAACTACTGCTATTGTAGAAGGGCCAACGTCTGTATATTTGCAGCTCATTGAAAAGGTATGTTGATAAGTGTTGCGGAAGATTACTGTCAACGTCTACAGTGTCTTTGTCTATTTTTAACACTTCCGCTATAAATTCTTTTATAGCAGGTTCGTGAAGGGACACGTCAGCCAGACGGATGTAGATCAAAGGAAGGCTATTTATAAACTGAATCCACTCCGAGCTGTTGAGCGCTAAAGTATGCTCCCCATCGTGCAGGAACACGTGTTGTTTGCCAAATACAGTATTGACTTTGATGCCTTCACCGCTACCCAAAATATAATTAAATTTTTTTCTCTCTTCTACGGCTACAGTGACATTGTTAAAATTAGAAATGCCAAATTGATTGAAAACATCGTGGGGCCAGTAAACACACACCCCCTTTTCCCCTTAAATAAAACTCCCAAACTGTTATTTCTGTTTTTAACGATACCCGTTATGACACATTTAGTTAGTTCGTGATCGAGAAAGTGGGTTGTTTTTAAAAATACCCCGGTTAATATGTTAATGGGTTCTTTGGGCTTAGGAAATTACCTGGATGAGATCCTCACTTGACGACTCCATCTCCACAACTGACCATTTTACAGCAGCTGCCCCTCTTCATCTGAAAATTCTTCTTCTTCCTCATCTTCGGAATAATCGTATTCGGTACGCCACTTTACTACTATTTTATCAGCCCCAGCGGGAATATTAAACAAACCTTCTTCATTTTCCCCATTATAGCAGTTGACGTAATCTCTTTTAATGAAAACCCCACCGTTATAATATTCAACCTTGACCCAACCGTGGAAAACCCATGTTGACGCTACGATGACAGGCGATCGACTGACACGTTTCATTTATATAGTCATTTTATTTACGGTGCCAGTGAGTAGTGAGTATGTCATGTGACAGTCGTGTAAGAAAAGACAGTATGCCGTAGTATCTGCATCCACGTTGTCCTTGGTTTCAAAATCAATTCGAATATCTACAGGTCCAGACTTGATTGTATCGTTTTGTTTGGAACAATCGATTACGTATAGAGGGGTCTCAGTTTTAAATTTGTCCAGCTCGACCGTCGGGGTTGAGTTCCTATTGTAATAACTATTTTGAAATCGATAAAACATCTCATAAAATATGGACATGTCACCGTGGATGTTATCGTAGGGGAAATATTGCGAGTTTAAGAATAGTTTCACGTTTTGTAGACCGCAAGAGTCAAACGATGACATATTCTTTTTTAAATCATTTTTCCTCCCCGTTTGAAAAGCCAATATCGCGTAACGAGGTTTCTCGAGCTGGGACGATGATTTCACAGTCCACGAATGTATTTTGGATGCATTTAAAGTGGGATATTCGTGTATCTCCCAAGAGCGAAACGGTAGATGTATTTTTGTATCTTTTTCAATCATTTTAAAAAGTTTGAGTTTATACGCATCAGACACAGTGACATGTGGAACTCTCCAATATATATTTTTAATATTAAGAGATATTTGAGAAGCGTTCGCACTAATTACTGCGTTATTATCACTGGATGAGCGGAGTAAAACGAGTTCTTGTCTTGTATTTACAATAATATGTCGGTAGTCTTCAGCAAACCCAAGCAGGAGACGCAAGGGAATGGAGAATGAAAAATCCCCATTAACTACTTGTGTTTTGCCGGGACCTAACCAACAAGCGTTTATCAAGCCGTGTAGCTCGCTTGGCTGAACCGATAAAAGACTTTTAATAGTTGTAGTTATACCGACATTTTTGGTTCGATCCACCTCAACACCCCCAATTTCATAGCGGATGTCGTCAAATAGAAACGCTATAGCGTTATTTACAAAACTTACACTGGCCTCAGTATTATCAGCTTTTTTCGCACTAAGTGATCCTAAAATGTACAGAGTACTATCAAACGGTGCCGTTATAATATCCTGCTGACTTATGGGTATGCGAATCTCATCGTTATTTTTATACGTGGAAGACGCATACGGTTTATGGATATGGAATTCCATTCCAGTGACTACATCACTGTATTCAGCGCTATTTTCTATGTCCAACATTTTGAACCTTGAATCCCAGAGAGCGTAAAAAATTTAACGTTTGCCGATGTTAACCTTACGGTGTTCGCACTCCTACTGACCTTAACCGTGTTTGTAACCTCCCTAAATACAAGCCCCATCCTTCCGTCTTATATGTAGTCTGACAGAGAGTGCCTCGTTTCTTAAATTTATTCTCTCACCGTTTTGGTCCTTTAGACAGATTGTAACATTGTTTATCCTCTTGACGTTCACAGGCAAATAAATGATTGTGTTGGGTATCTCCACTATTTTATACCCCGGACCGACGTTCGGGTAGAACTCGTGGATCACATGGCCCTCTTCACCGTTGTTGTACGAACCTCGAACGATATTACACTCTACGCGTATCACATCAACTTTCATAATATTGACTGGCCTATCAGATATATGCTTTACTCCTGGAGATAGCTTTCTACTATTGAATCCCAGCAGCGAAGCAATAGTTTCTTCCTTCGTAAAATCGATTTCTCTTTTACACTCAATTTCAGCCTTTAGCGTATTATTATTCGCTTTTAAACTTAATCCCAAGTCGTCTCCGGTTTTCTCCTTTAATAATGTTTCCAAGTCTTCAATTTCGTATGCCCCCTCGTCTATCGTGACACATTCATTTGTCCCATAGTAAAATTTGTCATTTAAACCCTTTTCGATATTTGGAATTGAATGGTAGGTCATCAAGTCAATTAGACCAATCTCCCACTCACCCTGGCTCACATCCACTGTAGGAAAATAATCTTTCGAGAGGAAGGAACCTCTACCGTTTAAGCAAAACATTGTCGCAAAGAAACTTTAAGCACAAGTGCCCGCACACGACTGAGTTGAAATTTTGTTCTCGCTTGTAGTTATAGTAAATTTCACAATCACCAAAATATCGTAACAGCTCCACTGGAGGCCTGAGGTTACCGAAACTATCATAATAAAATACTTTACGACCAAGTTTTCTGTAGCATACCCAGTGCGTACCACCCCCACTACTAGAGTTCAAATTTACAATAGCAGATTCGTACCGTCTGACAGACTGTGGCAGAGCGTCTCTCATATAGATTCCCCTAAAATTTGGTATTTTTAGCTCTTTGGCGTAGTAAAATAAATCGTAGTTTGTTAAAGGTTTTATCGGGATCGATGTTTTTTTTTAGTCACCTTTGGCTTTTTCTTACCACCTCCTCGCTTTGGGTAAGGTCTTAGGTATATCCCTTTGCCATGCGCCTTGCGTTTGGCTTTAGGCTTCTTAGATGCCTTTTTACCCCCACCAAATTTTGTTTTAGCTTTCATGGCTGTTGTTACAGCCCAAGCAGCTGCTTTTTCCCCAACAGAAGCGTCGGACGCCTTAAATCTTCGCCAGGCGCGCTCAGCCAACTCTTTGTCCGCCTGTCTTCTACGCGCGTTATCGCTATATTTTGAATAAGCAATATCGTGAATTTTGCACGCTTCGTCGAGACCGTTCACGCCCTTATCACCTCGAGCTAACCTTTTCTGTAGCCTGGTCCCAGGACCACAGTAATTATACCCCGGGAGATGTGCTTCAAAAGGTAACAAATCAATAGCTTTGTTAACTACAGAGGAGATGATACCACCACCTCGTACGACCGCTTGACCGCGTCTGACCGATCTTGCTTTGCGCTCTGCCATTTTAATACTGATGACGTGCCGATGTCATATCTAGTTAAATACCTACAGAGAGCGTGGTGCACAGGGCGTGCACTTAATCCCAACTTTTTCTAGTTTCACAATATTTTTTAAAAATACACGTACAAAACTCGTTGTGAGGACAGTCATCGCAATATGTATCTATTACAGCGCGAGGGGGAAATTTAACACATTGCAAAGAACAACATGTATAGAAATGCTCCAATTTATACAATTTTAGTATTCTTTCCTTAGGCTGCATGCAGTCTTCTATATAAGTCTTACACCTACAACGACAATAACCAAAGTTATTACATACTCTGTGAGCAATCCCGTCTACCTGGCTTTTCGGTAGTATAAAACACTTTTTATCGCAACAGTACTGCTCCATCGTCGATGTTCACCGCAAGACTTCACACTAACGACTGACGATTTAGGAGCCTCCACCTAGCCTCCTTGCCCTCTCCTCCGCAGTTTCGAGAATCCCTGGTTGGTTTACCAACTCTGACGCATCAATAGTTATTTCATCATTGAACAAATCATCCCACGAGGTCAACTCTTGCACAACTTCAGTTTTCCAATCTTTTTCGTCATGTAAACCCGCCCTGGCTCCATCTTTCGCTTTTAATTGCTTGTATATCGAGTATGCTAGTTCGGCAAGGGCTTCTTTAAGGTACTCTTTATTTACAGCGTCAGTCAGTCCTTGAGGCTTTTTTAGCTTTCTAATCCGATTATTCCCAGCATTCCAATGAGGTTCCTCTGTCCTTGGCATTTTACCTTTACCGGGATCAACCAGTACAATAGCATTTTCTTGCAAGTATTTTAATGTTACCGCATCATGTATGTGTGTCGGATCTGCAACCTGAGAAATCTTTTTATTTTTAAAGTTCCAAATTTGCGTACCCGGAATGGGAGTACGATGGTCTAAATAGTGTTTGTTTACTGCATCGCCCGGTTTTAAGGGTGGAGCCACATTTTGTATTATAGTATTATGCACATCGTAAGCCCCGTTTATATTTCTAAATATGGTATTACTTTTAAAAAACGAAAGACTCACAGCATCGTTATTTTCTATGGGTGGTGCTATGTTTCTTATTATGGAATTGTTAGCGTTATAGACCCCTTCATTTGTTTT
The DNA here is from genome assembly GCA_030545055.2 of Neoaliturus tenellus. Lineage (NCBI taxonomy): Eukaryota > Metazoa > Arthropoda > Insecta > Hemiptera > Cicadellidae > Neoaliturus > Neoaliturus tenellus. The sequence goes on along the minus strand of CM061533.1, from coordinate 123,824,878 downwards.
ACTGATGGCATTTGTTCGAACATATGCCCGATTTACATCGTCTTCATCATTAACTGGTTGAGATATATCTTGTAGACGATACTGATGAAATGAATACGAATCGTTTAGTTTAATAGGAACTTGTGATTCCATAAAATGTTTATTTACAGCATCGTCTTTTTCAATAGGACTCCCCATATTACATATCCGTGTACTTTGCGCGTCAAATACATTATTTTGCAAACTGATACAGTTATGAAACACCTGCACATGAGTTATATAGTTGACGGCATCTCGATTTTCTACGGCGTCTCCTACATTTACTAAACGTTTGTCTTGCATGTCATAATCACCTTTGGTGGTAAGGTTGAACCCTTCGCCCTTGGGTCCCCTCCCACCCTTATCCTTCCGAACTTGTCTACGCTCATCGTAAAAGTGACTTGAATCTACTATTGCCTCCCCCTTTTATGTACCCAGCCTCCCTAAGCTCCTCTACAATGTTAAGTATCTCGTTACTATGGGAAGTGTTACCCGTCTCTGTTGACATTGCTAAGAGTTTGAGCCTACTAACCAGTTCATTTGGGTTATCCCAGTATATAATGTCACGTGATTTATTCGATTTCCAGCTAAGACCACTGCCTCCTTTGGAAAGCGGGAACAGATGTTTGATGATATATCTATATTTTAAACTATTATCCCTTTTTATCGGATTGTAAAAGCTATAGCCTTTTTTGTGAGCATTTGTTGCAATAAGTATATCTTTATACACTTGTAGATCATCCTTTGAGTATATTTCATCGTCGGGAAGTCTTTTGAAGAGCAGCTCGTAAAGACCTTCAGTTGGACGAAATCTTGTATTATTGATGAGTATATCTCCATCGGCGTTAAAATCTAAATCCTTATCACCAATCATCAATTTGTTTCCCTCTTCGTTGTATCTCGGTCCGAAATCGTGATCAATAACCTTTGTCTTTCCACCTGTATCCTCCATGAGTAGTTTCATATACTTCTGCGTCAACGGGTTTTTAAATTCAGTTTCAAGGTAGCGTGATGCAGTCTCTAATCCAGAGGGGGAGGATACAATATCTATCAGTTGACTGGTTTCGTTCTTCGGTGTTGATACACTCGGAGGTGTAAACTCATTACCAGCTTCGTCAATAGTCACATCATCACCCGATACGTCATCAATCTCGGTTTCACTCATATCATAGTCCATTACATCCTCCTCCTCCTCCTTCTTGATGGGCTCTGGTTCGGATTTAATCGAACTGTAAGAAGTCTTGCGTAGTTCTTGAATGATGGGTTTGTATTGCTTTTCCAGCACCTTCTCTGTTTCCATCATACCATCCTTAAACATTCTATATTTACGCTTAATAGCCTCCTTGAGAGCGGCTACTTTAAGCGTTAGCTGTTTATCAGTCGGCTTCATGATGAATACTGAACTACAATCTCAAAGTACCCTTATTTTAAGGCAGTTCCACCTGTCTAAAGAACATTGCCCGCGTCTTGCGACTCCTTATATATCTAAAAATGTCTAGGAGTGAAATTCCAGCATTAAAATCCAAATGTTTGTAGTAACTTTTTTCTCTATCGTCAAACCGTGGTATTATGTACTGACCAGTCAGACTTCTAAAAACAAAGGTACGTTTCCACCTGTCTCGCCACTGAGGAATTTCCGCCACAATATACTTATCGTTCTCCACAGTCTTCTCCATGAATCTTGCAAGTTTTGCCAAAGATATGCAATTTACTGTTAAATCCTCTAAGATCAGAGTACGTATAGATGCGCACCATTATAAGTCTTGTATAAAACTGTCCAAACCCAACCGATATCTCCCCTTATCAATTTCACTATCTTTATCAATGACAATAAACCCATGATCATTTTTCCATGCTATACTACACATTTCTTTAAACTTTTCAAATTTCATGTCTGTGTTGACATGATCGTAATATATATGCCGAAGATTTATATCATCCTGTTTGAAAATTATTAATAAATTACAGTTATCCCTAATCAACTGTTTTGGAATACGACTGTACGTCTGACCTAAGTAAAATGTATCTATTTCGTTGTGACGCCCCATAGTAAAGTAATTTCTAATATTATTATGTTTTTCACATGCTATATCATCAAATATCATAATAGAATTTGGTTTAGCATCATTAGGCAGAGGGACCTTGGTATTTTCATTAAATGCAAAGTACCCAACTTCCTTAGGCATGGTTTTGGCTAGAAACTTATACTTAGGCTGATAGAGGGATTTTGAAAAAACATATATATTTTTAAATCGAAGGCCGTTTGGGTCGAAAAGCATGTTGAAAAGAACGTTTGTTTTGCCACAGTTTGACGGTCCACAAATGATACAACGTATAGTGTTTGGAAGAAGTGTTCCATGTCTTTTCTCTGTGCTCATACCTGAACCAACAAAAGAATCAAAATTTTGTATTGGTATTTGCATGGTATGTTTTACAATACGCATCTTGTGAAAAAGTGAAAGTATTTTTAATGTGTATTACTATTTTATAGAATCTTTATGCACCCACGAGTCATGCGACCTATCAAAACCCAACCAACGTACTAAAACTTTGTCACCCTTGCGTCTTAACACTTTTTCAACAAGGTACACGTTGCCAGTTTTTAAGGGAATTAGCTCTTGTTCGTAAAACCCGCCTTTTAATATTTCACCCTTGTAGTCTTGTAGAATGTAAGTAACAGGCTTTGTAGGTTTAATTGCGTATATTTTAAAAACTTCATTCGTCCAATTAGGAAGGTAACCTTTTGTAAAAACCCTTTTATACTTACTTATCCTGACACTATCGCCCACTTTAAACTTTGGTTTATACTTGACCACTTTAGACCGCTTATTAATTCTAGCCAGTATATTTTTTACATGTTTTTGCCTCACGTCTTTTGGTTTCATACCGATCGTCCTATGTTTTGCATTATTATAGGATTTTACTATATCTGGTAATATATTTAACCATTCGTGAGTCACCCTAGCTGTAAACTCTTTCCACATTCGTGATTTTAATGTTCGGTTTAGCCTTTCCACAATACTTGCTTTCATATCTGAAAACGTAGCATAATGATTTATGCCGTATTTTCTAATTAACCCTTGAACATTTTTATTAAACCATTCTTTACCATCGTCCGTTTGAAAATGTTTTATTTTGTGCTTTGCTAAGATAGGTTCTAAAGCTTTGGCCACTTCAACACCCGTCTTATTTTTATTGGAACTGCAAAAGCATATTTGGTAAAACAATTAATCATTGTCATAATGTATTTGAAACCATTGTTTATTCGATTATAAGGCTGCATCTCAACTAAATCCGCTTGATATAGGTCATTAATCCCTTTAAGGGTAACTTGTCGCCGTGGATATCTTCTACGCGCCTGTTTATGCAATTCTTCAGCTATTGTATTTCTGACATTCATTGTTATAATGATAGACTAAGAGGGGTTTTCATCAATTTATATTTACCCACCCTGGGATGCTACGGCCCCACCACCGCCGTAGATACGTGACGACCTCCAAAAACAAACAGTAATTCTGTTCCCCTCTGAGCTTATGGGTTTTCTTGGCTTGGATCAGCGGTCCAGCTTGTTCTATATTTACATAGGTTTATGTAACAATTACAAAATTCATCAGCATGTGTATAACATTTTCTGCAATGGAGAAAATTTTCAAGATGAAACTTGACACATCGTTGTGGACAGCAGGTGTGGAAAAACTTTGACTTGTACACTTTCAATAATTTAAGTTCAGGGGTCGGCAGCTGGTAGGTTTTACATTGACACATGCAAAAGCTAAAACGCTCACAAGTTCTACATGCAATTCCGTCAACTTGCATTGTAGGTATTACAAAACATTTCGCTTTACAACAGTAGGTATCCATTGTGTGTGGATGTTTACAGTCTAGCTCTGCAGAAGAAACTAATATGTGCGTTACAAAATCGATTTATATATCAGACTAACAACCAATACTTTTTTGACCCCCCGGGATTCTGCGGCCCCTACCACCGCCGCAGACTGTGACGACCTCCAAAAACAAACTAGTTGTCGCCTCCATTTTCCCCCTTGATATCCCCCAAAGATCACCGATGACATGCGTGACCGATGATCGTTTGTGGAATACCCATACAGCCCCTGCCTTCGCTGCATGCCGTGGTGAGCTACCCCACCTCCCTTCTGACCGTAGGGGCCGTCAGCAACCATGGTTGCCAGTGACCTGCCTAAGATCAGGAATGTCCGTCAAAGTGTACCAACACAACGTTTCACAAGGATTTAAGGGTCGTTCCAAAGAGTCACTCGGGTTTGAGCTACTCAGTCGACTAGACCCCACAACATTCACACACACGCACACATTCTCACCGACAAAGTCATTGCCTGTTCCGTTCAGTATATTTGACTCGCTCCATACATGGTTTACGGGCCTTTTAGTTCCACGCCAGGGACCTTCATTCACACCGGGCTTTTCGAAGGAGAAACCTAAACTCTCCTTGGGTCAGGGCATCTCAATCTACTAAACCCTTAGTCTGTGGCGGTCGTGGGGAACACAATGTTTTACTGTTTTTAGGCAAACCCACTCATCTGTCAGGACTTACCAGGGACTAACCCAGCCTTAACAGGTGACCTCTCCACTGACACACACACACACACACACACACACACACACACACACACACACACACACACACACACACACACACACACATTCACACCATTAATTCAAACATTCTCACAAACAAAGTCATCAACCGAACTTCCCAGTGCAAATGACTCGATCCACACATGGTTTACGGGCTTTTTAGTTCCACGCCAGTGACCTTCATTCATTCGTTTATCCCAGTGAAACGTCATGATGGTATTATCTTTTAAAATATATGGATTAGCCACAAAAGAGAGCGACTCAAATGATGGCTATAAGGTTATGGAATGAGGCGATAGAGTGCTCTCTTATAGATGACCCGTGCCAATTAGTGTTTCATTATCAGCAACCTCAGAGATAATTCTAAGTTGTTTCTGTCTTAACGATGACGATATGAGGTGAAAGAGCGAATGAAAAATACCTTACGCTGAGTGGTCAGATTAATGGGAACAATCTGGATAAGATTTTAGGCCAACCTTGGTTTTTTAAAGCCAAAAGGTAAAGTATCAAAGGGTCCTTCATGTCTCCTCTTGGGCCCTGTGACCCTGAAGAATTTCTTTTCCTTGGTAGTGATTACGTTTTTGTCCTTGGTTCTCCGGATTCTGTTCTCACAAGTTTCAACTGTCAATTTCGCCTCGCTTAAAACCATTTCTTTGAGTTGAGCAAAGTTCAACTTTTTTGACGTATTAATATTTACGGTCAACCCTTTAATTTTGCACACTTCTACAAGGGCGTTTCTGTTTGTTGACCACACCAGGTAAGCGTATGTCTTTGGTCCGCCGGAAACAAATTCAACAATGTAGGAGCCCGGTCCGTACTCTGCTAGCTCGTCTGTCATTTCTCCCAAGTAGTCACCAGTAGGGATCCTGTATAATCCGCTTTTATATATGTACAAAACACTATCTGTATCGTAGTAGAGGACCTGTCCCCCAAGAGCTTCAAGGTGCTCATAGAGCTTAAGACGAGCCTGAGCCGTAGTGAAAGCGGCCAGGACAACATTAACCGTCCTCAACGACTCACCTATTTCCTCAATGTTCTGCCAGTTTACGAGGAGAACTTCTTCGTTCAACTCTCTAACAGTGTTGACTTGCACGCCAGGGTTCGTCATGAGACTGAAGAACTCTTTGGGGTTTCGGATAAGTGAAGCCTTTGTTTGGTTTTCACGCTGGCCAAATTTACCCCAGAACGAGTTCAGCATCAGCTTTGCCAAAGACCTCAACCCGCTGTTCTTTTCAATTTTGGCAATATCAAGACGGATACCCTCGTGATCGAAGTAGTCCTTGACATACTTTTCCTTATCTTCCTGCGAGGCACACCATGAAGGAAACCCTGACGCCTCTTGTTTAATCTTGAGGAATTTGTTTATGAAGTCAGTGAAGAGCCCTCCTCTTTCATAGGAAGCCATTTTGTACTCCCACATCTCGTACATGTCAAGGATCACATATCCTTTGTCGACAGCTTTCCTGATTTCGTCCATTGTCCACGTACCTGTCAGGGCTCTTTGGTCACTACTGTGATCGCAATCCATCTGGTTCATCTGTTCCCCGCAAGTGCGACACAATACAAACATAAGTTTGTTGTTCATTCTTGCTGGGAGAACAGGGTGGTACAAGTCAAGGGGTGGCAGTACTTTACACTTCATAATACCGTTGACTTTCAGTCCAAGCTCTCGGCAGGCCCGGTCCCCTACGTGTACGGTGGGATGTCCTAAGGGATAGTGGCCTCTCTTGCAGACATACGGGTACAAGGAACAAACGTCTACATACCGAATTAATTCCCCGTCAGTGCATTTGTGGTACGTCTTCGCGTTCCCGGTTCTTCCTCCGAAGAAAGCGTTACGAGGCTCTAGGGGGAGAGAATTCAGTATAGGCAGTGAGTTCAAGTAGGTAAGATTTTGGTTTCGTTTAATTTTATTAAATTCACATTCCCACATCTCGACAATTTCATAAGGGGTCTCAGAGAGTTTTTGAATTTTGGTTTTAGTTCGTTCATACCTGAGATGAAGGCTGTCAGAGGGATCCTCCTTCAGAGGTTCCTCTCGTTTGTAGGGGAAGCATTTAGGGCATCCGTGGTAGTAACACCCCTGGAATTCATAAATACGGCCCCCATCAAACCCATCGACTTTCATCCCGGAAACTTTAGCTTCTCTCCCCCGCCCAGCGTGCTGAATTGTGACACTTCGTTGGTCTTCCTCCCAGGTCAACCACTGCAATGCAATGGCCGACTGATTGTCGACCATTCGATACCCATTCTTTGGAATGAGACCAATTGTATTGTGTTTCAAAAAGTTACGTCTGTACGCTAAATTACAAGCACTCGCGATCGTAACAGACTCTAAGAAAGACTCGACCCTGCATTCCTGCAAGAAGAGCGCTCTGAATTTAATGCACGCTTGGGCCAAAATTTCAACATCAGACAAACAGTATTCGATGATTTCTTTTTTAAAGTCAAAGACGTAATTTTGACGCACCTGTTCGTCGTGCCAATTTTCAAAGTCTTTGTAGGTCTTCTCAAACATGGTGTCGGGGCAGTAGAATTCCTTAGCAGGAATAGGACCTACGTAGTTTTGATTCTCAAGGGTGTTGAACAGATGTGGGAAGTAGCCTTTCTTTTTCTCCGGAGGAAGATCAAATGCTTTCGGCAGGGCAGATAGTGCCATAGGGAAGTAGTTTAACGAATCGATAAAGCGTGCGTTATCTACTTCCATCAAGATCACTTTTGTTCCGCGCATGATTAATTCAGGAGTGAATTTAGTGTTTTCAATTATGTGTTTCAAAATAAATTGGAAATCAAAACCTTGACCGTTGTGGGCGATTACGCAAACGTTTTTGAAGTTTTTGCGCACTTCCATTACATAGTCCACAAATGCAGTGACGGGGTCTTCCCTAAAAATCTTGGTGCGGTCAGTACAGGTGTCACAATGTTGCCCTTCTATGCACTTCCAGCAATATTGCTGGGAGACACATAGATTAGCAATGTGAAGTTTGGACTCGGGATCGCTGGCGAGGGGTTCGTCTTGACGCGTTTCTAAATCAAAAAATATGTACAAGGCATCCTTGGTTTTGGGGGGAGACTTGTCAACCTTCATAAAACATTGGTGGTCAGGAGGCAGGAATTCCCTGCAAATGACACAAAAAACTTCCCCGCAGACGTGATTTGACTTTCTGTTTAGCAAGTTGATAACTTTTCCACAGTCCATGCATTTTCTGACTGATTTACACCTTTCGCTTTTGTGTGCTAAAAAACAAATTTCATTTTTGTACTTCATGTTACACTCAGTGCATTTTATGCCCCCGTTTTGCTCTGTGCAGGGTGGGGAGACAGTCTGGCAGGCTGGGCAAATGTTGGTACACCTGTGTCTCCCTTTATTACTGTAGGGGACATGACAGACTTCGCAAAAGTATGTGCAGGCAAAGGCGGCAGTAAGGGATGTGATGACATTGAAGTGACCGTTGTGGAAAAGTAGATTGATTTTGAACTGGGCGTCAGGGTTATTTCCTTCAAAGTACACCTCTCGACCTTTCCTGTCATAATTATAGACGGTTATCTTATACTTCTTAAGGTGATCTTGAAATTTTACCAATTCTTGGATACCCGCCCCCTCTTCAGGTATTTCCACCCTGGCCTTTTGCATCAGTTTTGTCGCCTTGTTAAGCTGTCTGTTCCGTCTATCTTGACGAATGGCCTGAAACTTAGGACTTCCTTTAGCCTTAGCTTTAGCCACAACGATTGCTCTGGGAAGGCAGAGTCGGTCTTTGTTATTTATTACAATGATGCCCCGCCGTTTGTGACATTCTTCATTGAATGTGTTGAACATACCCGGGCGGATCCTGCCGGAGCCTACAGGGAGATTGACGCGAGTACATTCGACCTGGAAGGTGTCTGCCGAGGTGATGGAGTCGGCGTTACTTTGAACAATACCCCCGAAAATTTCCCACAACACATCACCATCGACCTCGGAGACCGGCCGGAAAGCTACATACCCTGGCTCCTTATTTTTTAGATTAAGGCTGCGTAAGGTGAACCCGAGCTGATCCCCTTCCGAAGCGTCAGCTTTCATTTTTTCCACGAGACTGGAAAACCCCCCTCTGAGCCAATCGATCTCGGACACTCCCTCCGGTGGAGTGTTAAATTTAAAAGTGGTCTTATGACCGTACACCCTGAATCGCCTGACATACGTTTCACTGGTGTTGACAACGTTTACATGGTCCACGTCATTATTGACATTTTCGGTGTCAACGACGTTTTCCATCTTATTACAAATTACACTAGGCGTAAGACACAATAAAATGCTAAGCGAGAGGTAGATAGCAATAAAAGGATAGAAATATATAGAACTAAAACTGTGAAACAGAACTGGAGTCAAGTATATATTTCGCAAGAGCTAGGAAACCCTATCTGTTTAGAGAGAGAGAGAGAGACGGCTGAGAACTGAATGAGGAATATTCTTTCGTCGACTTATAAACCAGTGACCTTTTTGACCTTAGAGATATAATTTAAATTCAAAACTAAAACGATCGTTAACAGTCAACTGATGCGGAGGTATAATATATTTAACAAACTAATGAAAAGAATGAAATAGCGCTATCAGTATTCGTTAACCTCTGTAACCTTTGATAGCGGCAATCGCTAAACAACGGGAAAACTGTCTGCCCTTTATGAACTCAGATAAAGATAACTATAGATAAGTGTGCAAAGCGTTTGTCAGTTTATCCAGTTGAAATTTCCTGGTATACTGTACGTTCCGCAACCAACTTGCGCCTACAGTCCGTTCATGTTTCTATTGGACACTTTCGGTTTTTTTATCTCCCCCATTTATACTTCCACAGGGTTGTAACTTGGTATAGGGGTACACATACAACATATAATTTTTATAAACTACCCTCTAAGGGTGAACTACCCCTGGAACAACCCCTAACTTTAAAAAGACAAAATGTCATCAAAACCGTCTGGAACTCTTAATTCTAGCGTTATTAACATTGAATCGCATGAAAATATCCAGTTTTTCAATCGGGGCTGACTTCAACCCTTAACTGTTTTACACCTATTGCTCAGGTATTTTAAGGTTGAGGTGAACCAGATTCGGGTTGTAGGTAGAGGCATGTGTACTCTACGTAATTTTTAACCAAGTTTAACCATCATCCCTTATTTTTTTCTTAAATTGACCCCTATAGGTTTCTCCCATAACAAGCTTACCGTTAGAGCAAAAATTCTGAAACATGGTATGTAGTTAGGTACTAGTGTCTAGTATTTTATACAATCTAATTCCGGAGTTCAAGGTCAAATGTTACGTAATAAATCACGTTAGAAATGGCCAAACTGAAAAAAGAAATCTCCCGCCATCTTGACCTACGTGGTCAAACACGTGGTAAAAGTGAGGTTAGAACACATGGTCAACAGTTTGGAAATTTCCCACCAGACGCCATCTTGACTCACGGGGTCAAACACGTGGTCAAAAGTTTGGAAATTTCCCGCCAAAACAGCCACCATCTTGACTCACGTGGTCAAACACGTGGTAAAAGTGAGGTTAGAACACGTGGTCAAAAGTTTGGAAATTTCCCACCAAAACAGCCGCCATCTTGGGGGCGTGGCCTACACCACGTGACTGATGACGTCATCGGTCACGTGACCACCATTTCCCGCCAAAACAGTCGCCATCTTGGAAAGGGGGCGTGGCCTGATGACGTCATCGGTCACGTGACCACCTCTCGACCAATCAGAGGGCTGGGTTATACTCCCATCAGGTCTACTCTTCTTAATTCTTAAAGGATTCTTGGATGTATCCACACTGAGAAAAATACTTCTTCCAGCCGTAAAGGCAATGTCGCATTACCTAGTTTACTGGTCCTCCTGAAGTACAGCAGTCTGGAAACCCATTAAACCCGGTGAAACACACGGAAACTAAATAAATGGGTTTTCAGGAATACCATTACGTGTACTGGTGATCCTGTATTGCCGGTAGTACAGGCGAAACCTCCAGTTCCCTTCTGAATTACCTGGACCGTACAGTATTTTGCAGAGTTTTCCAGTCTGACCGGTTCAAACAGACTGCACTATACTTCTAAAAATGTCTTTGCCAGTCTAGCAGGGCATTACTGCCTGCTATGACTTCCTCAATCCGGGCAATGACGGTGCTGCCTACCGGCCATCCCACCAACTAAATTTCAGTTTAAATCGTGGAATAGTGAGGAGACGAGTGATGTATGTTATTGGTTATATAGTGTTATCGTGGTGATTAGTGTTATAGTTTTCTAAGGGCGTAAGTTGGATATGTGAAATTCGGTGGTGTTCCGGTGTCGTATATGGATAAGCACTTTGGTTAGTAGTCAGTTTATTGTATGTGACATATTTAAGTGTGGTTCTGATGTAAATTACTTTTGGTACGGTATTATTTGGTTTGATTTAGTATCAATTGAAATTATTTTAGTCAATATATTAAAATACACTAATAAACAAATACCTAAACCTAATAAACCTATACGATGAGGAGTGTCTGTGGCGATGTAATTTTTATTGATCTCAAAATCTAGCTGGTATACTTTGCTGAAATTTTGGCCAAAAAATAAATTTAGAAACAGCCTAAACTTCAGGAAAACTCATTTTTGTCTGAAAACTACTTTTAAAAATCGTTATCTTTTAACATTGGTCTCATGGTTGCAATCAACGCAACACAGTAATAACGAAAGATAAACAGTAATAAGGAATGCGACTTTAAATAGTGGGTTTTGAAACACCTGTCATCTGTGAAGAGGTATTATTTGACTTCAAAGCCTGATTACCATGATAATGTAATAAAAAGTGAATTAAACCAACAAGTAAGTATTGGTTAACCTGGTAATTATTTGAATTTAAGCTTGCTACCAGAAAACGAAGTTGATTTTGAAATGTTATGCGCTAAAAAGTAAAATATAAAAGCTTTGGGGCGAACAGTCGTATTTAATCAAATACACTGAAAATGTTTCATCAGAGGGTTTGTATACGTATTTACCACTAATACAGAAGATATTTAAGTAAGTCAGTTTTAGTTAACAATCTACATTATTTTTATGCATTTATCTAAATTTGCCAAATTTTGGTTTTGATAAAAACTTTGACAGTAAATTTTCGTAAAAAAAGCTACCTAACTTTTTATTTTTAAAACACCTACCTACAGTTTAATTAATTGTATAATATGTTTTAAAGGTGTACAAAATATTAAATAACATAATAAAAAAACATTACTAAATTCATCAATTCTACTTGCATAAATCATTCTTCTTTGTAATACAACTCCTCTATCGGATAAAGCAGTTTTGCAATAGGATGACCTTTATATTGTATTATATTCCAAAGAAGTAATTGTGTAACGTTTTATTAATTTGGGAGATGGATACAATTTTATCATTTTATCTATTTTTAAATTCTGTCGAGGGACAGCTTAAGGACCTCAGTAAGGCAATTAATAAAATGTTTTCTACCTTTCAGTTATTCCGTATTGAGCTTGCAGTTCAGTTTTAAGTTCAGTATTAAGTTGCAGCTCAGTTATATAATAAGCTTGCAGGGATTTCACATAAATTCAGTAATTCGGTAATCCTGACTGAAATCATGGATTTTTCGGATGTAAGTGTAATCGGCAGATCGACCTGTTACTACTGGTGGACGACCGTGAAATCATTCAGGAAGTCCATTACCAAACATGGCGGACCTAGAACCCTTCAGAATAACCAGTACACTTCAGTTGGTTCCGTACATGCAGTCAGGAAGGCCTTGACTACCCTTCAGAATGACCAGTACACACTTCAGTTGGTTCCGTACATGCAGTCAGGAAGGCCTTGACTACCCTTCAGAATGACCAGTACACACTTCAGTTGGTTCCGTACAAGCAGTCAGGAGGGCCTTGACTACCTTTTAGAATGACCAGTACATACTTCAGTTGGTTCCGTACCTGCAGTCAGGAAGGCCTTGACTACCCTTCAGAATGACCAGTACACACTTCAGTTGGTTCCGTACATGCAGTCAGGAAGGCCTTGACTACCCTTTAGAATGACCAGAACATACTTCAGTTGGTTCCTGGTCGGCACGGCGTTCCTCACTGCCAAAGACTGGTCAATCTGAATGCTTTCACGGTCGATCAGAAGTACGAAATCACCAGTACACAGCAGGGTCGATCTGAAGGATAGACTTCTATCCTAAAAAATCCGGTATTTCCTTCAGGATTACCGGTTTTTAATGGTATTTCTGAAGTATTTTTTTTCTCAGTGCACTGAC